>JAKFHU010001521.1:600000-1071209 GCA_023783475.1 Daubentonia madagascariensis
ACACAATCTAGAATCAGCCAGTACCACGTAATACTGGAATGACCAGCTTAAGACATAGCTGAAGTGACAGATTTCAGGCAATACTCTGCAGGATAAAACTCTACCCTTTAGGATGCAGTATATGAATTAAATCAGAGACCTTTATATGGTACAATGTCCCCAATAGGAATGAAACATGATTCTGGGAACCATGGAGTGGAAGCAGGAGTAGCTCCACTTCCCATTACTCCAAATGACCTAGTAGAGGACATAGTATTCCTGTCCCCACAACTCTGGGCTCTGCAGGAATAGATGTCTGGGTCCCTAATGGATGTACTTTTGCCTGGGTTTAGGCAAAAGTCCTGCTGAAGTAGAAGCTACAGCTGCCACTTGGATTCTTTAGTCTCCTTGTCTCCACAGACCAGCAGATGAGGAGTCAACACTGTAGCAAGGATTGTTGACCCTAATCAGCAGGAGGCGATTGGACTCCTTTTACACAATAGTGTCAGAGAGAAAATGTGTGGAACTTAGGTGTACACTTGATCACCTTTTGGTACTTCCATCACTATTTAGACATCTGCAACAACTCCAGTTTGAGAAGGGAATGATTATCTAGGACTCAGTCTTTTTAGGAATAAATTTTTGGGTCAAATACCAAGCAAGCCATCAAAACATTCTGAGGTTATAGTCAAGGTGGGAGATGAGTAGTAGTTGTAGCCTGAGACCAAATAAAGTGAGGACAGCAGTAGTTTACCCCATTAATCTCCCTTTTTTTAGTTTCTCCCCAGTAATAAAGTCCTACAAGAACCATGGAGGAGATGCTTCATGAACATATATGGAAGAATAGAAATGTGCAGCACAGAGGTGGTATATAGCTAGGTGGAGATGCCCCACTCAGACATCTTTCAAAAGAACCTGAAACAAAGATCCTTTTTCCCAGTACTACCCCTATGAATTCTGAGACTACACTTACCCAATGCTGCTCCAAGTCAGTGAAGAAATACAGTGAGGGTATCAGTGCTGGCCCATTCCTGCCCTTGGGGACTCCATATAGGCCTGCTGAAACTTTATCAAAATTTTGCTGTGGTCAGAGGATCTTCTTACCCATTCCTTTCTTCTCTCTCTTCTTTTGTAGGTATCATACTTGAATCACAATCTGAAAGCTCTCTTTGCCTGTTTATGCTTTCTGCTTCATTAAACATCCCCACAAGATACTTTACCAATAAATTTCTTTCACATCTAGTCCTATCTCTACATATGCTCCCCAGAGGATGAGAAACAGCATGAACATTATCTTCTAGATATGGATATTAGATGTCTATCAGACTAACCTTCCTACTAAGAAATAGAAGATATTGACAATTTTTAAAATTTTATTTTTTTTTATTTATTTTTTTTACTATATTTATTTATTTATTTATTTATTATTTTTTTTTTTACTGTTGGATTCTTTTTTTTATAATTTATTTTTTTAATTTCAGAATAAAATTTTATATGAAGAAATCAAAGAACTATATCAGAGATATGATTCTGGGCATAAGGGAAACATGATAGGTAAACCTGACATTCACACTGCCTTACATCTCGAGGCATTTTTCAATTCATAAGTGATAGCCAAAAGGTTGGGAAGATGAAGAGAGACCTCAGATATCTCAAGGAACTGGTAAAGCAAAACTTATAGTTCAGGGTACATCAAGGTGGAAGATAACACACCAGGTTTGAGTTGGGATCCCTAAGTGGATAGACTCAAGACAAAGAGCAAAATCCAGAAATAAATAATCCCTCAAAAAGATTAAAAACAAGCCTTCATTCAGCTCAATCATTGATTGTATTAAGATAATCTGCCTTTACCATAACTACCTGCCATAATAAAAAGTTAATCCTCTCCAGAAGAAGATATCATAATTAAGAGTCTCAAATTATCTTTACAACTTTTTATACAATGTCTAAGATTCAATAAAAATATTATGAGATATAGTAGATTTTTTAAATGAACAAAATACAAGGGAAAAATATTCAAAAGGAACATACTCACACAAGTTCAGATATTGAAGTTATCAGAAAGAAACTTTAAAATAACTATGAATGATATGTCCAAGAAAATAGTGGACAAAATAAAGAATTTCAGCAGAGAACTAGAATCAATAAAAAAGAATTAAATGTAAATTCCAGAACAAAAAAACTAAAATTAATAACTTAACAAATGTGTTTAACAGTAGAGAGTGGAAAAGATGATTAGTGAAGTGGAAGCTAAGTCATAGAAAATATCGAGACTAAAGCACGGGAAGAAGAAAAAGATGAAAAATATAAACAAAGAGAGGGAAAGAAAAAAAGAGGGTAGACAGAGAGAGAAAGAAAGAGAGAGAGAAATGAGAGATATAAAGGATGTATCTGAAAGGTAGACTATGTATTTAACTGGTGTCCCAAAGGGAAAAGAGAGAGTGAGGCAGAAGTAATATTTTAAGATATAATGTAAGAGATAATGGCCAAGAATTTTCCTAAACTAGTGAAAAATATCAAGCCACAGATTCAAGAAATACTAAAAATCTCAAGCATATGTATTCAGATAAGACCACAGCTAGGCACATTCATAGCAAAAGTGCTGAAAATACATTCAAAGAGAAAATCTTAAAAATCAACAGACAGAAAAACACATTACCTTTGAATAGAATCAAGGGAAGACAGAAAACAATGACATAACATGAAAAAATAAGTTTCCAACTAAAATTTCTACAGCCAATGAACATTCTTTTTAAGTGGAAGCAAAATAACACATTTCAGACAACAAAAATCTGAGGGACTACATCACCAGCCAACACAAAATCCTTCCTAATAGAAATAACACGTGAATTTTTTCAGGCAAAAGGAAAGTGATCCCAAGTGATAAGAAAAAGTAATGTAGAAATAAAAGAAGAGAAACAAAAAAAGAAATAATGTGAGTAAATTTAAGTGAATATTGATTTTATAAGCAATAATGATAATACATTTAGAGGTTTAAGAAATCTGAAGAATTAAAGAACAGAATAAAATGAAACAAAAGGCTAGAGGGAGTAAATAAAGATTGTGTCCTGAGGATTTTGAATTATGTGTATATTGGAAATATATTAATTTATATAAAGTTTTAATAATTTAAGGATTCACATTGTCATCTCTAGGATGAAAAATTAATATAGAAAAATAATTTAGCTAGCAAGCTAATAGAATGAGGATATTGTAAAACAAAAACAAACAAAATAAATGTGATCCATCCAAAAGAGGTTAAGACAAAAGATAAAATTAAACTACAACAGTTGTGACAAAGATAACATATAGCAAGATGGCTAGCTTAAACACAAAAAGATGATTAATTATGTTAAAATATAATAGATTAAATGATCCAATTAAAAGGTAAAGAATGCTGTATTGGAAAAAAGTACATGTAGCTTATAAGAGATATAATTTAAATATAAGGATTTAGAAAGTTTGAAAGTACTTATTCCCTCTACCTAACTATATTTTTGTACCCACCAACCAACTTCTCTTGATAGCACAGTAGGGTCACTGTAGTTGTCAACAACTAATTGTATATGTCAAAATAGCTAGACAAGAAGTGTTCTCAACACAAAGAATTCATAAATGTTTGAGGTGATGGATATCCCAATTACCCTGATTTGATCATTAAACATTATATGCATGTATCAAAATATTACATGTACCCATAAATATGTACAGTTATGTATCAATTAAAAATAAATAAATAAATACATATTTTTTAAAAGAAAGTTTGAAATTAAAAGGATGGAAAGGATAAGCCATGAAAATATGAACCAAATAAAGCTATATGGCTATACCAATATCAGACAAGATTGAATTCAAGATAGCAAACATTGCTATGAGTAAAATAGAATGCTCCAAACTAAAAGTTATCAATCCATAAGAAATATATAATTCTAATTCTATATGTATCTAATCATATAATTTTAAGGTATATAAAGCAAAAATTGATAGAACTAAAAAGAAATGTAGATATTAACAATTAGAAAGGGTGACTATAACAAGTGACTCTCAGTAATTGATCAAACAAGACAAAAACTCTGTCAAGATATAGATGATTCACTTAAAATATATAGTTAAGTAACATACAGAAAACTATATATTTTATAGTAACATATATAGAAAACTTCATTTAAAAATGAAGAATATATTCACAAATATGAGATAATTCAACACACTTTTTAATAATCATTGGGTCAAAAAATTCAAAAGAGAAATTAGAAAATATCTGAAGACAAACAAAAATAAAAGCATAACATACCAAAACATAAAGGATGCAGTAAAAGCAGTACTAAGAAGTAAGTCTATAGTAATAAATGCCCACATTGAAAAAATAAGTTAGATCTCAAATAAACACCCTAACTTTACATTTCAAAGAACTAGATAAATAAAAGATTAAACTAAGCCCCAAGTTAGCAGAAAGAAGGAAATAATAAAAAATAGAGAAAAAATAGAGAATAGAATAAAAAAATTAACAAAAAGAAGAGGAGTTTTTTGAATAGATAAGCTAAATTGTCAAACCCTTAGCTAGACTTGAAAAACAAGACAAAAGACTCAAATAAGCAAAATCAGGAATAAAATAAGAGTCACTGGAACTGATGCCACAGAAATAAAAAATACTTCCAAACTAATTTTACAAGGCCAGCATTACCACAATACCAAAGCTAGAAAAGGACACTATGAGAGAAAAGAATATTACAAGCCAATATCCCTGATGAACATAAATGCAAAAACCCTCAACAAAATAAAGGTAATTCAATTTAGCAACACATTAAAAGAATTATTCACCATGATCAAGTGGGATTTATCCCTGGGATGCAAGGATGATTTAACATACACAAATCAATAAATGTGATACAGCACATTAACAAAATCAAGAATAAAAACCTTATGATCATTTCAATAGAAATGTCATGATAAAAACTCTCAACAGAGTAGATATAGAGGAAATGTACCTCAACACAATAAAGGCCATATATAGTAAACACATAGCTAACATCACTCTCAAAGGTGAAAAGTAGAAAGCTTTTCTTCTAAGATCAGAGACAAGGCAAGGATGCCCACTCTCACCACTTCTTTTTAACATGTTATTGAAAGTCCTACCCAGAGCAATTACATAAGATAAAGAGATAAAAGGCAACTTAATAAGAACAGAAGTGAAACTGTCTCTATTTGTTGATGACATGATCTTATACATACAAAACCCTAAAGATTTCACCAAAAAAGTTGTTATAAATGAAAAATAAATTCAGTAAAGTTGTGGGACACAAAATCTACCCACAAAAATTTGTAGCATTTCTATTAATATATATGGATAATGAACTATCTGAGAAGGAAATTAAGAAAACAATCCTTTTAGTAATGGCAACAAAAAAATTAAACACTTATGTGTAAATGTAATCAAGGAGGTAAAAGACTTGCATACTAAAAACTACAAAACATTGAAAAAAATTGGAAAAATTCAAATGGAAAGATATTCCATGTTCAGGGATTGGAAAATTAATATTGTGAGAATGCCCATACTACCCAAAGCAATCTACAGATTCAATGTATTCCCTAGCAAAATTCCAGTGTCACCTTTCACAGAATTAGAAAATCATTAAATTTGTATGAAACCATAGAAGACCCTGAACAGCCAAAACAATCTTTAGCAAAAATATCAAAGCTGAAGACATCATACTCCCTGATTTCAAAACATATTATAAAGTAATTATAATCAAAACAGCATCATACTGTCATTTAAAAAAGACACATTGGGAAAGTCTGGAAATAAACCATGAAGGGCATTTATGGATTTTTGACAAATATGCCAAGAACACGCATGGGTGTGGGTTTTTTTCCCCCAACATGGCTGACTAGAGATGTTGGACACCAATTCTCCTCAGATAGAAGAACCAAAATTACAGGTGAATAATCATAGCTTGAGTCAAGTGTTAAAGGGAGAGTGCTGGAGCTTACCAGAGAGCTCACAAGAAGCAGCTATTATACATAAAAAAAGAAGCAAGAAGCAGGCAAAGATCAAATCCAAAGGGACTTAGTATTCTATGGAAAGGGTAGGTGGGGGTCTTTTCAGCTCCCCTCATCATTGTGGCACACAGATCATTTTTTAAATTGAGGAGAGTTTATCTTCCCTCATGAGCCCAAGTACCAGAGTAGGCTGCAATTAGGGGATTTCTTGAAGGCAGTACACCAGGCTACCATCTGGGGAAGGGTCACTCCCTTTCTCCCTAGTGCTGAGCTGTGGTGGCAGCCACCATACTAAGTGAGCACCTACTGGGACTCTTTACTACCCAGGGACCTTCAACCCTTGTGTCTTCACAGTACCAAATCCCCCATAGATATTCTCCAGCACGCACTTGGGTTGCAGCAGCCATACAGGGCTGTTAGACCCAGAGGAGCAACATGATTCCCAGTGGTTTAGCCCTTAGGAATTGCCATTCCTAAGCAAAGAGGGAGTGCACTGAACCAAGGGAGCACCACATAGGAAAAAGGAAACTAGAGTGTGGTTTTCTCTGGGTCTCAGAGCTTTCTACTTGTGCGCAGAAAATGACTGTGCCCCTCTCAGCAGAAACAGAGGCACTGTGTTGGACTCTATGTGGGAGGACTTTTCTTCTGCCCCAGCAGTTAGGCAGCCCCAGTGCTCATGAAGGGACATGGAGAAGGGGATTACACCACCCCCTTTCCCACTACAGTGGACACAGCCTGGGCTTCTCCCATGGAAACTTGGCATGGATGCACCTGTGGACAGCCCTTCTAGGGCATTTAGGGGAAAATGCAGCCCCATGGGAGGTGTACCCTATGGGCTTAGGCTTACATGAGTGGTGGGGCCCCTTCCTCTCTTTACATGGAATGGCATCATTCCTGAAGATAGACAGTGGTGTCTGTCTGATCTGATTATCCTGACTGCCAGGACTGGGACATGATGGGGAAGTGGATCATATTGCAGCCAGTCTGGTAGTGGAGATGAGATGGCTCCCTCCTCTGCCTCCTGTGAAGACCTCAGTGCATTTCACTGGGAGCTCTATGTACCACCCTCGCCAGGGCTGGGGCTTTTGCCTACCATTGGGGTATACTGTATACGCATCTGCTTCTGCCACAGCCAGTTCTTATTTGTGAACATCACCTACTGGCCTGTAGGCTGAATTGCTCAATGCAGTGAAAAATAAAGTACTTACAAAAGTGTACAGAATTGTGGAACAACATAAGCTTTATGAGACCTCTGCCATTCTGCATTTTGGCCCCCCAGGAGGCAGTGAACTTGCTCACCCACCCAGTACATTGCTACTACCACCAGCATCTGAGAAAACCACCACACAAAAATTATCTATAACCAAGGAACTCATACAGAGTCTAGAACTGAAGTCAGGTGATATAAACAACATATATTAGAGTCACATCCTCAAGGGGACAAAAAAACATGTCCAATTGAAAATAAGTTAAAAAATAATAAGAAGAAATAGTCTATCCAGATGAGAAGAAACCAGAGACACAATAATGTTAATATGAAAAAGCAGAGTTTTACAACATCCCCAAAGGATGAAAACTAACTCTCTTTTCGATATCCATTTTGGATACAAACCAAAATGAAAACTTTGAAATAACAGAAAAAGGATTCAAAATATTGATTATGAAAAGCTCAATGAGATCCAAGAGAAAGTTGAAAACCAACACAAAGAAATTTAAAAAAATTTCAGGACGTGAATGAAAAATTCTCTAAAGAGATAGATACTTTAATAAAAACTGAACAAAACTTCAGGAAATGAAAAATTCATTTAAGGAATTAAAAAATACAGTATAAAGTTTTAAAAATTGACTAGAGCAAGCAGAAGAAAGAATTTCAGAGCTTGAAGAGAAGTCTTTTGAATTAACCCAGTCAGACAAAAATAAAGAAAAAAAAATTTATAAATGAACAAAACACTTGAGAAATATGGGATTATGGAAAGCTTCCAAACCTAAAAATCTAAAGTATTCCCGAGGGAGAAGAAGAAAAAGTAAAAATTTGGAAAACCTATTTAAGGGAATAATTGAGGAAAACTTCCCTGGTCTTCCTAAAGGTTTAGACATCAACATACAAGAAGCTTAACAAACTCCTGGGAGATGCATTAGACGATAGATTTCACAAAGGCATATAGTCATCAGACTATCTAAAGTCAACATGAAGAAAAGAACCCTAAAAGCAGCAAGACAAAATTTCCTAATCAACTATAAAGGAAATCCCATCAGACTAACAGCAGACTTCTCAGCAGAAACCTTACAAGCTAGAATGGATTGTGGTGCTATTTTTAGTCTTCTTAAACAAAATAATTGTATGCCAGAAAATGTGTAGGCTAAACTAAGTTTCATGAATGAAAAAGAAATAAAGTCTTTCCCAGACAAGGAAATGCTAAGGGAATTTGTCACCTCTAGACCAGCCCTACAAGAAATGCTCAAAAGAGTTCTAAACACCCAAATGAAAGGTTGATTCTTGCCATTATTAAAAAAAATCATGACATTATAAAACTCACAGGGCTTAAAACAGTGACACAATTGAGATTAAAAAGCAACTAGGCAACAATCAACATTATAACAGGAGCAGAACCTCACATAGCAATATTAACTTTGAACATAAATGAACTAAATGCACCACTTAAAAGATACAGACTAGCAGAATGGAAGAAAATGGAATCCAAATATATTCTGCCTTCAAGAGACTCATTTGACCAGTAAAGATTTTTATAGACTCAAGGTAAAGGGGTCAAAATATTTCATGCAAATGTAAACCAAAAGTGAGCAAAGGTAGTTATAATTATATCAGATAAAATAGGCTTTAAACCAACAACAGTATGAAAGTCAAAGAAGGTCATTATATATTGATAAAATAATCAATTCAAAAACAAGATATAATAATCGTAAATATATATGCATATAACACAAGAGCTCCCACATTCATAAAACAAATACTACTAGACCTAAGAAAAGAAATCTACAGGAACACAATAATAGTGGGGGACTTCAAGAGTTCTCTGACAGCAATAGACAAATCATTAAGGCAGAAAATCAACAAAAAAATACTGGACTTAAACTGGACTCCAGAACAAACAGATCTAACAGACATTTACAGAACATTCTCCCCCAAAACTACAGAATCTTCATTCTTCTCATCAGCACATGAGACATTTTCAAAGATAGAGCATATGTTAGACCACAAGGCAAGCCTGAATAAATTTTAAAAAGTGAAAATCATATCCAATATCTTCTCAGACCATAGTGAAATAAAACTGGAAATCAGTTCGAAGAGGAACTCTCAAAATTATACAAAATATCAAAATATGGAAATTAAACAACCTTCTCCTAAATGATGTTTGAGTCAATAAGAAAATCAAGACGTAAATTTAAAAATTTTTCAAAATGAATGAACATAGTGACACAACATATCAAAACCTCTGGGATATAGAAAAAACAGTGCTAAGAGGGAAATTAATAGTACTAAATGCCTGCATCAAAAAGACAAAAATATCATAAATTGACAACCTAATGCCATGCCTTAAGGAACTAAATACAAGAACAATCCAAACACAAAGCTAGCAAAAGAATAGAAATAGCAAAAATCAGAGCATAACTAAACAAAATTGAGACCAAAAAAAAAAAAAAAAACAACGGATCAATGAAATAAAGAGTTGTTTCTTTGAAATGATAAAAAAAATTGATAAACCACTAGCTAAATTAAGCACGAAAAGAAGAGAGTAGATTCAAATAAAATGAAAAAGGAGACACGACAACTGACACTGCAGAAATACAAAAGATCATCCAAGATGACTATGCCCACAAAGTAGAAAAGTAGAACACCTAGAACAAAATATAAAACATACAACCTTCCAAGCTTGAATTAGGAACAAATAGAAATCCTGAACAGACCAATCATGTGTAGTGAGATTGAATCAGTAATAAAAAATTCCCCAAAAAATAAAAATTCCAGGACAAGATGGATTCAAAGCTGAATTCTACCAGATACACACACACACACACACACACACACACACAAAACAGGTATCAATCCTAATGAAATTGTTCTAAAAGATCAACAAGGAGGGAATCCTACCTAACTCATTCTACAAAGCCAATATCACCCTGATACCAAAGTCAGGAAAGAATGCAACAAAAAAAGAATGCTACAGACCAATATCCCTGATGAGCATAGATGAAAAAATACTAGCCAACCAAATCAAACAGCACATCAAAAAGATAATACATCACAACCAAGTGGGTTTTATGCCAGGGATGCAAGGATGGTTCAACATACTCAAGTCAATAAATGTGATTAACCATATAAACAGAATTAAAAACAAAAAATATATGGTCATCTCAATGGATGGAAAGAAAGTATTCAGTAATATTTAGCACCCCTTCATGATAAAAACCCTCAACAAACGAGGCATAGAAGGCACATATCTCAAAATAATAAAAGCCATGTGTGACAAACCTACAGCCGCCAACATCTTACTGAATGGAAAAGAGTTGAAAGCATGCCCCATAAGAACTGCAACAAGATGCCCATTCTCACCATTCCTATTCAACATTGTACTGGACGTCATTGCTAGAGCAATCAAGGAACAGGAAGAGATAAACAGTATCCAAATTGAAAAAGAGGAAGTTAAAATTTCTCTGTTTGCTGATGATATGATCTTATGTCTAGAAAATTATAGACACTCCTCCAAAAGAGTCCTATATTTAATAAATGAATTCAGTACATCTCAGGATACAAAATCAACATACAGAAATCAGTAACATTTCTATACACCAATAACAACCAAGCTGAGAACCAAATCAAGAACTCCCATTTGTAATAGCTCAAAAAAAAAAAAATACCTAAGAATATATTTAACCAAAGAGGTGAAAGATCTCTACAAGGAAAACTAGAAAACACTGAGGAAAGAAATCATAGGTGACAAAAACAAATGGAAAACATCCCATGCTCATGAATTAGAAGAATCAATATTCTTATAAGTGACCATAATGCCCACAGCAATCAACAGACTCAGTGTAATTTCTATCAAAATACCAATGTCATTTTTCATATAATTAGAAAAAAAATCTTAAAATTCATATAGAACCATAAATGAGCCCAAATAGCCAAAGCAATCCTAAGTAAAAAGAAAAAACTTGGAAGCATCACATTACATGACTTTGAATTCTACTACGAGGCTACAGTAACCAAAACAGCATGGTACTGGTATAAAAATAGACACATAGATCAATGGAATAGAATAGAGAACCCATGAATAAAGAATCATACCTACAACCAACTGATCTTTGACAAAGAAGACAATAACATACACTGCGGAAAGGACACCCTATTCAATATATGGTGCTGAGAAAATTGGATAACCATATGCAGAAAAAAGAAACTAAATCCCTATCTCTCACCATATCCCAAAATTAACTCAAGATGAATGAAAGACTTAAATGTTAAGCCCTGGAAAATTATAAAATTTCTAGAAGAAAACTAGGAAAATTTCTGTTGGACATTGGCCTAGAGAAAGAATTTATGACTAAGACCTCAAAAGCAAATGCAGCAAAAACAAACATAAACAAATGGGACTTAATTAAACTAAAAATCCTCTACACAGCAAAAGAAACAATCAACAGAGTAAATAGTCAACCTACAGAATGGGAGAAAATAATCACAAGCTATGCATCCAACAAAGGGCTAATATCCAGAATATACAAGAAACTCAAATAACTGAACAAGAAAAAAAAAACCATTAAAAAGTGGGCAAAAGATATGAAAAGACATTTTTCAAAAGAAGACATACAAATGGCAAACAAACATATTAAAAAATGCTCCACATCACTTATCATCAGAGACATGCATATTAAAAGCACATTGAGGTAAAATCTTACTCCAGTTAGAATAGCCATTACTAAGAGGACAAAAAACCAAAGATTTTGATGAGGATGCAGATAAAGGGGAATGCTTATAAATAAGGGAATGGTAGGAATGTAAATTAGTACAACAACTCAATAGCAAGAAAACAATTAACCTGATTTAAAAAATTAGCAAAGGGCCTAAACAGGCAATTTTCAATAGAATACATACAATAGCCAACATGCATCTGAAAAAATTCTCTGACCATGAAGGAAATGCAAATTGAAACTACAATGAGATATCACCTCACACCTGTTAGAGTCATTTTATCAAACAGATGAAAGATAAGTATTGCTGAGGATGTGGAGAAAGGGAAACCCTTGTACACTCTTGGCGGTAATGTAAATTAGTATAGCCATTATTGAAAACAGGATGAAGGTTCTACAAAAACTTAAAAATAGAACTACCTTATGATTCAGTAATCCTACTTCTGTGTATATAACCAATGGGACTGAAATCAATATGTTGAGGGGATATCTGCACTACCATGTTCGTTTCAGCATTATTCACAAAAGCCAAGATATGGAATCAACCTAAATATCCATCAATGGATGAATAGATAAAAATGTAGTATATATACATAAAGAAATGCGATTATGCCTTAGAGATGTGGAAATCTTGTCATTTGCAATAACATGAATGGAACTGGAGGACATAAGGCTAAGTTAAATAAGCCCGGCACTGAAAGGCAAATACCTCATGATTTTACTCATGTGTGGAATCTAAAAAAGTTGAACTTATAGAAGTAGAGAGTAGAATGGTGGTTACCAGAGGCTGGAGGGGGGATGGGAAGTTGTTGATCAAAGGGTACTAAGTTTCAAATAGACAGAAGGATTAGGTTTTGAGAACTATTGCACAGCAGGATGACTATACTCAATAATAATGTATTGTATATCTCAAATTAATTAAGAGAATAAACTTCAAATGTATCACCATAAAAGATGATAGGTAATTGAGGATAGGGATATGTTACTTAACTTGATTTAATCATTCCACATTGTACACCTATATCAAAACATCACATTATACCCCCTAAATGTATATAGTTTTTTTTTTTTTGCATGAACAACAAACATTTATTTCTCATAGTTCTGGAGGCTAGGAAGTCCAAGATCAAGGTGCTGGCAGATTTGGGTTTTTTATTATTATTTATGATTTATAAATCAAAAATAATATTATTAAAAATAAAATAGAAATTAAGACCTTCTGTTAATCAAATAACTCTATTAAGAGATCATAAAGAAAGCCACAAGTCAAGAGAAGATATTTGCAATACATATATATAACAAAGATATCATATTCAGAATACATAAAGAATTTGGACAAGTAAATAAGAAAAGATAATCCATAGAAAAATGGACAAGAGATTTGAACATTTACAAAAACACCAACATAGCTATTAAACTCATAAAAAAGTAGTCAATCTCATTAGTCATCAGAGAAAGACAAATTAAACCACAATGAAGTCCCATAAGAAACCCACCAGAAATTCTAAAATCCAAATGATTGATGATATTAGGTGTTGGTAAGAATACTGAAAGACAGATAACCTCCTTCTCTCATAATCAAAGTATAAATTAGCATATTTCTTTGGTTAAGCAATTCTATACCTATAGCATTATGTACAGAATTGTGTACATTTGTGTACCAAAATATATATATAAAAGAATGTTTATAATGGAATTTTCAATAATAGGCAAATACTAGAAACCAATCAAATGGATTAATAGATGTTATCTTCATAAAAAGAAATACTCTACAACAATGAAAATGAAGAACTAAAGTTACATACATAAGCTTGGATGAATCTCACAAACATGTAGCAAAAAAAGCATAAACAAAAGAGTACATACTGTATGATTCTATGTATATAAAATTCATTATTCAAAAAAATACGATGCTAGAAGTCAGAAAAGTGGTTTTCTTTGATGAGGAAAGAAATTAGTGACAAGCACAAGCAGGAGGGAAGCTTCTAGGGTGGCAACAGTTTTATTTCTTGATGTGAATAGTTATATGAGAATGTTTGTTTTGTGAAAATTCATCAAGCTATATAATCATGATTTTTGCACTTTTCTGTAAGCATGTTATACTTCAATAAAAATTATTTTAAAATATACATGAAGTCAGCATAGTAGTTATCTTGTTGGAAGGGAAAACAAAGGGTGCTTCTGGGGTGGTTATGGTGTTGTTTCACAGTAGTTCACTTTGTGAAAATGTATCGTATCTTAAATATTAAAACAGTTACAAACATGCTATGTCATACAAGCTATATTCTATGTTAAGTAATTGTGGCTTAAGAGCATATCATAGTGGTTATTATAAAATATGTAGAACTGAAAATAATTGTTCCTGACAATTCATAAGTATAGCCATCCCTCACATGTGTTTCTAGTACAAATTTATAACACCTTTGTAATCAGAAAAATCTCAACAGGAGAATTTAATTTAACATTATCTCACACTGATAGTGGCTCTATCCAATAACCAGAAGAAAGTACAAATCTTTCAGGACCAACATTTTCAATCAAGGCCACACAGAATTTCCAAAAATGAAATTCTAAGGAAATTGTACAGCTTATATTTTAAAATATCAAAACAAACAAGCAAATAAGACATCATAAGTGAGAGTCAGCAGAAAAAATATATAAATTATAATGATAATGATTTTAGATATTGGAATGATTTGATAAGAACATAAAAATATGATTATTAAGTTTAAATAGATAAAAGAAAAACTTGAAAATATGAGTAGGGAATGACCAAGCCAAGCTAAAAAGGAAAAAACACAATATCTAGAAATAAAAATATACACATTGAAATTTAAAATGCAGTCAATGGATTAGACAGAAATTTAGGCACATCTAAAAGGAGAATTAGTGAACTGAAAAATAGATCCTAAGAAATTATCCCAAATATAATTCACATATACAAAGTAGTGGAATATATGAGAGAGGTAAAAAGACGTGGAGGATAAAGTTTTATTTTCTTATCTAACATATATCTAATCCAAATGCAAGGAGATAGAGGCATATGAAGTACTATTAAGTACTGGTAATATTTAATATCTTATTTCTTAAGCTAGATAGTGGGTACATTGTTGCTCCTTTTACTATTTATTATTCTTCAAAATCTAAACACAGTTTTGCATTTAAAATGCATATTACAATATTTTTAATAGGACAAAATTATATTTAGAAAAAGAAAGTTGGACAACTGTCTAAGCACAAGAAACAGCATGAATAAGACACAGAAGACTCATGGAGATAGAGTTGATTGATGGTTACCAGAGGCTGGGAAGGGTAGCAAGTAGGGGGCAATAAAGAGGGAATTGTCAATGGGTGCAAAAATACAGTTAGATAGAATGAAGAATATCCAGTATTTGGTAGCACCATATGATGAATAATAATAACAATTATTAACAATAATTTATTGTATATTTTTAAGTAACTAAAAGAGTGGATTTGGAATGTTCCTAACAAAAATAAATGATAAATGCTTGAGATGATGAATACCCCAATACCCTAAATTGGTCATTACACATTGTATACCTGTATCAAAACATCACATGCACCCCATAATTATATACAATTATATACCCATAATAATTAAAAATAAAAAAAATTAAAGACATGTAAGAATGACTCTTCCTTGTCAAAGTCAGCAGCATTTGAAATAGTAGCCCTACAAGGGAAGAGATATTAATTTGCGGGATAGCTCAAAAGAACTAACTAAAGGCAAAATGTGCATTATTTTCTTATTGAAAGACTTCATTAAGCCTTCTATATAAAAAAGATGGCCAATTTCAGTTTTATTCCTACTAAAACTATACTTATGCAGCATAATCACTCTATTTTGAATATTTTTAGTTTACCTTATTTTATTTCTAAGAAATGATACTCATATTTCCCCACATATTATCACCCACAACTTGGATGAGCTGAAAAAATAATGGGAATGCCATGCCAAGTCCAGATAATTTTTTTTCTCTCTAAGTACTTTGAGACACAATTTTGAAATGTTGTATACAATAGTCTAACTTTCTCTCCAAGTTTTAAATGTAGCATGAGAGTCAGTAAAGCATTGCTTCACTTATAAGACAAATTACCCATACTGCAAACTTGCAAGTGTATTGAAAACTGTAAATGTCACATTTTTAGTTCCAGATAAGCAGGTACTACATAGTCAGGAATAATAATTGAAAATTTAATATTATTAGACATATCTTCTGAAGAGGTCTCATAAGACATTTATGGCATGCAATAAGACACTATTATGCAATGCTTATTTTCAGACTTCTTAAAGGTGACTTTTTGTATTTATAAATCTCATCCATCTAAAATATAGATAAAACTTCCCTTTTATCTGTATTTTTGTCTTAAATTCTTAAAACATGATTAAGGTTTTCAACATTTACTTCCAAAGAATCATCCTGATTAAAAAAGTAAGAAACAAAAAATGTTGATATATTGTCATTTATCTATTGATATTGATATTGCAAATATCAAATGTATATGCCAATTCTGGGGAGATGGAGTTTACATCTAATGGGTACTGCTATTATGTATATCATTTGATCTCTAAATCCGTTAATAATTTTAAATGAAATGATGTGTGCCTCGCACCTGTCCTTTAGGTGTTGCCAAGTTTAAATGAGGCAATATCTAGAATATAGAGATTATTTCCTTTAATATTTATTTTTCTCATTTAATTGTTCATTATTACAAAGGATCCTAATCAGAGTAATATCACATCCTGATGGCCAAATGGTAGTATTTCTTTCTTCTGAATAAATGGTCTTAAACTTCCCATTGTATCAATTTTCTATTTACTAGCTTTAATCAAACTCTGCAAATATTCAAAGCCTCAAAAATGGCAGTACTCTGTTTCCAAATATCCCCTAAAAATTGAAGGCCAGATATCAACCAACTTAAACTTGAATCCTTAATAATAAGAAAAGAAAATTGAAAATTTTTAATATTCAGAGGCAATAAAATGATTACTACAATAGCACCTAAATTGATTTTCCTGCCACCAGTACATCTCCCTGCTGAACCCATCTTCCACACTGAGACTAGATTAATCTTCCAAAACATTGCATTCATCATGGCCAATACAACTCTTCACTCTTGGATTAAGAATATAGAGGGATCCATTATTATTTATCAGATCAAGTCTGTAAATCTTCACTCTGGCATTCAATGTCTTCAGTAAATTTCCTCCAGTTTTCCATCATATCCCTCTTGCCCTCCATCTCTTCCCCCTCCCCTTCCCTCTCCCTTTTTGCCTGCCCCCTTGCCTGTCTCTCTTATTGTCTGAAGGAAATCCTGTGCCCAAATAATGCAAGACTCCTCCCCGCTTCCCCACATACATGCCAAGTTCTTCCCATCTCTGCATTTTTATTGATGCCATTTCTCCCATATCCTGCTCTAACATGCCCAGCATTCTACTTTTAAAAAATTATGGATTTATTATGGTTGTACTTATTGATAGGATACGTGTAATATTTTGATACAAGCATACAATGTGTAATAATCCAATCTGGGAAACTGTGATATCCATTATCTCAAACATTTATCATTACTTTGTGTTGGAAACACTCCAAATTTACTCCTCTAGTTCTTATGAAATATACAATAAATTATTGCTAAGTATAGTTGCCTTATTGTGCTACTGAACACTATGAATACTTGATCTTATTCATTCTATCTACCTGTTTTGTACCCATTAACCAACCTCTTTATCCCCACCTTCCCACTACTCTTGCCCAGCCTCTGGTAACCATCATCCTACTCTCTACCACCTTGAGATCAATTTTTTTTTTTTTAGCTCCCACATAAGAGTGAGAACACAGGACATTTGTCTTTCTATGCCTGGCTTATTTCACTTAACATAATGTCCTCCAGTCCTATCCACGTTGTTGCAAATGACAGGATTTTCTTCTATTTATACTGAAATAATATTCCATTGTAAATATGTATACATTTTCCTTATCCACTTTTCTATTGATGGACACTTAGGCTGATTCCATATCTTGGCTATTGTGAATAGTGCTGCCATAAACACGGGAGTGGAGATGTCTCTTTGATACACTAACTTCTTTTCTTTTGGATATTCTCAGCAGTGGGATTGCTGGATCATATGGTATTTAAATTTTCAGTTTTTTGGCAAAGCTTCATACTCTTTTCCATAGTACTCACTTACATTCCCACCAGCAGGGTACCAGCATTTCTCTTTCTTCACATCCTCACCAGCACTTGTCATTTTTTGTCTTTTCAATAAAAGACATTTTGACAGGGTTGAGATGATATCTCATTGTCGTCTTGACTCACATTTCCATGATTAGAGCTGTTGGTCATTTTTTCATATACCTGTTGGTCATATGTATGTCTTTTTTTGAGAAATGTCTGTTCTGATTTTTTGCCCATTTTTAATCACATTATTTATTTTTTGCTGTTGAGTTGTTTGTGATCCTTATATTTCCTGGTTATTAATCCCTAGTCACTTGAGTAATTTGCAAATATTTTCTCCCATTATGTAGGTTGTCTCTTTACTTTGTTGATTGTTTCCTTTCCTGTGCAGAAGATTTTTAGATACCTTTCTTCAACACAAATCCAAATCCTACCTTTACAAGAAGAACCAGCTCAAAGATCACAGCTTACAGTTGAGAAGCCTTGCAAGCTACTACAATTTGTCTAATAAAACGGGGGGGGGGCGGAATTCTATGAAGACATACAGACTGAATAAAGTACAAAGCTATTTTACCAACTTCTTGTGAATATTTCTCTTAGGCACATTTCCACAAATTTAATTCTGTCTCATATTAGGAGGAAAATTAAGTAAATTGGGGGGGTATAGAAAGGATGGAAGGGACAGAAAATTATACAGCAAGAACATTTTACTTACATTTTCTTATTTCAGAATATTATGGGGGTACAACACTTTGGTTATATATATTGCCTGTGCATTGCACAAATCAGAGTTACAATCGTTGATATTCCCCAAACTGTGCCCCCCACACCCATTAGGTGAGAGTTTTCCCATCCCCTCCACCCACCTCCCACCTGACTGACCCATGATGAATATTATTTCCATGTGTGATATAAGTATTGATCACATAGTACCAATTTGATAGTGAGTACCAGTGGTGCTTGTTTTCCCATTCTTGTGATACTTCCCTTCAAAGAACGGGCTCTAGCTCCAACCAGGATAATACCAGATGTGTTAATTCACCATTGTTTTTTTATTGCTGAGTAATACTCCATGGTATACGTATACCACATTTTATTAATCCACTCGTGTATTGATGGGCACCTGGGTTGTTTCCACATCTTTGCAATTGTGAATTGTGCTGCTATAAACATTCAAGTGCAGAAGTCTTTATTATAGAATGTCTTTTTATCCTTTGGGTAAATACCCAGTATTGAGATTGCTGGATCAAATGGTAGTTCTACTTTTAGGTCTTTCAGGTATCTCCATATTACTTTCCATAGAGGTTGTACTAATTTGCAGTCCCACCAGTAGTGTATGAGTGTCCCTAACAATCCGTATCCCTGCCAACATTTGTTGTTTTGGGACTTTTTGATATAAGCCAACCTCACTATAGTTAAGTGATATCTCATTGTGGTTTTGACTTGCATTTCCCTGATGATTAGAGAGGTTGAGCAATTTTTTATATGTTTGCTGGCCATTATCCCGTCTTCTTTTGAAATGTTTCTGTTCATGTCTTTTGCCCTATTTTTCATGGGGTTGTTTGATTTTTTCTTGTTGATTTTCCTAAGTTCTGTATAGATTCTGGTTGTCGGCCCTTTATCAGATGTGTAGCATGCAAATATTGTCTCCCATTCTGTAGGTTGTCTGTTCAGTCCACTGATAGTTTCCTTGGCTGTGCAGAAGCTTTTTAATTTTCTCAGGTCCCATTTATTTATTTTTGTTGCTTTTGTGATTGCTTTGGGGGTCTTCTTCTAAAATTTGTTGACTGGGCCAATGTCTGTAAGAGTTTTTCCAACATTTTTTTCTATGCCATCTATGCCTATTTTGTTAAGAGTTCTTACCATAAAAGGGTGCTGAATTTTGTCAAAAGCCTTTTCTGCATCTATTGAAAGGATCATATAGTCTTTGTTCCTCCTTTTATTTATATGTTGAATTACATGTATAGATTTGCATATGTTGAACCATCCCTGAATCACAGGAATGAAGCCCACCTGATCATTATGAATTATTTTTTTGATGTACATTTGAATTCGGTTTGCTAGGATGTTATTGAGAATTTTTGCATCAATATTCATAAGGGATATTGGTCTGTAGTATTCTATTCCTTTTGTGTCCTTTCCTGGCTTTGGTATCAAGTTGATACTGGCTTCGTAGAAAGAGTCTTGGAGGATTCCATCCTCCTCGATATTATGGAATAATTTCTGCAGTATAGGCATGGGTTCTTCTTTGAAGGTTTGGTGGAATCCATGTGTGAACCCATCTGGCCCAGGACTTTGTGTTGTTGGAAGATTTTTTATTACTGCTTCAATTTCGGTGCTTGATATTGGTCTGTTTAAGAATTCTATTTCTTTCTGATTGAGCCTAGTGAGGTGGTGTGTTTCTAAGAATTTTTCCATTTCCTTCACATTTTCATGGTTTTGGGCATAGAGATTTTTGTAGCATTCAAAGATGATGTTTTGTATTTCCATGATATCAGTTGTGACCTCTCCTTTTTCATTTGTAATTGAGCTTTTTAGAGTCCTTTCCTTTCTGCTTCTGGTCAACCTGGCAAGTGGCCTATTTTGTTTATCTTTTCAAAGAACCAACTTTTCGTTTTATTAATCTTCTGTATTGTTCTTTTGTTCTCAATTTCATTTAATTCTGCTCTGATCTTGCTTATTACTTTTCTTCTTCTGGGTTTAAGATTGGTTTGCTCTTCCTTTTCCATTTCCTTGAGATGATTCATTAGTTTACTGATTTGAGAACTTTCTATCTTTTGGATGTGGGCATTTAAGGTGATAAGTTTTCCACTCAGGATTGCTTTTGCTGTATACCTCAGATTTTGATACCTTGTGTCCCCATTATCATTTAGTTCAAGGAATGTTTTGATTTCCATCTGAATGTCCCCCTTGACCCAATAGTCATTCAGCAATAGAGTGTTTAATTTCCATGTTTTTGGATAGAGATGTGTATTTCTACTGGAACTGATTTCTAATTCCATTCTGCTTTGGTCTGAAAAGATACATGGTATGATTTCTCTTTTTCTTAATTTGTTGAGATCTGTTTTGTGTCCCAGGATGTGATCAATTTTATAGAAAGTTCCATGAGCTGATAAGAAGAACATATATTCAGTGTTATTTGGGTGGAGTGTTCTGTAGATGCCTGTTAGGCCCAAATGTTCTAGAGTCCTCTTTGGCTCCTTTGTTTCTTTGCTTATTTTCTTTTTGGAGGATCTGTCCAGTTCTGTCACTGAGGTGTTGAAGTCCCTGTCTATTATGGCATTGCTACTTATTATGTTGTCTAGATCAAGCAGTATCTGCTTTATGTATCTGAGCACTCCTATGTCAGGTGCATAAATATTTAGGATTTTTAAGTCTACTTGTTGGGTTTCTCCCTCCACCATAATATAGTGACCATCTTTCTCTTTCTTTACTTTTGTTGCTTTAAAGTTTATGATATCTGATATAAGAATGGCTACCCCAGATTTCTTTTGGTTTCCATTTGCCTGGGAAAGTGTATGCTATCCTTTCACCTTTAGTCTGAATGAGTTGTTGTGTGTAAGATGCATTTCCTGGAGACAGCAGATCTGTGGCTTGTATTTTTTAATCCATTCAGCCAGCCTATGTCTCTTCAGTGGGCAATTCAAGCCATTCACGTTTATTGAGAGAATTGATATTTGAGGTGAATTTCTGTTTATCCTGTTGGGTAGAAATTGTTTTGTTTTACCTCTTGAGCCATTGTAAGATCTGGCTCCTGGAGTTTTAGCTCTTGGGTAGTTTTAAACTGGTGGGTGTCTGTTGCGCTGGATAGTGTACAATGCAGGTCTAAGTACTTCTTGTAGGGCAGGTTTGGACTTTGAAAATTCTATCAGTGATTTTTGTCTGGAAAAGACTTCATTTTTCCCTCATATAAGAAGTTTAGTTTTGCAGGATAAAGAATTCTGGTTTGGCCATTATTTTGTTTTAGAAGATTAAAAATGGGTCTCCAGTCCCTTCTGGTTTGTAAGGTTTCAGTTGAGAAATTTGCAGTTAATCTGATAGGTTTCCCTTTGTAGGTTACCTGCTGTTTTCGCCTTACTGCTCAAAGGAGCGCCACTTTCATGTTTACTTTGGCCAGCCTAATAATTATGTGGCATGGTGAATGCCTTTCACGTTGAATCACCCAGGAGTCCTGTGTGCTTCTTGTACTTGGATATCGAAATTTCTGGCTAGGCCATGGAAATTTTCCTCTGTTATTCTTTCAAATAGATTTTCCAGCCCATGTGAATTTTCTTCCTCACCCTCAGGGATGTCAATGATTCTTATGTTTGGCCTCTTTACATAATCCCACATTCCTTGTATGCTTTGTTCATGCCTCTTGTTTTTGTTTTCTTTCTCTACGACTGATTTATTTAGCACATAGGAGTTATCTTCCAGCTCTGAGATTCTTTCCTCTGCATTATCCAGCCTATTCTTAAGGCTTTCCACCGTGTTTTGTAGATCCTTGAATGCCTCCTTCATTTCTAGAATTTCTATTTGATTTTCCATAATACTTCTATTTCCTTAGAAAATTTTTCATTCATTTCTTGCATTTTTCTTGTGGTTTCTTTGGGCTGGGATTCAATTTTCTCTTGAATTTGACTGAGCTTTCTTATAACCCATAAATGAAATTCCTTTTCTGTCATTCTAACCTTTTCATTTAAGTTGGTATCTTTTGCTGAGGAACTAATGATTTCTTTTGGGGGTGACTTTTTTCTCTGATTTTTCATGATTCCTGTGTTCTTTTGCTGATTCTTTCTCATCTGGCTTCTTGGTCAAGAGCTGCAGGTGTTAGGGCTAGTTTATGGCCTTGTCACCAAGCCCCTGAGGATCATTCTTTGGCAGAGCCAGGGAGAAGAGTACTGGTCTGTATTGCCTTAGGTTCATTTTAGCAACTTTGGTGGACCTCTTGGGTTACCTCTGACCTGTTTTCTTCACCTCTTGCCAGTGTAGTATAGTGAGATTGTTCTCCCAGCTTCAGCTCCAAGCTGGTGGATTGTACTTGAGAGTATGAATCCACTGCTCCCTAATAGGTTGAGATGGAAGGCAATATTTTTAGCTGTGGGGTTTTCCTGCTTTCATTGATTGTAGTTTGTGTGGAGTAGCCAGTTACTTAGGTATTCTGTTGTATTCATGGCAGGCTATGGTCCCACAGGTGGAGTATATGAAAGCCCCAAGCTTTGGGAGGGGCCTTGTAGCTCCCAGGGGCTACTTTGACCCTGCTCCTCCTGAAGTGGGGGAAGAAACAAAATAGCTTGTGGCTGCAAGCTGCAATGTGTGAGCTCTATTGGGAAAATTCTACGCAGCTCACAGGTTGCTTATCCGCCGCTTGTGGGGCTGCTGCTATGGAGTTCAGAGCTCTCTCTCTCTGGGCTTGGAGGGCTGCTTCTGATGGGAGGGGCCCGCTGGTAGGATTGGTGAGCTCTCTGGCCAGGTTTTTTCCTTCCCTGTCCACAAGCTCAGGGTCTTTCCGCTTTGGACCACTTATGCACTCTCAAGTTTTCCCAAGTTTATGTGTCTGGACCTCTGACGTGCATGTCCACGTGTCACAGGCTGATAGGGGGATCTCCAATTGTGCATCCCTTTTCCACCACTAGGCCTCATGGTGAGGTGGGTGGGCATCTCTATCCCCGGAAGTCTCTGCCATGGTGATGTTCCCACTGGGGGGAATAGTGTCAGCTGGAGGCACTCTTGGATTGAGCTAAATTCCCTAATAAAGTGGGCAGGGTTAGCGGGAGCTTTTCTGGTTCAGCCTGTGGCACTTGAGGCATTCGGTTGCCATGAGAACCGGTACTTATACAAAATGAGTCACTATGGGAAATAACCTTCATAATGACTGATCTCTGGGGTAAAGGAGGGCTGAGACCTGAAGAGCAGGCACTAGAACCAAAACACAGCGGTTATGTAGGAGGCCAGAATCAGGGAGGCAGGACCAGATGGATGGGCTGCAAACTGTTTCCAGTACACAAAGGTCCCATGTATACAGATCTGGGAATTCGTCCCACCTGGAACCCATGGAGGCAGCTGTCCATGGCCACTAAGGGTGTAGCCTGTTGCGCCCAGGCCAGAGAGCCCCGAGGTCAGGGTTGGGGTGAAGCAAAGACCTATCTAACAGTCAGCTCCAGGCGGGAGACCTTAAAGATGGCTGCTGACTGCCAGTCTGGCGTACAGAAGAGCTCAGATCATGCCAAGAATGCAGCTCTTCTCAACCAGCCTGGGTCCTGCAGAGGCAATTGCCGGCAGCTCCTAACGGTATGTCCTGTTGTTCTCTGTTCAATTCCTGTGCCCTGGTCCTGCTGACTTCCAGTGGTGAGGTGCCCACCCCCAGATTCCCACATACTATCCCAGGAAGCTGTATCTCAGCCCAGTTCCCACCTGGCCCTGAGCAGTCCCTGTACAGTGCACCAGAGAGTTCCGTATGGCTCCCACAATTGCTTCCTTTCCACAGAGCCTGCTGTCTTGAGCAACAGCATTGCACCAACTCTGGGCTTTTCCCTGACTGAGTGGATGGGAAGTCTGTGGGGATGGTGCATGTCCACCTGTATGTCAGGTCCACTGTGCTGACCTGGCAAGCACATCCTTCCCACGCTCTAGTCTCTATTGTATTCCCTGAGCTCTCTGGTATTTGTGAATGTATCTCCCAGTCACCTGTTTTCTTGGGCTGAGTGTCCCACAATGTTTCTCTGTAAATTCACAGTGCTGTTTTGGGAGTGAGCGATCTGCACGCAGGCAGCCAATGGTGTTTTTCACCTCCTTCCCTGGGAGCAGTGAGGTGGGAGGTCACTCAACATTTTACTTTCTTTTCAAAATTAAAAGTGCAACAACAATATGGATCTCACACACACACACACACACACACACATATATATAGATGCTGTGAATCTTCATATTACCAGATTTGTATGATCATTATAGTCTTTTATATTAAAAATATGAAATAATGTTGCTGATATATCAAGGTCTTTCACTTCTCAACTTGTATTACGTTATAGGTTTTTTGAAGCCAATCCTCATAGCTCCCAACCCAGCTCACAGTTATTTGATGGATATAACAGTCTAACATCAAAAAAAGGTACCTAAAGTATGGCTAAAAAGGCTTTATCTTTAAAATGAATAAACTTTCAGAAATCAATTCCTAAAAATATAGCAAACATGATTTCATTTTTTAGAACAATTATGGGTCCATAGTAATAATAATAATAACTAAAATGTATTGAGCACTTATTATATATCTGACATTAATCACTTTATATACATTGTCATATTTAATTCTCAAAACAATTAGTCCAAGTGAAATTATTTTTCCTATTGTTCAGATATATGAACTGAGACCCAAAGTAATAAAGTGCATTTCCCAAAGTCACAAATCTCATACCTGAGAAAACTGGGTTTTAAATCCAAGCAATCTGAACCTAGATTCTATATTCTTTTTTTTCCTTTGGTTTAAACAACAGAAATTAATTTTCTCACAGTTATGAAAGCTAGGAATCAAAGATCAGGTGTCACTATGTTTGATTTTTCCTGAAACCTCTCTCCTTTTCTTGACATGTACTCACATGGCCTTTTCACAGTATATGTGCATTCCTGGTATCCCTTCCTCTTCTCATAAGGAAGGGATTAATGCCCCACCCTTATGAACTCATTTAATATTTTTTTCATTTTATTTTTATTTTTATTTTTAAATTTCAGGATATGATGTAGGTACAAACACTTTGGTTACATATACTGCCTTTAAACCACCAATATCAGAGCTACAAGCTTGCCCATCTCCCAGACAGTGCGCTCTGCACCCACCAGGTATAAATTTACCCACCCCCTCCCACCCACATAACACCTGATGAGTATTATTTCCATGTGTGCACATAAGTATCGATCAGTTAGTACCAATTTGATGGTGAGTACCAGTGGTGCTTTTTTTCCCATTCTTGTGATACTTTGCTTTGAAGAATGGGCTCTAGCTCCATCCAGGACAATACCAGAGGTATTAATTCAATATGGTTTTCTATGACTGAGTAGTACTCCATGGTATACATATACCACATTTTATTAATCCATTCATGTATTGATGGGCACTTGGGTTTTTTTCACATCTTTGCAATTGTGAATTGTGCTGCTATAAACATTTGAGTGCAAATGTCTTTATTATAGAATGTTTTTTTTTTTTCCTTTGGGTAAATATCCAGTAGTGGGATTGCTAGATCAAATGGTAGTTCTACTTTTAGTTCTTTGAGGTATGTCCATATTACTTTCCATAGAGTTTGTACTAATTTGCAGTCCCACCAATAGTCTATGAGTGTTCCTATTTGTCTGCATCCACACCAAAATTTGTTGTTTTGGGACTTTTTCATATAAGCCAATTTCACTAGAGTTAAGTGATATCTCATTGTGGTTTTGATTTGCATCTCCCTGATGGTTAGAGAAGTTGAGCAATTTTTTATATGTTTCTTGGCCTTTATTCTGTGTTCTTTTGAAAAGTTTCTGTTCATGTCCTTTGCCCACTTTTTAATGGGGCTGTTTGTTTTTTTTCTTGTTGATTTTCCTAAGTTCTGTATAGATTCTGGTTATCAGCCTTTTACAGATGTGTAGCATGCAAATATTTTCTTCCATTCTGTAGGTTGTCTGTTCACTCTAGTTTCCTTGGCTGTGCAGAAGCTTTTTAATTTGATAAGGTCCCATTTATTTATTTTTGCTGTTGCTGTGATTGCTTTGGGGGTCTTCCTCATAAATTCTTTGCCTAGGCTGGTATCTATAAGAGTCTTTCCAATGTTTTCTTCTAGAATTCTTATGGTTTCATGTCTTAGATTTATGTCTGATATCCATGATGAATTGATTTTTTGTGAAAGGTGAGAGGTGTGGCTCTTGTTTTGGTCTTCTACGTGTGGCTATCCGATTTTCCCGGCACCATTTATTGAATAGGGATTGTTTTCCCCAGCATATGCTCTTGTCTGCTTTTTCAAAGATCAGATGACAATATGAGGATGATTTTATATCTGGGTTCTCAGTCCTGTTCCATTGGTCTATGGCTCTGTTCTTGTGCCAGTACCATGCTGTTTTGGTTACTGTAGCCTTTTAATATAGCTTGAAGTCTGGATGATTGATGCCTCCCAATTTTTAATTTTTGATTAAGATTGCTTTGGCTATACAGGATCTTTTCTGGTTCTATATGCAACGCAGAATTATTTTTTCTAGATCTGCAAAAAATGATGTTGGTATTTTGATAGGAATTGCACTGATTCTGTAGATCACTTTAGGTAGTATAGACATTTTAACAATATTCATTCTACCAATCTAGGAGCATGGTAGGGTTTTCCATCTGTATACATCCTCTGCAATTTATTTTCTCAGTGTTTCATATTAATTATCTTTTTAAAAGCCCTATCTCAAATACTGTCACATTAGGGGTTATAGATTCTAGACTCTATATTCTTAACTATAATGCTTTACTTCAACTTAACTAAATCTTGATTGAGAAATTAATAATTAAGTCAAGTACACCAATAGAAGACTGAGTTATTACCTTGTCACTAATATATAATCTATAGCGACTGGTTTGGATCTTATTACCTAAAAGTGATTAATGTGAGTATACAAGTCTACAAAAGGAGAGTGCTCCATGGATACAACAGCTATCTAACCAACCCATCCTGATCCTTTAATCTCATCCTTTAGTTCTGTTCTTTTTTTCTGGCTTGAACCTCACACTGCATATCATGATTAGATTAGTCCCTATGTTTGAACCCAATTGAGTTAGCACCTGAGCAAAATCTTTCATAGCAGTTTCATACTGGTGGTCTAATTGGGACATTCGGCACGCCAGGAGGAGACTGGCATTTAAAATACCCAAATGTATAAATTTGGCTTTGGGTCAAAACAGTGTCTGAGCTCATGGGTTCGGATATTGGTTCAAAACAATGTCTAATTCTTCCATATCTTCCATTGCCAGGCTCAAATATGGGAATCTACTACCATTAGGGTTTTATTTCAATTTTTCATTTATTGATTGATTGATTGATATATTTTAGATATGTACTTATTTTCAGGGTACATGGGATCATTTGATACATTTATATAATCAAATCAGGATAATTGAAATAATCATGCTACCATTAGTTTTATACAGTCAAATAACATATTCAGTTCTGCTTCTCCTTCATCCTGGAACTAAATTATAATGGAGTTTGGTGTTCACTGTTTATTCCTTCTCATGGATAAGGTTTTCAGAGTAGGCACACCACAAAGTATAGTAGTTCTTTTAATATCTGTAAGACAAGCTGAATTGGTTGTATGTACGCTGTCTTGGCAACACCATTCCCACTACTCTAGTACCACCTGATCCACCAGAAAAGGAAAAAAAAAACTAAACAAATTTCTCCTTATTTTCTCATTGCACCCTAGACTTCAGCTTCATTGCAAAAGGAGGAGTTTATCTTTCTCCCCAGGGTGACAGTTACTCCCCATATATGGCCATATCATGGTAAATTCTAGGATATCAGGTAGTTTTAAAAATCAAGTCCTGCTTCAGCATGCCCAGTAGCCCACATAAATCATCACTACTATTCCAATATAGAGTGTAACCTATTAAATTATTTCATTCATTCTCACATTAGTGTTTCATCATATATGTCTTGAGCACCTACAATGAATGTATTTGAATACTGATATTCTGGACTAGTTACCTTACTTTCCCTATTTTCAGTTTCTTCATCTGTAAGGCGGACATAATAATAGCTACATTAACGGGAGTTATGAAGATTACATGAGATAATGTAAAATGCTTAAAGTGGTAACAGAAAGATAGCAAAAATTCAATAAATGTCACTTATTAGTATATCATCATCATTATTATCCATTACTGTGTGTGAGGCAGTATTGCCACTTGCTGACCATAGAGTGATGAGCAAGGTAATCATAGTCCCCTACTTTATGGAATTTAAAATGTAGCCTACATGGACTATACATTAAAGCCAATAACAAACTGCCTTACTTTCTCCCTGATGCTCATCTCCCACTGGCTTAAAACTAGTAGCTTGATATTTACTTAGAAAACCTGAACCTTGAACTTCGCCTCCAGGTTTTGTCACTAGCATTGCTTGAAAGACGTTCAGGCTCCCTGTCTACCTATCTTCTTCTCTTATGCCCAACCTAAATCAACATAGTAGTTAACATGTAGTGTTTTTAGATGAGGAGATGGAAAATATAGCTCTATATCAGGAATATTAATGAGATATTCACTGGGTACCCAGAGTCCAGAGCCCTGCAATATGGTAATATTTATTTCTATTGCTGAAACTGAGGTCTTCCAAAACTAAATCAATACTAATTCATGACAAGGGTTTATTTGGCCTTCTACTTCACTTGTGAAGCCTTGCCTATTAAAAAGCTGTTAAAAAAAAATTCAAGTAATCATATTTGGCATTCACCAGAATTCTACATCTACTATAGGGAAGTGAAGCTACCAAATAAGATGGAATTACAGCAGAACAACTAGAATAAGTAAAACACAACTTTAACAGAAACATACCTCCATTTGAGTCACTTCCAGAAAGACTCAGTCACAGGCTCTTGTGTCGCTGAATAAGAATTTCCTTTGCCTGTTCTGTTGTTTCTGTTTCTCCTGGAAGTGTGTACCTATTATATGCTGGAGCCTTGTCAAAATGCACAACATGGAGATGTCAGAATTAAAGTGCCAATGATATAACAATTTTAAAATGTGAATAAAGTTAACCTTTATACAAAAGTAGAATTGATATAAACTGTTAAAGTATGAAAGGTATTAGAGGTCTTCAAAATTTCAAAAGTGTGTAGATCTCTTTTTATCTTTTGTATGTCTCTACTGGGCTAAGTAATAAGGCATATTTCTCAAGCCAAAAACACTCAGAATTTCTTCAAAGGGTTTATAAAAATGTAACAGAAAAATGAACTAAATTTTAAATAAACCAATAGTTATTTCATAAATACATCATATTTTTAGTGGCTTGGTGTGATACTTTGGAAACTACTGAAGTCAACCAAACATTCAAGAAATAAATAATACAAATCCTATACAAACTCTGCTAGAAAATGAAAGAAGAGTACTTCCAAATTCATTGCTTGAGGTTAGAATTACCCTGACACCAAAACAATAGATATTACAAGAAAAACAACTACAGACAAATATCCCCCATGAACATAGATGAAATATTATAAACAAGTTTTTATCCAATTGAAACCAACAATTTATGAAAAGAATAATTCTTCATGACTAAGTGGGGTTAATCCCAGGAATGCAAGGTTGATTTAATATTTGAAAATAGATTAATATAATAAATATTATACTTAACCAAAAGTAAAAGAAAATATGATCATCTCAAAAGTTGCAGAAAAAACATTTGATAAAATTCAACATCAATTTCTTATAAAAAATCTTGGCAACAAAGGAATAAAATACTTCCTGCTAACATTGAACATAATGGTGAAAGACTAAATGCTTTCCCCCAAAGGTAAGAAAAAAGAAGATGTACACTCTTACGATTTCCTTAGAACATTCCTCTAGACAGGCTATCCAGAGCAGTAAGGCAAAAAAGTATGAAAATCATGCAGAAGATAGTAAGGAATAAGTAAAACTGTCTCTATTTGCTATCTGCAGAGGACATCATCATTTATGTAGGAAATATGATCAAATAAAAAATATTCTATGAGAAATAATAAGGGATTTTAGCAGATTATAGAATACAAGGTCAATATTTAAAAATCAGTTTTATTTCTATATATTAGGAAGAAATAGGAAAATAAAATTCAAAAATAATACCATTTGCAATAACAATGAAATTTTTAAGTACTTAGAAATGAAGCTGACAAATGATATTAAGGACTTTTACACTAAAATTTAAAAATTCTGAGATAAATTAAAGAACACATAAATAAATGGAGAGATATACCATGTTCATTATTCAAAAGACTCAGTATTATGGAGATATCAATTCTTCCCAAACTGATGTGTAGATTCAATACAATGACATCAAAATTCGAGTACACTGAGTGAAGCTACCTAAAATACTGGCATAGGCAGGTCAAAAGGTGTGTTCTTTCACAGAAACACAGAAAAATCAAGCAAAAACTATCAGAATCAACTTTGTCAAAATTACGGAAAATAGTTGAAGGATTATAGCAAACAAGTGAATGTCAAATCAAGAAAAAGACAACTTAAAAATGGTAGTAAATCTTTATGGCATTTTTATTTGTCCTTACTCCATGCCCCTCCACATCTCTATAGTAATCTTGAAGATAGCAACCTACATTCTCAGTGTGGGACCCCAGTTTCTGTGTCCAGAGGGAGCAGAGCATACCTTATACTCAAAGATTGTGTTTGTCCATTCTAATTTGTCTGCGGGTTGCCTGAAGGCTTGACACGAGGCAGTTGCCTTTGTTTTGCCTAATTGAGAATTTATACAGGGTGGAAAAGTGACTACACAGAGGTCGTTCCTCAAAAAAATTGTAGCATATATTGGGGAATTCAGAAAGCCACAAACATGACCAGATAAGAATGAATGTGCAGAAATGGCCTAAGAAAACCCTAAGCTCTCACCTCTGGCTGATCTCTACACTTAGTTCAAGCATAAAGTGAAAGCTAAGGCAGTCTTGTAAACTTGGCCTGAAAAGCACTTATGTAGTGTTCCAACCCAGAGCCAGTCTGCAATGACTGAAAGGTTTTCTTTTCTATCCTTTTAATTTTTTTAATATTCTTCTGTCTGTTTTTATTCCACTCATGGCATTCGTTGAAATCTGTCTGAATACTAGCTCAATACAAGCTAAAAAACAGAGACTTCAGAGACTACATACGACAAAGAATACCACTTTAAGAGTTACCAAAAAATAAAAATAAAACTACAGCTCATAGCAAGCAAAAATAACAATAAACAATTCTGAGGAGGAGGGGGAAGAATCTTTTTTGCAGAATTACCACATTATAATATTTGAAATGTCCAGTGTTTTAGAAAAAAATATGAGGCATACAAAGAAACAAGAATGTATAGACCATTCACAGAAAAAATAATTACCTGAAACTGTACATTGAGGAAGCACAGACATTGGACTCACTAGAGAAAGACTTTAAATCAACTCTGTCAAATATGCTCAAAGACATAAAGGAAACTATGGACAAAGAGCTAAAAGAAAACAAGAGAATGATATATGAACAGATAGAGAATATTGAATAAGAGATGGAAATTATAAAAGAGAATAAAACAGAAGTTCTGGAGCTGAAAATTATGGTAATGGAAATAAAATTGGCTAAAGATTTTCAATAGCAGATTTGAGCAGGTAGAAGAACAAATCAGCAAACTTGAAAAGAGATCAATTAAAATTATCTAGTCTGGGGGCATGAGATAAAAAACAATAAAAATTAACAGAGCTTAAGACATTTGTAGGACTATATCAAGCATGCCAACATATGCATAATGATAGTACCACAAAGATAAGAGAAAGAGAAAGGAGATTAAAAAATATTTGGAGAAATAATGGCCAAAAATTCCCAATTTGATAAAAGACACAAATCTACAAATCTGAGAAGCTCAATGAACTCTAAGAAAGATAAACTCAAAGAGATCCACACTGAAACAGATTATAACCACATTGTCCAAAGCCAAAAATGAAGAGCAAATCCTGAAAGTAGCAAGGGAGAAGTGATTCATCAAGTACAATTGATCCTCAAAAAGAGCAACAGCTGATTGATTTCTCATCATAAACCATGGAGGCCAGAGACAGTGGGATGGCATATTTAAACTGCTGAAAGAAAAACACCATTAAGCAAAAATTTTATTTGCAGAAAAATTATCTTTCAAAAACTAAGGAAAAATGAAGACTTTCCCAGATAAACAAAACAGAGGGAATTTACTGCTGGTAGACCTGCCCTATAAGAAATGCTAAAAAGATCCCTTCAGGCTAAAATTTAAAAAATATACATTAAAGAGTAACTTAAAGCCATAGAAAAATAAAGAATTCCAGAATTCCAGTAAATGTAATTACATAGGTAAATATAAAAAAAAGAATTATACTTTTGGTTTGTAACACCTCTCTCTGTTTCCCATATGATTTAAAAGACAAATGCATAAAGCAATAATTATGAATCAATGTTAATGGATGTATTGTATAACATGTATGTATAAATATATAATGTCTGACAATAAAAACATAAAGGTGTAGAGATGTATAGGAAAAGAGATTTTACATACAATTTAAGCTAAATTGTTATCAATTCAAACTAGACTGCTATAAATTTAGGATGCTAAAGGTAAACCCCATTTAATCACTAGGCTAATATCTTTAAATTTTTCAGAAAAGAAAAAGTTAAATAAAATAGGTACACTACCAAAAAAAAGAAGCACAAAAGAAGGTGGTAATGGAGGAAATGAATTACACAAAAGGTATAAGATGCATAAAAATACTAAAGTGGAAGAAATTCTTTCTTATCAGTATTTAAAAGTAAATGGATTAAGTACCCCAATCAAAAGGCAGACATAGGCAAAGTGGATAAAAACACATGACCTAACTACAGTCAGCCCTTTGTATTCTCTGTGTCTGACTCCATGGATTCAACCAACTGCAGATTGAAAATATTTTTAAAACTACAATAAAATTAACGATGCAGTAAAAATATAAATAAAAATACAGTATAACAACTATTTACATAACATTTACATTGTATTAGGCATTATAAATAATCTAGAGATGATTTAAAGTATATGGGAGGAAGTATGTAGTCTATATGCAAATACTATGCCATTTTATATAAGAGACTTGAGCATCTGCAGATTTTGGTATCTTTGGGGTGTCCTGAAATGAATACCCTGTGGATACTGAGGCATGACTGGATATGCTGTCCATGAGTGACTCACTTTAGATCCGAAGACACAAATAGGTTGAAAAGATGGAGAAAGATAATCCCATTCAAATAGTAACTAAACAAAAGCTGCAGTGTCTATACTAATATCAGAAACAATAATCTTTAGGTGAAAAATTGTTACCATTAATAAAAAGATCAATTCATTTAGAAGATATAAAATTATAAGCATATATGTACCAAACAAGACAGTCCCAAAATATATGAAGCAAACAGTGACAGAATTGAAAGGAGAAGTAATACAAGTCCTATAATAATCATTGGAGACTTCAGTATTTCACTTTCAACAATGGATAGAGCATCTGGACAGAATATCAGTAAAGAAATACAGGTCTTAAACACCACTACAAACCTATTAGACATGTATGGAATATTCCATACAATTATTTTCGAATGAACTTGGAATATTTTGCAAGACAGACCATATATTAGGCACTGAAACAAGTCTCAATAAATATTGAAGATTAAAATCATACAAAATGCCTCCTCTGACCAGAACAAAATTAAATTAACAACCAATAGCAGAAAAAGTCTGGACAATTAAAAAAATATGGAAATTAAACAACACACTCTTAACATGTGGGTAAAAAAAGAAATCAAATTAGAATTTAAAAAATAATTTGAGATGAGTGGAACAAAAACATAAAATACACAAACACTGTGTGCAGTGAAAACAGTGCTCAGAGACATTTTGAACTTTAGATGCCTGCATTAAAAAGGAAAGAAAAACCCTCAAATTCATAACATGACTTTACACTTTAAGGAATAAGCAAAAGAAGAGCAAACTCAATGCAAAACTGGAGAAGGAAAGAAACAATAAACATTAGAATGGAGACAAATGATAGAGAAAATAGAAAAAATAATAGAAACAAATAAACTCAGAAGTTGTTTTTTAATTGAATGAATTTAACAAATAGTGACTTAGAAAAAATAAAGACTATATAAAAAACTAATATCAGAAATTAAAATTTGGATGTTACTACCAACATTACAGAATGAGAAATGATTACAAGAGAATAGTATAAACAAGCATGCTTCAAAAAGTTAGATAACCTAGATGATATGGACAAGATCCTAGAAACACACAAACTACCAAAACTTACTCCAGCAAAAAATAGAAAATCTATACAAACTTATAGTAAGTAAAGAGATTGAATCAGTAATCCAAACTTTTCCACCAAAGGAAAGTCCACATCCAGATGACTTCACTGGCAACTTTTACAAATGCTTACAGAATATTTAACATCAAACCTTTTAAACCCTTTCAAGAAATAAAAGATGAAGAAACACTTCCTAACTCATTCTGTAAGGCCAGAATTACCCTGATGCCAAGCCCAGGCAAAGCGATCATGGGGAAAACAAAACTATAGATCAATATCTCTTATGAATATATACACCAAAATCTTCAACAAAAACTAGAAAACCAAACCTAACATCATATTAAAAGGATTATATGCCATCACTAAGTGGGACTTATCTCAGAAATGCAAGTTTGGGTCAGCATAAGAACTAAAAGTAGAACTACAATTTGATCCATCAATCCCACTACAGGGTATCTACCCAAAGGAAAAAAAGTCACTGTATAATAAAGACATTTGCACTTGAATGTTTATAGCAGCACACTTCACAATTGCAAAGATGTGGAACAACCCAAGTGCCCATAATTACATGAGTGGATTAACAAAAAGTGGTATATATATACCATATATATACTCAGTCACAAAAAACAATGGTGAACTATCACCTCTTGTTTATGCTGGATGGCACTGGAGCCCATTCTTCTAAGTGAAGTATCACAAGAATGGAGAAACAAGCACCACATCTACTCACTATCAAATTGGTACCAATTGATCAACACTTATGTGCACATATGGAAGTAACATTCATCAGGTGTCGGGCAGGTGGAAGCAGGGAGGAAGGGGTGGGTGAATGCACCCCTAATGGGTGCAGTGCACACTGTCTGGGATGGGCACACTTGTAGCTCTGACTCAGGTGGTACAAAGGCAATATATGTAAACTAAATGTTTGTATCCCCATAAAGTTTTGAAATTAAAAAAAAAAAGAAAAAAAATACTTCTGCAAGTTCATCTGCGCAAGAACTGCCTGTCCAAGACTGGCATCATTCTTGTTATTGGCTTTTGTAGTCAAAGATAATTTTTTTCGAAACAGTTAGGTAATCCTCCTCATTTTTTAATTTAACAACCCTTGTCTTCCTTTACCTCCCTGAATATGCACATAGTTTACTATGGCATGTGTATTCCTATTGCAATGTTCTATTCCCGAATAAACATAATTTTCCTTTAGAAATAAAAGGAAAATCAATCAATATAATACAACATAATGATAAAATGAAGGGAAAAATAAATGATAAACTCAATTGATGCATTAAAAAAATTTTACAAGGTCCAACCGTTTTTCAGGATAAAAAAGAATCAGAAAACTAGGTATAGGAAGCAACTTCCTCAACCTGATCACGAGCACTTAATAAAAACCCACAGCTAACATCATACTCAATGGTGAAAACTGAAAGCTTTCCACTTAAGGTCAGGAACAAAAAAAAGGCTGCCGATTTTCACCACTACTATTCAGTATTGTACTGAAAGTTCTAGCCAGAGCAATTAGACAAGAAAAAATAAAAATAAAAAACCAAAGACATTCAAATTAGAAAGGCAAAATCAAAACTATCATCTCTAGTCACAGATGACATATTATATATAGAAAATCCCAAAAGAGCCACCAAAAAAAAAGCTACTAGAACTTAAGCACATTCAACAAAGTTACAAAGTACAAGATCAACAAACAAAAGGCAGTTGTGTTTCTATACACCAGCAATGAATTATCTGAAAAGAATATTATGAATTTCTTCATTTTCAATAGCACGCAAAAGAATAAAATGCCTAGGACTAAATTGAACCAAGGAGATGAAAGACTTTTTTTCCAAAATATTAAGGCGGTACAAGTATTTTTGTTACATGGATACCTTGTATAATGCTTAAACCAGGGCTTTTGGTGTGCCTGTCACCAGAATAATGTTCACTATATCCAGTAGGTAAGTTTTCATCCCTTACCTCTCCTCCCACCCTCCTCCCTTCTTGGTATTTCATGTCCTTTATATCACTTCATGCACTCATGTACCCATTCTTTAGCTCCCACTTATTAGTGAGAACGTATGCTGTTTGGTTTTCCATTCCTGAGATACTTCACTTAAGATAATGGTCTCCAGTTCCATCCAAGTTGCTGCAAATGACATTATTTCATTCCTTTTGATGGCTGAGTAGTACTCCATTGTGTGTGCTTTTGTGTGTGTATGTATCACACTATCTCTATCCATTCATTAATTGATAGACACTTAGGTTGATTCCACATCTTTGCATTTATGCAAATTATGAATTGTGCTGTGATAAACATTTGAGTGCAGGTGTCTTTTTTACAAAATGACCACTTGTCCTTTGGGAAGATACCGAGCAGTAGGATTTCTGGATCAAATGGTAGGTCTCCTTTTAATTCTATGAGGAACCTCCATAGTGTTTTCCATAGAGGTTGTATTAATTTTTGCAGTCCCACCAACAATGTATAAGCGTTCTTTTCTGTCTGCATCCACAACATCATTCATTGTTTTTTGACATTTTAATAATGGACATTCTTAAAGGGGTAAGTTGGTATCTCATTGTAGTTTTAATTTGCATGTCCCTGATGATGAGTGACATTGATCATTTTTTCACGTGTTTGTTGGCCATTTGTCTATCTTCTTTTGAAAAACTTTTGTTCAAGCCTTTTGCCCACTTTTTGATGGGGATGTTTGTTTTATTCTTGCTAATTTATTTGAGTTCTTTGTAGATTCTGGATATTAGCTCTTCATTGGATACACAGTTTGTGAATATTTCCTCTCATTCTGTAGGTTGTCTATTTGCTCTGTTGATTATTTCCTTAGCTGTGCAGTGGCTTTTTAATTTAATAAAATCCAACTTATATATTTTTCTTATTGCTGTATTTGCCTTTGGGGTCTTAGTCATAAATTCTATGCATGGGCCAATGTCTAGAAGACTTTTTCCTATGTTTTCTTCTAGAATTGTTATGATTTCATTTAAGACTTATATCCATCTTGAATTAATTTTTGTCTATGGTGAGAAGTAGAGTGACAGAGTATAGAATCCCAAGCCTCCATACTTTCCCCACGGACATTACAATCTGAGCTGCGGGAGGGATCCTTCCACCACAGCAGGCTACCAGACAGACATAGAGATGTGAATAGAGAGTGTGCAGTGGCATTTTTCTGGAGAGAAGGCACAGTGGAGTCCCACTGGATTATAAACCCTGGATGCTGTGGCTAGTGCCATTTAGAGATCCCAGTCCCAGGTGCTGAGTATATCCGAGGGTCAGATTGATTGGTGACACTCCCCCACCACCCCTGCTGGTCTGAGAAGGGAACAGGGAGACTGGTTGATCTCACATGTCCCATGAGTGGGGGCTGATCTCCCCCACTACCACCAAGGGACTTGGGAGGGTGAATGCTTGGGCCACCACATGCTGATCCCTGCCATCAACAATGGACCTGGCAGTGAAGCATTCAAGCTGCCATAGGCTGACAAACACTGCCACTGGTAGACCTAGGTGGGGTGACCACTCATGCTGCAGGACACTGACCAACCATGACAATCACAGAAGAATGCTGAAATGCAGGAGAGCAGCAATGCTAAAAGCTTGCAGTGCAATTTCTCCTTTCTTGCTGGGTCAATTTTCTGTATTAGGAATCAAGTGCACCATCCAGGGACCTCTCCCCATCTTCATGGAACAACAGAGTGCCCAGCACAGGGGAACAAGTGTATCGCAAACCTATCTGTCTTAAGCTGAGAGAATAGGATCCAAATGAGAAGGAACCAGCATAAGAACTCCAGAAACATGAAAAAATAGGATGTTTTGATATCCCCAAATAATCACAATAGTTCTAAAGCAACAGACTCCAACCAAAAGGAAATTGTGGAAATGTCAGATATGGAATTCAGAATATGGATGGCAAATAAAATCAATGGGATTGATGAGACAGTTGAAAACCAATGCAAAGAAACAAAAAAAATTGAGGACGTGAATGAAAAATTCAATAAAGAGATAGATAATGTAAGAAAAGATACAGTAGAACTTATGGAAATGAAGAGTCATTTAAAGAATTTCAAAATAAAGTAGAAAGCTTTAAAAACAGACAAGACCAAACAGAATAAAAACTTCAGAGCATGAAGACAAAGTTTCAAATTAACTCACTCAGCGAAAAATGTAGAAAAAAGAATTAAGAAGAATGACAATCTCCCTGAGAAATATGGGACTACGTAAAGCAAAGTAATATAACAATCATAGGTATCCCTGAGGGAGAAAAAGAAACAGCAAAAAGCATGCAAAACCTATTTGAGGGAAAAATTGAGGAAAATTTCCCTGTAATTGGTAGAGATTTAGACATCCAGATAATAACCAGGTGTTCAAGGTCATTGAACACCTGGAAGATACAAGGCAAATAAGACATAACCAAGGCACAGAGTCATCAGTCTGGCCAAAGTTGAAGTGAAGGAGAAAATCACAAAAGCTGTGAGATTAAGTACCTCAGGAATGGAAAAGCAAACACCACATGTTCTCATTAACAAGTGGAAGCTAAGTGATGGGTACACATGAGCACAAAGAGATGTAAAGGGCATGGAAACCAAGAAGGGAGGATGAGAGGAGGGCGAGGGATAAAAACTTATCAGGTACAGTGAACACCATTCTTGTTACAAGCATGATAAAATCACTGAATTGAGCACTATAAAATTCACTCATGGAACAATAGTACTTGTACCCCATTAATATTTTGAAATTGAAAAATCATATAATATATCTTCTTGAACCACAGTGGAAGAAAACTAGAAATCAATTCCAAGAGGAACTCTCAAAACTACACAAATATATGGAAATTAAACAAACTTGCTGCTTAATAGTCCTTGGGTGTAGGACAAATATAAGATTGAAATTCAAAAAGTTTTCAAATTGGCCTCCAAAGATGACACAAGCTTCGAAAATCTCTGGGGTATATCAAAAGCATTGCTAAGGGGGAAGTTCATAGCATTAAATGCCTACATGAAAAAGACAGAAAGATCACAAATTAATAATCAAATGTCATAACTAAAGTAACTAGAAAAATGAAGCATACCCCAAACCCAAAGCTAGCAGAAGAAACAGCAATGATCAAACAGAACCAAAAGAGGTGGAAAGCAAGAAGACAATACAAAAAATCAACAAGAAAAAAGTTGTTTCTTTAAAGCATAAAAAAAAATCTATAGACCACTACCTAGATTAAGTAGATATGGAAGATAAAGGACTCAAATAAACTCAATCATCAATGAAAAAAGAGACCTTACAACAGATAACACAGAAATAGAAAATATCATCTGTGACTACTACAAAAACCTCTATGCACACACATTAGAAAATCTAGAGGAAATAGATAAATTTTTGAAAATACAGAACCTCCCATGCTTGAATCAGGAAGAAATAAATATCCTGAATGGACAAATAATGAGCAGTGAGATAGCAATAAAAAACCTCACAATAAAAAATGCCCTGGACCAGATGAATTCACAACTGAATTCGACCAGGCCTACAAATAAGAACTGGTACTTATCCTACTGAAACTATTTCATAATATTGAGATGGATGGAATCATCCTCAACCCATTCTGTGAAGCCAGTATCACCCTGATACCAAAGCCAGGAAAGGACACAACAAAAAAAGAAAACTACAGGCCAACATCCCTCAAGAAAATACATACAAAACTCCTCAAAAATAATAACAAACCAAATTCAACAGCACCTCCAAAAGATAATTCACCATAAACAAGTGGGTTTCATTCCAGGGATGCAAGGATGGTTCAACATATGCAAAGAGATTAATATGATTCACCACATAAACAAAAGCAAAAACTAACACCATATGATCATCTCAATAGATGCAGCAAAAGCATTCAACAAAATCCAGCACCTTTCATGATAAAAACCCTCAACAAACTAGGCATAGAAGGAACATATCTCAAATTATAAAAGCCAAATATGACAAACTCACAGCCAACATCATACTGAATGGAAAAAAGTTGAAAGTATTCCCCCTAAGAACTGGAACATGACAAGGGTGTCCACTGTCACCATTCCTATTCAACATAGTGCTGGAAGTCCTAGCTAGAGCAATCAGGCAAGAGAAAGAAATAAAGGGTATCCAAATTGGGAAAGAGGAGGTCAAAATATCACTTTTTGCTGATGATATGATCTTGTATCTAGAAAATCTCAAAGACTCCACCAAGAGACTCCTGGAATTGATAAATAAATTCAACAAAGTCTCAGGTTACAAAATCAATGTACACAAATCAGTAGCATTTCTATACACCAATAACAGTCAAACTGGGGATCAAATCAAAGGCTCAATACTATTCACAATAGCTACAAAGAAAATAAAATAGCTAAGAATATACTTAACCAAGGAGGTGAAAGATCTCTTCAAGGAGATCCATGAAACACTGAAGAAAGAAATTGCAAATGATACAAACAAATGAGAAAACATATCATGCTCATGGATTGGTAGAATCAACAACATTTTTAAAATGTCCATACTAACCAAAGTGATTTACAGATTCAACGCAATTCACATCAAAATACCAATGGTATATTTCACAGATACAGAAAAAACAATTCTACCCTTCGTTTGGAACCAGAAAAGAGCCCAAATAGCCAAAGCAATCTGAAGCAAAAATAAAAAAAATCTGGAGGCATCACATTACCAGACTCCAAACTGTATTGCAAGGCTATAGTAACCATAACAGCATGGTGTTTGCACAAAATAAGGACATAGATCAATGGAAAAGAACAGAGAACCCAGATATAAAACCATCTACATACAGCCAACTAATCTTCCAGAAAGCAGATGACAGCATACACTGGGTAAAAGAATGCCTATTCAATAAATGGTGCTGGTAAAATTGGATAGCCACTGCAGAAGAATGAAACAGGACCCCTATCTCTCACTACTCCAAAAATTAATTCAAGATGGATAAAAGACTTAAATTTAAGGCATGAGACTATAAGGATTCTAGAAGAAAATGTAGGAAAAACTCTCCTAGATATTGTCCTAGGCAAAGAATTTATGACTAAGACCCCAAAGCCAATTTCAGCAACAACAATAATAAATAAATAAATGGTACTTGATTAAATTAAAAAGCTTCTGCACAGCTAAGGAAATAATCAACAGAGCATACAGACAACCTACAAATGGAAGAAAAATTTAAACCAAATTAACCAGACTCTACAAAGAACTCAAACAAATCAGCAAGAAAAAAACAACCCCATTACAAAATGGGCAAAAAAAAGTGGGCAAAATACATGAACAGTAGTTCTTCAAAAGAAGATAGACAAACGGCAAAAAAAACACAGGAAAATATGCTCAAAGTCTCTAATCACCAGGGAAATGCAAATCATTAAATGTTGCTGAGACAACTGGATAGCCACAAGCAGAAGAATGAAACTTGATCCCTATCTCTCACCATATACACATAACTCAAGGTGCATTAAAAACTTAAATGTAAGACCTGAAACCATAAAAATTATAGAAGAAAATCTAAGAAATCTCTTCTGGACATCAGCCTCGGCAAAGTATTTATGAGTAATACCCTAAAAGCAAATACAGCAACAACAAAAATAAATAAATGAGACTTAGTTAAACTAAAATGTTTCTGCACAGCAAAGGTAATAACAGAATAAATAGACAACCTACACAATGGGAGAAAGTATGCAGAAACTATACATCTGACAAAGGGCTAATATCCAGAATGTACAAAGAACTCAAACAAATCAGAAAAAAAAAAAAAACTCCATTACAAAGTGGGAAAAGGTCATGAAATAATGTTTTTTTTCAAAAGAAGATACACAAATGGCCACTAAACATATGAAAAAATGCTCAACATCACTAAAATATCAGGGAAATGCAATTTAAAACCGCAGTGAGATACCACCTTACACCTTTCAGAATGGCCACTATTAAAAAGTCAACAAACAATAGAAGTTGGTATGGATGTGGTGAAAAAGGAATGCTTACACACTGTTGGTGTGGATGTGAACTAGTACAACTGCTATGGAAAGCAGCATGGACATTCCTCCCAGAAGTAAAAGTGGACCTACTATTCCATCCAACAATCCCACTACTTGATATCTACCTGAAAGAAAAGAAGTCATTTTATAAAACAGACATCTGCACCGAAATTTTTTCACTGCACAATTTACAATTGTGAAGATTTAAAATCAACCTAAGTTCCCATGAGATGATGAGTACATAAAGAAAGTGTGATTATATATATATACACACACACACACACCCCCCCCTGTGAATACCCAATCAGCCATAAAATGGAATGAAATGTCTTTTGCAACCACTTGAATGGAACTGGAGAAAATTATCCTAAGTGAAGTATCTCAGGAATGTAAAAGAAAATACCACATGTTCTCACTTATAAGTGGGAGCTAAACAAGGTATATATATGGTCATAAATTGGTGTAATGGACATTGAAAACTAAGAAGGGGGAAGGTTGGGAGGGGGTGAAAGAAAGAAATCTACCTATCAGGTATCATGTACACTATTCTTGTGACAGGTACACAGAAAACCCTGACTTCAGCATGATACAATCTATTTATGCAACAGAAAACACTTGTACACCCTAATTTTTTTGAAATTAAAAAGAAAACACACACACAGGCCAATTTTGACTGGCAGTAGCTAAAGCTGGGGCTACCTGAACATCAGTAGATTAAAAACTGCAACACATTAAATATACATCAAATATAAATATACATCAAATAATAAAAATCTCTCAATAAAGATATTTAGAACTCACTAGTCAACTTTGGCATTGCTAGTACAACAACTCATTACTCTGAAAGTTATAAATGAAGTGAAAAATAAAGCATTTATCCTGCCTTTCCTATAATGAAACAGCTTCAAGGTCACCAAATAGTTGATGAATAACAGTTCATTCTGGAAGAATTCCAGCTAATAAATGCAGAAGGACTGATACAATCAGAAAGTTACTGTTTTACATCCTCTAATGAAGTAAAGAACCTGGTCAACAGTCATCTAAGTTGGTTGGGGAACTTTATAATGAGTGGATCAGGCTGACAACTCTTGAACTTACTAATAAATTTTAGGAAATTATGTTTCCTCTGACTTTATACTATATGAAGTAAACAACATCCCCTGTGAAAGACCCTTGCTAAAATAATTAAAACTGAATGTAATTAAACCTTTAAATCTATCAATTTAGAAATTGAGGGATCAGAAAAACATGTTAAATTACACAACGAGGATGTAATCAGCCAAATCCAATGACTGAGAACTTCTACAGGACCAATTATCCACTTTCTTCAACAAATAAGTGACTTGTTAAGGGCATAAAGTGAGCCTGTTAGGGACTAGAAGAGATCTGTCAACCTAACCTAACCTAATATGTGACTTTGTTGAGTCCTGCTTCAAACAATCAAAAAAATAAAAAGGAAAATTATATTTTTTGAGACTCTAATAGAAAACTGAACATGTACTGCTTGTTTCATGACATTAATGAATTATAGTGAATTTGGGAGTGTGATAATGATTTTATGGTTATCTTTTATCTGTTAGCATACTGAAGTATTTATGGGTAAAAAAATATGCCTGGGATTTGCTTTAAAATTACTCTAGAAGAAAAAGCAAGTGGGAGTGGGGAATAGATGAAGATAAAATTGCAAAATATTAATAATTTTTACCTGGGTGATAGATATGTAAAGATTCATTATAATATATTTCCACTTATTTATATGTTTGAAAATAAAAATAACAAATTTTAATGATTTATTGGGTTTATATGCTGATGTAGAATAAAAAGCCATCCTGCCTAGTACCTATGAAAGGTCTATGGAAGTATTTTAACTGTAGAGCACAGCTTGGTTAAGAATTAATACACAAGTCATAATATAATGTTTGTGGATTCAGACTATCTATGTATAAATTCTGGCTTTCCTGCTTACTAACTGTACAACCTCAGGGAAGTTATATAACATCTCTAAAACTCAGTTTCCTCAGTGTTCTAATGAAAATAATGATTATATTAATTTCATATAGGCATTATAAGGTATAACTAAAATCATCCATATGAAGTGTTAGCACAGTGCATGGCACATAATAAATGTCTAATACAGGTTAATGCCTTTATTAATCTTTAGTCTCAGGCTCCATTTTAAAAGAAGAGAAAACTTTTAAAATCACTATGTGCAATATGTTGAATTCTAAAGCTGGATGTGATCTATAGAAATCATCTGGTACCTTCAGATAATTTGAAGCATAAATCACCAGAAAGAATTGTCTACTCACCTGGAAAAGAGACTGTAAAGATGTCAAAGAACCTATTTTCCCTCACTTGGATAATTGTTTCTCTGTTTATTCCTCCAGATTCTGCTATTTTCCTCCTACATATCATTTAAGTTTAAAAAAGAAAACTATACATAATTATTTTTAAAGGGTCTGACAATGCAGAGTGTAGAAATATTTCTTCACAACACTATGAATATTATAATTACTTCACACCCTAATGTAAGAAATACTACTTATAAATAGGAAACTTAGGAAACAAAGATATTACATTGTTATACCAATTTAAAGAAATAATTTGGATTGTGTATGAATCAGCATTAAAAGGATAATATTCATTTTTTATTATTATATATTTATTACTATAATTATGTTCTAGCTTTCCTCTCAAGAGCTAAAAATGATTTTCAAATCTATTGGGCTCTATTCTCTAAGTCTTTTCATCACACAGTAATTCCGTTATCCAGCACACTACCAAATAAAATATTTTTGACATTTATGTTAACTGGCACTTCCATTATATTAATTTGTACCTAGTATTACAAAATTCACACAGGCAAATTTGTCTTAACAGCAATGACCTAAAAACTACAATTTTAAACCAATCTGTTTCTAGCATAAAAGTAAACTTTTTAATTTCAAAATGTGACTGCACCTACTCACTTGCCAGACAAGAATTTTTTTTTTCAGTGAAGAAGGAAAGATAGAATTCTCATGTGCTTAAATATTTGCAAAATTTGAATTATCAAAGAAATATTCCTGTTGTTTTATCCTGGACTTATTAGGTATATTTTATCATAGTCTAAATCTATAAAACTTTGGAATTTGGCAGCTCTCTAGCAACAAAAGATACTTTTATAACTAAAACGTGCAATTTTTGTAATATGCTAAATATAATAGAGTTTAGAAGACTATACTTAGGAAAATGCAATTAACTTTCAAGACCCTTGGACATCATGTAATGCACTGCACTAGCAGTTAAATAGAAATTTTTAAAGTACTTTCCTTTGAGTAACAAGTCTGAATGTGACTTAAACATTGAAATCATCATTTCATATTCCCTGCCAATATTACTGTGACATATGTAGAGGGCAAGTTTCACCTGGAACTATAAAAAGAATATTAACTATGTTTATTCCATTTGTGTAACTGATAAAGTGATATATACTGAAAAAAATCTTACCACTCTCCTGATTTTATAAAGGTTTGTGGTCAATATTTCTTGAATATTATCCATAAGGTCTTGATTCGGAGATGCTGGGGATGGGATTGACATAGCTGTTTCATGGCTGTGGCTGCAAAGAAAATATTTGATTTCCTTATAGATGTTCAATACATAAATATACAAATGCAATAAACACATTCATGAAAGCTAAAGTACAAATAAAGAGATACATTCCAAAGATGCTTTGAAGAGCTAATTGAGGATGGGATGAAGGGTGAGGAGTGTAGAAAAGCACATTGAAAAGCAGAAATCTGAGCTTTAAGGGTAATAAGTCTATATATTAAGGTAATTTTTCCTTTAAAACCCATTCACCTGAATATTTTAGAAATATACTTGTATATATAGACCAGTAGATATGTAAGCAAAAATATTTCAGAGGACAATTCTATTTCTGAGTGCTAAAAATTTGATAATACATACCACTGCATATCAAATACATGTATACCACTGCATATCAAATAAGTGTATATATAGTGCTTATCATACATTCTCCAAAATAACTTTAACAATGTAGATGAGATGTATGTTAAGATTTACCTTGAATCACTTACACATTGTGCTAAAAACTTGCAAATAAGTTAACTAAGATGACTGAGACCAGGCATCAGAATCATGCTGTTTCAGACTGGGGTTTCAAATGGCCTTTGAGATTTTTTAAATTATGCTACCGTGCAATAATAACTGAATTCACTCTACGTACTACCTTACAATGATATTTTTATAATAATTATGCAATAAATGCTTTATTCTTCATTCAAATTCTGAAAGATAATATCATTAATAAAGGCATATAAATCCTAAAGATTTAATGTATTTCTTATCCCAATATTAATGACAGATTTATATTATTAAATCAAAGGGAAACTTAAATAATTATATGGTCATTTCAGACAATGATGAGAGCCAATTTGTGTAATTCAGAAAAAAAGAAAATTTATATTTAGGGTCCTGAATTAATCAGACTTGCTATATATACTTCCCAAATACATCAAATTTATATTGAGCCATCTATTGGGTTTTAACTGCATAGATCTGCTGGATAAATAAAAGATATCAATGATGATATCCTTCCTAAAGGATAGGCTTCCATCCAAACCTAACCTACTCAAGGATTTACAGCAGACAGCATACAATCATCATTCATGTACCTGTCCTTCTCTATAGCTGGTCCCACCCCCACCCCAATGCAGAAGATCCAGCTGAGACAACTTATTGCAGAAAATAGTTCTGTAGTTCTGGTGTAGCTCACTTTAAAAAGGCAAGTAAAACACAACAATAAAAAAAATTTTCTATCCTAATTAAAAATTTCTTAAAAGAAAAAAAATATTTTATAATATATTTAGATATCCTGTTCCAGAGCTTATTTGCTAACTTATTCTTGAAAAGGCATCTGTTCAATCAATTGTTGAAACTTTCACAAGATTCCCAATCTTGTATTTGAGATTTTTTTGTTCATTTTTAACTTACAATCTGTTTCACTTTTAATTCTTACAATTTCCTTTCATAAATGCCTTTACAACTTTTTCTGGTTGTGAAATTAATATATACATGATACCAAAAATGCATAAAAATGTAAAGAATGATACAAAAATCAAATAACCCCACCACCTAGACCAAACTACAATTAACTTTTCATGTATGCATCTCCAAAATTTTCTAGGCACATCTACAGATAACAGGCATATGAATTATATCTTCTACAAAAAGTGGTCATGCTATACTTTCTACTTTTCAAACTTCTTATTCCGTTCAACAATGTACCCCAATATAATTTTATATCAATATATACTTATACTGCATATATCTCCATCACTTTAAGAGCTGTAGAGTGTTCTAACCAATCACCATTAACTAAGGGTTAGATTTTTAGAACCAACTTCTGTATGTTGAATACAGAAATGAGATACCCATTGGTGAAGTGTATTCCTGTCCAATCAAGCACTGACTGACTGAGAAAGATGTACCCAATGATACATTACTATAGTTTTTTCTTTTGTCCGGGGCTAAATATGCAACTACAATTACTTCATACCAGTTAAAATAAATTATATTTGGAGAATTTTTTAAATTCTATAAAATTTAATCAAAAGAAGCTCCTTCCCAAATCTCATGATGCAGTAAAACATCAAATTCCTATTCAAATGCCATCCACATTGAATGATTATGTATAATAATATTCTTTTATTCCTTCATGACTTTTCCCTTTTTATGTTTTCCCTTTTCAGGGTCTCTCTGCTCTATCTTAACAATTGCCTACTGGTCTACAGCCAGGAAACCCTCAACTTACATATTTTTTTCTGTTTTGATTTGCTCCATCTAAAAGAAACTAAATACCTTTTAACATTCAATTTATTTCTTAGTCAACAAAAGCCAGTGATAAATTATTTTACTTAACATGCGTCTTTAAATGCAATAAAAATACAAACACATACTTCCTGGGAGATAGATAACCTTTTCTTTAAACTTTTAGAAACTAAAAGTTTCATAGAACTTATTTTATTAAGCTCTATTAGCTGCTCCACACTAAACATTGCAGCCTGTGGTACTCAAACATTAACGATTTCAACTTTATATTAGATTTTAATTTTTCCAAGAGGATAATTCAAGGAAAGGAAAACTGTGCTTTAAAGCTGTGGTCCCCAACCCCCTGGCCGCCGCTGGGTACTGGTCCATGGCCCATTAGGAACTGGGCTGTACATCACCACCTAAGCTCTGCCTCCCTCCCCGCACCCCACCCCTACTGACCCTTCCATGGAAAAATTGTCTTCCATGAAACTTAGGAACCCGGTTGCACAGCAAGAGGTGAGCAGCAGGCGAGAGAAGCTTCATCTGTATTTATAGCTGCTCCCCATCGCTGGCATCACTGCCTGAGCTCTGCCTCCCCCACCCCACCTATCCCCGGAAAAATTGTCTCCAATGAAACCGGTGTCTGCTGCCAGAAAGGCTGGGGACTGCTTCTTTAAAGGGAAGCCACTTTAAATAATTCTGTAACATTTCTCTGATATCTCATTAGATGGATTAAAACACACACACATGCACACACACACTTATAGCAAAGATGTACTAGATAGTCTGTGTATTAACTGTCCTGCTTCTGCCAGCTCAATAGCATGTTTTCTCTCAAGCTTATCATAAAGAAGCACAATGCTTGATTTGGGATGGCCATATTCTCTGAGCAAAATCTTCTGCAGATATTTGCTGTTGAAATATTCCAATCTGTCCAAGAAACAAACAAAATAAAACTTCCAGGAAGGTACTGCCATTTTTTTCAGGACTTTTACACTCTAGTCAGTAGGTCTCAGACTTGGTTTACCCACTGTCTCTTCCAAATTTACTTCATGTAAATGGAAAATGTAATCTATGGTGGAGACAGAAAAACTCACAAGAAATTCTAATTTAATTTCAAGTATGTGCTTATGAATAAATTAAATATTTAGGTTTATCCCACTAGAGTCAAACCAGGCCAAGAGAAAGCAGACCATGAAGAAAAAAACCCATGCACCAAAGACAGAAATACTGGCCAAGCAAGGTCAGCATTTCAGAGAAAGTCATGAAAGAAGAGGGCACTTAATACAGTTTCTGTCAAAGGATGGGAAAAAATGGGACATCTTTGTAAAAGGTTTGCTTAAGGAATCTCAATTTAAACTTACACAATAAACTCACAAAATAAAAGAAACATCACGTTAATTCACAGCTTCACAACACATGAGTGAAAATGCTAAACTAAATATAGATTTATGGTCCAATATTCATAATTATTTTTTTAAATGCAGTATAATCTGAAAGACTTTATTGAGGTTTACTTCTTTTGTAACTTTTTACGTATTAAAAGGCATACTCTCATGCTCTAAAGAACTGACACCTCCTTGATACTAGGCTTAAGCTGTCAACCTGAAATGTGCTTAGAAAGACAGTCTTCGCTGATGATATGATATTATATATAGAAAACCCCAAAGATTCAACCAAGAGACTCCTGGAACTGATAAACGAATTCAGCAAAGTCTCAGGATACAAAATCAATGCAAACATATCAGTAGCCTTCATATATGCCAATAACAGTCGAGCCCAGAAACAAAACAAAGATGCAATACTTTTCACAATAGCACCAAAGAAATTTAAATATTTAGGAACATATTTAACTAAGGAGGTGAGAGGCCTATATAGAGAGAACTACAAAACACTGAGAAAAGAAACCACAGAGGATGTAATCAGATGGAAAACCCTACCATGCTCTTGGATTGGTAGAATCAACATTGTTAAAATGTCTATACTACTTACCGTCATTTACAGAATCAATGCACTCCTTATCAAAATACCAACACCATTTTTTGCATATCTAGAAAAAATAATTCTACGCTTCGTGTGGAACCAGAGAAGACCCCGTCTAGCCAAAGCAATCTTAAGCAAAAAGAACAAATTGGGAGGCATCAATCTACCAGACTTCAAACTATACTACAAGGCTATAGTAACCAAAACAGCATGGTACTGGCACAAGAACAGAGACACAGACCAATGGAACAGGACTGAGAACCCAGATGTAAAACCATCCTCAAACTGTCATCTGATCTTTGACAAAGTAGACAAAAACATACACTAGGGAAATGAATCCCTATTCAATAAATGGTGCTGGGAAAATTGGATAGCCACATGTAAAAAACTGAAACTAGATCCACACCTCTCACCTCTCACAAAAATCAACTCACGATGGATAACATACTTAAACCTAAGACGTGAAACCATAAGAATTCTAGAATAAAACATTGGAAAAACTCATAGACATCAGCCTACGCGAGGAATTTATGAAGAAGACCCCGAAAGCAAACACAGCAACAACAAAAATAACTAAATGGGACCTGATCAAATTAAAAAGCTTTTGCACAGCTAAGGATACTATCACTAGAGTGAACAGACAACCTACGGAATGGGAGAAAATGTTTGCATGCTGCACATCTGATAAAGTGCTGATAACCAGAATCTATACAGAACTTAGGAAAATCAACAAGAAAAAATCAAACAACCCCATTAAAAAGTGGGCAAAGGACATGAAGAGAAACTTTTCAAAAGAAGACAGAATAAAGGCCAAGAAACATATAAAAAATTGCTCAACTTCTCCAATCATCAAGGAAATGCAAATCAAAACCATAATGAGATATCACTTAACTCCAGTGAGATTGGCTTATATCAAAACGTCACAAAACAACAAATGTTAGCATGGATGCAGAGAGGTAGGAATACTCTTACACTGCTGATGGGACTGCAAATTAGTACAACCTCTATGGAAAGTAATATGGAGATCCCTCAAATTCATTCCCCTCAGTCTACCACTTGATCCAGAAATCCCACTACTGGGTATTCACCTAAAGGAAAAAAAGACATCCTATAATAAAGACATCTGCACTCAAATGTTTATGAAAGCACAATTCACAACTGCAAAGATGTGGAAACAACCCAGGTGCCCATAAATACACGGGTGGATTAATAAAATGTGGTGTACATATACCATGGAGTATTACTCAGCAATAAAAAACAATGGTGAATTAACACATCTGGTATTATCCTGGATGGAGCTAGAGCCCATTCTTCGAAGCAAAGTATCACAAGAATGGAAAAACAAGCACCACTGGTACTCACCATCAAATTGGTACTAACTGATCAATACTTATGTGCACACATGGAAATAATATTCATCAGGGGTTCGGCAGGTGGGAGATGGGTGGTGGGGATGGGAAAACTCACACCTAGTGGGTATGGGGCACACTGTCTGGGGGATGTTCATGATTGTAGCTCTGACTTGGGCAGTGCTACAATATATGTAACCAAAATGTTTGTACCCCCATAATATTTTGAAAAAATAAATAAATAAATAAGTAAATATTTTATATTGATTCTTATGTTCTTAATTAAAAAGATTAACTGACTACGTAGTCTAAATTCACTTACTACCTGATGTTAGGGATATATCAGTGCCTTAAGATTGAAATATAGTAAGTGGAACACCAGTTTTGTAGACTTGGAATGCATACTTAAAATTGAAAAGAAAGGAAGAGAGAAAATGGAGAACAGAAATTGGCCAAAATATTGCTTTCTTTTGAGTTTTTAAATGAAAGTATAGTTGAATTAAAAGTAAGAGAAAGAGTTGAGATTTGCCTTAAAGTTTACATGTGGGAATAAGGACTTTAAGTAAGAAATCTATTCACCTCAGTCAAAAACCTGTGCTGGAATTGGAAAAATGGCTTCTAGTAGACAACAAAACCTACTGCTTTCAAATGAGCTTCTGAACTACTTAGCCATCTTAAAGCACTTTGAAAATTTAACCTTATAAAGTTGTTATTTTCTCTTTATTTCAGAAAGGAGGAAAGAAGCAGGCAATAATTTCCATTAATGTTAAGGTTGAAACTTAAAAGAAACTAAGGGTGTCCTAGAATTTCATCAGCTCTTTGGATCTTTTAAATGACAGAAATATCTTACTGTGCTTCTGGTCTCTTTAACACAGCAGAAGAGTATGTCACCCCAAGAGCTTCCTTTCCAATATGGAACTAAGCAATTTTTTTAAAATGCATTTGAATTGCCCAGTCAGGGGATCATCCTATTCACATGGTTTCCATATGTAATTTTGTGTAATTTTCTCCTTTTAGGTGACATTTGAGTTGTGAGATTTCACTAAATTCATTCTGACATTTGAAAAATTATTATGGAGTGCTTTCATGGGATAGAACAACATCCTTATAACCACGCTTATCATGGGCAAAAAGCTTTCCAGCGTAGGCAGGTCTGCCTAATGACCTGGTCTTTTAAAAAGCTGATTCCATATTTGCATTTTTAAACTCCTACACACTACTCTCCATTTTCACTTACCTTAATTCATTCCCCTCAGTCTACTGGGGATAGATCAAAGTTAATGCTTCTAAACACAAATATGTCAGACAAACACAACTCAGTGACATCTCATACAACTCACTTTATATATTTGGTACTGTTATATTCTGTCCATTTGAAGATGTAAAATGGAGTCCAGAGACAAAATTTTATTTCATATGGTCAAATCTCTGTAGTAACTAGCATATCTGTTTAAATGGTGTATTCATGAGAGCAAGGCCACGGTTTAAATATATATATATGTGCATATATATTAATATATATGTATCACACAAATACACATACACACATATTTATATTTCTAGCTCTCTATAATATATGTTCATAATTTATATTCCTATTCTATATTAACCTTATCAACTATTTAATCATTTATTTCCTTATTTCACAGGTGTTCATTGCACATTTCTTTGAAACAAGGCACTGTGTGAGACACCAAATATACAGTGGTGAATAAGCCATATATATGGACTGCATTAATAGAACTTACAGCCTAGTAGTGAAGACAGACACCACACAAGTGGAGAAGAAAATAAGTAAATAATAGATGACAGATAGATAAAGTGATACATTCTTTGAAGAAAAACAACCCAGGATGAAGCAATACAGAAGAACAAGTGGGTAGAAATTCACTCACATAGAGTGGCTTGGGAAGGTTTCTCTGAAGATGTTATATACCAACTGAGACTTGAAGGATAATAAGGATAATAAGCCTGAGATTTCTCCCTAAGGAGGGAGAAAGTTGACTGAAGTATTCCACACATGCAAGAAACTAGGAAAATGTGTTCTAGGGGAAGGAATAACATGTTTGAAATACTCAAAATAGGAAAAAGTTTGACATGTTTGAGAAAATGAAGGAAGGCTGTAAATCACAATGGACAAGAAGGAGAGTGGTCCAAAACCATGAGGATTCAAAGGTAGACATGAACCATGTTGGTTCCAGCTAGTAGCCATGCTAAGGTTTTTTAATTTACTATAAGTTAAAAAAGAAGCAATAGAAGTATTTTTGGAAAGTAAGTAAAAAATTTGTGTTTTAAAAAGATTGCTTTTTATTCTATGGGGATTGAAGTATGAAATGAAACAGTGGAAATTTTAAGGCAGTTCAAAAAAGAGATGATAGTAGCTTAGACTGAGATGATGGCAATGGGAATGGAAAATAGCATATGAATTCAACAAGGAGTCATATACAAGAATGTTAAAGGCAGTACTATTTGTAAAAGGAAAAAAGAAAAAAAAAAGAAAGAAATCCCATATACCAATTGAAAGGAGAATGGATAAATAAACTGGTGTATAATCATAAAACACAAAATGATAGAGCAGTGAAAATGAATGAACTATAACTAGTCTAAACAATATGGATAAATATTAACAATACAATGTTAGACCAAAAATTCCAGAAGACTACATGCAACACACACACACACTCTTATAAAGGTAAAGTAAAAATTAATTAATATATTATTTATGTGTATGTGTCTCTGTATGTAATATGTGATTTTAAAAATTATTTTTAAAAGGCAAGAGAATGTTAATGATACATTCAGAATATTGGTTAAGCGTGAGGGGGAGGAGCAAGGAAATAAGATAGCAGAATATTACATAGGATATTGTTAATTTTCTATTTCAAAGGTTGAGTAGTTTGTTTGCAGTTGTTAAAATTATGAGTGATGTCAGCAAGATGGAGGAATAGAAAGGCTAAGCTTTTGTTCTCCCACAGAAACAACAATTTAACAATGACACTAGGACCAAAAACTTTAATGAGAAGTCCACAATCCATCTAAGAAGTTTCAGTACTCCAAACAAGCACAAAACCAAGAACAGCCACATTGAAAAGGGTAAGAAAAGCAATTTTATTTTACCTGTGTCATCCTCTCAGCCAAGCTGGCACAAATCAGCAACAAGAAAGGTCAGGGCCTGTGACTTCATCTTTGTGAGGAAAGAGAGAATTGAGTTTGCTTTCAATGTCCCCAGGTTTTCAATGCACTGACCAAAGAGCCAGTTTTCAACTCACTTTACACAGAGTGCTAGTGAAACCAGCATATCTTGGACACCTGGGGGCAGCTAAGAACAAAGGAAAGGGGGCACATGGCTTACTGTGGCCATAATGGCTCTCTGGAAGTGAGAAAAGGTGATGAGGCTGAGATTTCTCCCAAAGAAGGGAGGAAGGTGAGTGAAGTGTGCCGAGTGTCCCCAGACTTTCAGTGCACTGCCTGAGGGGCCAGTTTCAGTCTCACCTCACCCAGAGTGCTGACAGAACCTGATAGTTTTGTGGGGGTAGAAAAGATCACAGGAAAAGGTACAAGTGATCTATTGAACCCAGGAAAATTCACCAAAATTGGGACAAGTTGCAGAACTCAAAGCTTCTTTATAGGGAATGAGCAAGAGAAGTGAAGCATGCCTCTAACATCTCAGCCTGTGGTACAGAAGTCAGACACCAGGGGAACAGGAGATTATTGGCTCCTGACAAAAAAACAAAAAAAGAAATAAGGAAAGAAGCCAATAACTCTCATTTAAATAGGAACCTACACACACAAGTCCTGTGAAGATGTATCAGTAGAAAATGTTTGACAGGCTCTTACAAATGGTAGCCAGGCAGATTGGCAAAAGTCTTCTCCTATTAAAGCCAGTTTGTAAAGACTGGGAGAGATTGTTGTGTCTCCAAATGGGCAGACATAAACAAAAAGCTATAAGGAACAGGAAGAATCATGGCTTTTATCAAAAAGTCTCAAAGCAACAGAAGTTGACACAGATGTGGAGAGAAATGAACACATAAACACTGTTGGTGGGACTGCAAACTAGTATAACTTCTATGGAAAGTAGTACAGAGATAACTCGAAGAACTAAAAGTAGACCTACAATTTGATCCAGCAATCCCACTACTGGGTGTTTACCCAAATGAAAAAAAAAAAAGACATTTTAGAAAAAGATGATTGCACTCCAATGTCACAATTGCAAAGATGTGGAAACAACCCAAGTGTCCATCAATACATGATTGGATCAATAAAATGTGGTATATGTATACCATGGAATACTAGCCATAAATAATGGTGAACTAATATCTTTTGTAACAACCTGGATGGAACTGGAAACCATCCTTTTAAGTGAAGTATCACAAAAATGGAAGAACAAAAACCATATATACTCACTACTAAATTGCAACTTATAGAGCAACACTCATGTGCACATATGGTAGTAAAAGTCAATGAAAATCAAGTAGGTGGGGAGGAGGAGGGGATGGCTAAATTCATACCTAACAGGTACAACACACACTACATGGGTGATGGACAAAAAAATAACTTTGATGCAAACTGTACAAATGCAATTCATGTAACCAAAATGTTTGCATCCCCATAACATTCTGAATTTAAAAAAAAATCACAGAAACATGACACAATGAAAGGACCAATGTAAATATCCAGTTATGATTCTAAAGAAATGGAGATTTATGAATTGCATGATAAGGAATCCAAAATAACAATCTTAGAGCAGGAACAACCCCACAGCTGAAAATATTGCCTTCCATCTCAAGCTATTAGGGAGCAGAGGATTCAGACCCTCAAATGCAATCCACCAGCTTGGAGGTCAAGATGGAATGACAAACTCACCACACTCCACTGGGAAGAAGTGAAGACAACAGGTCAGAGATAACCCAAGAGGTCCACCAAAATAGCTAACATAAACCTAAGACAATACAGACCAGTACTCTTCTCCCTGGTTCTGCCAAGGAACTATCCTCAGAGGTCTGGAGACAGGGCCATAAACTAGCCCTAACACCCTCAGCCCTTAACCAAGGTGCCAGATGAGAAAGAATCAGGGAAAGAACACAGGAACCATGAAAAAGCAGAGTGAAAATTCACCTCCAAAAGAAATCATTAGCTCCTCAGCAACGGATATCAACTTAAATGAAATGTGTAGAATGACAGAATAGGAATTTCGTTTACAGATTATAAGACAGCCTAATCAAATTCAAGAGAAAATTGAATCCAAGCACAAATAAACCAAAAGAACAATGCAAGAAATGAATGAAAAATTTTCTAAAGAAATTGAAGTATTACAGAAAAATAAAACAGAAATACTGAAAACAAGAAAGGCATTCAAGAATCTACAAAACACAGGGAAAAGCACTAAGAATAGCCAGGATAATGCAGAGGAAAGAATCTCAGAGCTGGAAGAAAACTCCTATGTGTTAAATAAATTAGAAGAAGAGAAAGAACACAGAAACAAGAAGCATGAACAAAGCATACAAGAAATGTGGGATTATGTAAAGAGGCCAAACATAAGAATCATTGGCATTCCTGAGGGAAAGGAAGAAAATTTGCAAGGGCTGGAAAATCTATTTGAAGGAATAATAGAGGAAAATTTCCATGGCCTAGAAAGAAATTTCGATACCCAGGTACAAGATGCACACAGGACTCCTGGGAGATTCAACACGAAAAGGCATTCACCACACCACATAATTATTAGGCTGGCCAAAGTAAACATGAAAGAGGCACTCCTTTGAGCAGTAAGGGGAAAACAGCAGGAAACCTACAAAGGGAAACCTATCAGATTAACTGCAAATTTCTCAACTGAAATGTTACAAGCCAGAAAGGACTGGGGATCCATCCTCAGTCTTTTAAAACAAAATAATGGCTGACCCAGAATTCTTTATCCTGAATAACTAAGCTTCTTATATGAGGGGAAAATAAAGACTATTCCAGACAAGTAATCATGATAGAATTTGAGAAGTCCAGACTGGCCTGCAAGAAGTACTTAGACATGCATTGTACACTAACCAGCACAACAGACACTCACCAGTGTAAAACTACCTAAAAGCTAAAAGTCCAGAACTCAGATGTAGCAATGGCACAAGAGGTAAAACAAAACAAGAATCTACCCAACAGATTAAACAGAAATCAACCTCAAATATTAATTCTCTCAACAAATGTGAATGGCTTGAATTGCCCATTGAAGAGACAAAGACTGGCTGAATGTATAAAAAACTACAAGCCAAGTGTCTGCTGTCTCCAAGAAATGCATCCTACACACAAGTACTCATTCAGACTCAAGGGGAAAGGATGGCATACAATTTTCCAGGCAAATAAAAACCAAAAGAAATCTGGGTTAGCCATTCTTATATCAGATATTACAAATTTTAAAGCAACAAAATTAAAGAAAGACAAAGATGGTCACTATAAAATGGTGAAGGGAAAAATTCTACAAGAAGACTTAACAATTCTAAATATTTATGCACCCAAGACAGGAACACCCAGATACATAAAACAAATACTGCTAGACCTAGACAACATAATAAATAGCAATGCCATAACAGCCAGGGACATCAACACCACAGTGACAGAAATGGACAGATCCTCCAAAAAAAGAAAAAAAAAAGCAAAGAAACAATGGACTTAAATAGAACTCTAGAACACTTGGGGCAACAGACATCTACAGAAAACTCCACCCAAATAACACTGAATATACGTTCTTCTCATCAGCTCACAGAACATTCTCTAATATTGATCACATCCTAAGCCACAAAAAAGAACTCAACAAATTTTAAAAAAATAGAAATCATACCAAGTATCTTTTCAGACCACAGTGGAATAAAATTAGAAATCAATTCCAACAGAAACACACATCTGTAACCAAAAACATAGAAATTAAACACTGTATTGTTGAATGAAGATTGGGGCAAGGAGGAGATTCAGAGGGAAATCAAAAGATTCTTCGAACTAAATGATAATGGGGACACAAGATATCAAAATCTGAAGGATACAGCAAAAGCAATCCTGAGAGGAAAACTTATTGCCTTAAATGCCCATATCCAAAAGACAGAAAGTTCACAAATCAGTAAACTAATGAATCATCTCAAGGAAATGGAAAAGGAAGAGCAAACCAACCATAAACCCAGCAGAAGAAAAGAAATAAGCAAGATCAGAGCAAAACTAAATGAAATCGAGAACAAAAGAACTATACAGAAGATTAACAAAACAAAAATTTGGCTCTTTGAAAAGATAAACAAAATAGACAGGCCACTTGCTAGATTGATCAGAAGCAGAAAGGAAAAGACTTTAAAAAGCTCAATTAGAAACGAAAGAGGAGAGATCACAACTGATATCATGGAAGTGCAAAACATCATATTTGAATACCATAAAAATCTCTATGCCCCAAAATATGAAAATGTGGAGGAAATGGAAAAATTCTTTGAAACAGACTACCTCCCCAGGCTCAACTAGGAAGAAATAGAATTCCTAAACAGACCAATATCAAGCACCAAAATTGAAGCAGTAATAAAAAATATTCCAACAAAAAAAGTCCTGGACCAGAAGGGTTCACACCTGAATTCTCCCAAACCTACAAAGAAGAAATGCTGCCTATACTGCAGAAATTATGCCATAACATCGAGAAAAATGGAATCCTCCCATACTTATTCTACAAAGCCAATATCACCTTGAAACCAAAGCCAGGAAAGGACACAACAAGAAAAGAAAACTACGGACCAATATCCCTTATGAATATAGATGCAAAAATTCTCAACAAAATCCTAGAAAGCCAAATTCCAAAGTACATCAAAAAAATAATTCATAATGACCAGGTGGGCTTCATCACTGAGATGCAGGGATGATTCAACATATGCAAATCTATAAATGTAATTCACCATACAAATAAAAGTAAGAACAAAGACTATATGATCCCCTGAATGGATGCAGAAATGGTTTTGACCAAATTCAGTGCCATTTTATTATAAGAACTCTTAACAATATAGGGATAGATGACTCATACCTCAAAATTATTAAAGCCATATATGATAAACCAACAGTCAATATCACACTGAATGGGAATAAATTGAAGGCATCCCCCCTTAAAACTGGAACCAGACAAATTTACCCACTATCTCCACTTCTGTTCAACATAGTGCTAGAAGTCTTTGCCAGAGCAATCAGACAAAAGAGAGGAATCAGTGGTGTCCAAATGGGGGCAGAAGAGATCAAACTTTCACTCTTTGCTGATGATATGATATTATATCTAGAAAACCCGAGAGATTCAACCAAGAGACGACTGGAATTGATAAATGAACTCAGCAAACTCTCAGGATACAAAATCAATGCACATATATCAACAGCATTCATATATGCCAATAACAGTCAAGCTGAGAAACAAATCAAAGACACATTATCTTTCACAATAGCACCAAGCAAAATTAAGTATTTGGGAACATATTTAACTAAGGAGGTAAGAGAGCTATATAGAAAGAACTATGAAACACTGAGAAAAGAAAGTGCAGAGGATGTAAACATATGGAAACCCTACCATGCTCTTGGATCAGTAGAATCAACATTGTTAAAATGTCTACATTACCTAAAGTGATTTACAGAATCAGTGCAGTCCCTATCAAAATACCAACATCATTTCTTGCAGATGTAGAAAAAATAATTCTACTCCTTGTGTGGAACCAGAGAAGACCCCGTCTAGCCAAAGCAATCTTAAACAAAAAGAACAAATTGGGAGGCATCAATCTACCAGACTTCAAACTATACTACAAGGCTATCGTAACCAAAACAGCATGGTACTGGCACAAGAACATAGACGTAGACTAATGGAACAGGACTGAGAATCCAGATATAAAACCATCTTCATACTGTCATCTGATCTTTGACAAAGAATACAAAAACATACACTAGGGAAATGAATTCCTATTCATTAAATTGTGCTGGGAAAGTTGGATAGCCACATGTAAAAGACTGAAACTAGATTCACACATCTCACTTCTCACAAAAATCAACACATGATGGATAACACACTTAAATCTAGGACATGAAACCCTAAGGATTCTAGAAGATGACATTGGAAAAACTATTATAGACATTGGCTTAGGCAAAGAATTTATGAAGGAGACCCCCAAAGCAATCACAGCAGCAAAAAAAAAAAAAACAAATAAATGGGACCTGATCAAATTAAAAAGCTTCTGCATAGCCATGGAAACTATCATGAGTGTGAACAGATAACCTACAGAATGGGAGAAAATATTTGCATGCTACACATCTGATAAAGGCCTGATAACCAGAATCTATACAGAACTTGGGACAATCAACAAGAAAAAATCAAACTACTCCATTAAAAAGTTGGCAAAGGACATGAACAGAAACTTTTCAAAAGAAGACAGAATAAAGACCATCAAACATATAAAAAATTGCTCAACTTCTCTAATCATCAGGGAAATGCAAATCAAAACCACAATGAGATATCACTTAACTCCAGTGAGATTGGCTTATATCAAAAAGTCCCAAAACAACAAATATGGGTGAGGATGTGGAAAGATAGGAACACTCATACACTGCTGGTTGGGCTGTAAATTAGTTCATCCTCTATGGAAAGTAATATGGAGATACCTCAAATAACTAAAAATAAAACAACCATTTTATCCAGCAATCCCACTACTTGGTATTTACCCAAAGGAAAAAGAAGACATTCTATAATAAAGACATCTGCACTCGAATGTCTATAGCAGCACAATTCATAATTGTAAAGATGTGGAAACAACCCAGTTGCCCGTCAATACATGAGTGGATTATTAAAATGTGGTACATGTATACCATGGAGTATTACTCAGCAATAATAACAATGGTGAATTAACACATTTGGTATCATCCTGGGTGGAACTAGAGCCCATTCTTTAAAGAGAAATATCACAATAATGGAAACACTAGCACCACTTGTAGTCACTATCAAATTGATACTAACTGATCAATACTTATGTGCACACAGGGAAATAATATTCATCAGGGGTCAGGCATTTGGGAAGGGGGTGGAAGTGATGGGAAAACTCATACCAAGTGAGTGCAGCACACACTGGGGGATGTTCACAATTGTAGCTCTGATTTGAGCAGTGCACTGGCAATATATGTAACCAAAGTGTTTTTATCCCCATAATATTCTTAAATAAAAATAAGCAAATAAATAAATAAATAAATAAAACAAAATAACCTTCTTAAAGTAGCTCAGTTAATTTTAAGAAAACACAGATAGATGGCTAAATAAAATCATAAAAATGCTACATGAAAAAAATGAGATTATCAAGAAAAGAGAGTAACCATGAAATACAGCCAAACAAATTCTGGACCTGAATAATATATTAATAATAACTGAACTGAAAAATTCACTGGAAGTCTTCACTAGCATACTTAACCAAGCCATAAAAAAAAAGTACCAGCAAACTTCAAGGTCAGTCTTTTAAAATTATCCATTCAGAGGAAAAAAAAGAAAAAGGAATGCAAAAGAGTAAAGAAATCTTAAGGGAGTTATGGGATACCATCAAGTGAAAATTATCGAAGTCCCAGAATGAGAAGAGAAAGGGAGAATGGGGAAGAAAAGTTATTTAAAGAAATAATGACTGAAAAATTCCCAAATATAGGGAGGGAAATGTACATCCATAGTCATTAAGCCCAAACAACCCTAAATAGGATGGATTCAAAGAGGTCTACACTGAGACACATTGAAATCGAATTGTTGAAAATCAAAGACAAAGAAAATTTTGAAAACAAGACAAAAGGTACTCATCACATATAAGGGAACCTCCATAAGACTATCAGTGGATTCCTTAGCAGAAAGTTGGCAGGTTAAAAAAGAGGGAATGAATATTCATAATGTTGAAAGAAAAAAACTGCCAACCAAGAATATTTTGCCTGACAATACTGTCCTTCAAAATGAAGGAGAGAAGAAGACTTTATCTGACAAAATATGCTAAGATAGTTCATCACTACTAGATCTACCTTATCAGAAATGATAAAAGGTGTTTTTTAAATTTAAACAAAAGAATGATAAATGGCAAATCAAAAGCAAATGAAAGCAAAAACTCACTGGTAAAAGTAAATATACAGACAAGTACAGAATATTGTAATACTATAATAGTGGTGTGTAAAAAACTTATTTTCAGTATAAAATTTAAAAGACAAAAATATTAAGAATAACTAAAACTACACAAACACGTTAATGGACACAAAATATAAAAAGATATAAATTTTGACATCAATAACATAGATAAATGGTGGCAATGGAAAAGTAAAAGTGTACAGATTATATATACAATTGAAGTTGTTATCAGCTTAAAATACTCTATTATAATAAAAATATGTTTTATGTAAGCTGCATGATAATCACAAAGAAAATACCTATAAAAGATACACAAAAGAAAAAGAGAAAGGAATAAAAGCATATTACCACAAAAAAAAAACCAACAAATCACAAAGAAAGACAGAAATAGAGGGACAAAATAGCTACAATACACATTGAAAACAATTAACAAAATGGCAATAGTAAGTCCTTACCTATCAACAATTACATTAAATATAAATAAGTTAAACTCCCCAATCAAAAGTTCTCTAGTGGCTTAATGAAAAAAAGAAAGAAAGAAAGAAAAAACAAGAAAGATCCAACAATATGCTGTTTATAAGACATTCATTTTAGAATTAAATATATATGTAGACTAAAAGCGAAGGGATACAAAAATATATCCCACACAAATGGTAATGAAAAGAGAGCGCAGTGGCTATACTCATATCAGACACAATATACTTTAGGTCAAAAACTGTCACAAAAGATAAAGAAGGTCATTATATAATATGAAAAAAGTCAATTCATCAGGAAGACATAACAATTATAAATATATATGCAACCAACATAAGTACACCTAAATTAATAAGGCAAAGATTGACAGATCTGAAGGGAGAAAGAGACATCAATACAAAACAGTACAACTATTACATACATCATTTTCAATAATGAATAGAATATCCAGACAGAAAATCAATAAGAGAACACAGATTTGGACAACACTACAGACCAAGTGGACCTAACACACATATATGGAACATGCCACTCAACAATAGCAAACTACACAGTCTTTTCAAGTGCATATGGAACATTCTCCAGGATAGATCACATATTAGGTCGCAAAAAAAGTCCCTCCAAAACTTAAGAAGTCTGAAATCATACCAAATATCTTTTCAGATTAAAAATGGAATATAACTACAAATCAATAACAGAAGGAAAACTGGAAAATTCACAAATATGTGGAAATTAAATAACACACTTTTGAATACAAATGGGTCAAAGAAGAAATGAAAGGGAAATTATAAAATATCTTGAGACAAAAACAGAACACAGCATACAAAAATGTATAAGATATATCAAAAGGAATACTAAGAGGGAAGTTTATAGTGATAAATGCCTACACTAAAAAAGAAGAAAGACCTCAAATAAAGAAATTAATATTGTATATACATATATGAGACTAGAAAAAGAAGAACAAACTAAGCCCAAAGTTAACAGAAGGAAGTGAATTATAAAGATTAGAGCAGAAATAAACAAAATAGAAAATAGAAAAACAATAGAAAAAAATTAATAAAACTGAGTTAGTTTTTAAAAGATCAATAAAAATGACAAAATCTTATCTGGACTAAATAAGAAAAAAGAGAGAAAACTCAAATACATAAAATCAGAAATGAAAGAGGAGGCACTACAACTTATGCCACAAAAATAAAATATATAAGGATCATAAGAGACTACCCAAGTTAGTAGACTACTACTATTAGGCATCCTTATTCTGAAAATCTGAAATCCAAAATGCTCCAAAATCCAAAACTTTTTGAATTCCAACATGATGCTCAATGAAAATGTCTATTGGAACATTTTGGGTTTTGGATTTTCAGATTAGAAATGTTCAACTGGTATGTATGATGCAAATATTCCAAAATGCAAAAAAAAAAATCAAATCCAAAACACTTCTGGTCTCAAGCATTTCAGATAAGGGATATTCAACCTATATGAACAATGATACCCCAACAAATTGGATAAACCAGAAGAAATAGATGAATTCCTAGAAACATAACACCTACCAAGTCTGAATCACAAAGGAAGAAAAAATCTGGAAAGACCAATGATGAGTAAGGAGATTGAATTTTAATCTGAAAACTCCCAACAAAGAAAAGTCTAGGACTGGATGGCTTGACTGGTGAATTCTAATAAACATATAAAGAAGAATTAAGAGATATCCTTATACTCTTCTAAAATATTAATGGAAAGGGAACACTTCCTACTCATTGTATGAGGCCAGCATAACCCTGATACCAAAGTCAGAAAAAGACATGACAAGAAAAGAAAATTACAGGCCAAATATCCCTGGTGAATATCAATACAAACATACACAAAAAGATACTAATGAACCAAATTCAACAGCACAGTAAAAGGATCGCCGATCATGATCAAGTGGGATTTACCCCTGGGATGCAAGAATCATGCAACATAAGCAAATCAGTTATTGTTATACACTACATTATCAGAATGAATGACAAAAATCTCATGCTTACCTTAACAGACGCAGAAAAAGAATTTGACAAAACTCAACACCACTTCATGATAAAAACTCTCAATAAATTAGATATGGCAGGAATGTACCTCAACACAATAAAGGCCATATATGACAGACACACAACTAACATCATACTCAATGGTGAAAAACTGAAAACTCTTTCTCTAAGATCAGGAACAAGGCAAAAATGTCCACTCTTGCCACATCTATTTAATATAGTATTGGAAGTCTTAGTCAAGCAACTGGGCAATAAAAAAAGAAAATCTACAAATCAGACAGGAAGAAGTAAATTTATTTCTGTTTCCAGATGACATGATTTTATATGAATATATAGAAAGACTATCTATAAAGACTCCACACACAAAAACTGTTAGAACTGATAAACAAATTCAGTAAAGTTGTAAGATACAAAATCAACCCACAAAAATCATTTATATTTCTATATACTAACAACAACCTATCTGAAATGGAAATTAAAGAAACAATTCCATTCATAATGGCATCAAAAAGAATAAGATACTTTGGAATAAAGTTAACCAAGGAGATGAAATACTTGTACACTGAAAACTACATAACATTGATTAAAGAAATTAAGGAATACACAAATAAGTGGAAAAATATCCATGTTCATGGATTGGAAGACTTAATACTGTTAAAATGTCCATACTACTGAAAGTTATCAGCAGATTCAATGCAATACTTATCAAAATCCTTATGGCATATTTTTTACAGGAGTAAAAAAATTCAATCCTAAAATTCCTATAGAACCACAATAGACCCCAAATAGCCAAAACACTCTTGATAAAGAAGAACAAAGCTGGAAGTATCACACTTTCTGATTTCAAAATATTTTATTGTTAAATACCACAGGAATTGATATGAGGAATAAGAAAAAGGAAGGAATCAAAGATGCATCCTAGATTTCTGGCTTGTAAGCATGTGAATGTCAGTGCCATTTACTGAGAGAGAGGAAGATCTAATAAGGATCATATTTGTCCTTTGTGGACATCTTAGCTGTGATGTTCTTGTGAGACATTCAATCGGAGTTGTTTTGCAATAGTTGATTATACACATCTGGACCTCAGAGTAGACGTATGGACCAGAGATAGACATTTGGAAGTTATCAGAATTTACATTGCATTTGAAGCCATGGGAATGAATATGTCACCTAATGAAAAATTGTAGTGAAAACAGAATGTTCAGGACCTAATTCTGGAGAATTCTCACATTTGGAAGCCCAATAGAGGAGAATTGGCCTGCAAAGAAGACTAAAAAATGTCCAAGGAAGCAAAAACTCTTGGAGGGTGTAATGACAACAAAAGCAAAAAAGAGAGGATTTCAAGAAAGTAAAAGTAGTCCACTGAATGAAACTCTGCTAACAAGTTGTATAAAATTAGGGCAAAAGAAAATATCCTAATTTTATAATATTAAGGCCAGTGGAGACTTTGGCAAGGACAATTTTGGTGGAATAGTGAGAGCAGAATTTAGACTGTAGTTAAGTGGAAGTGACAAGTGGAGACCTCGTGTGAAGATAAATTTCTTGAGCACACTCTCTTACAATAATAGGAGCAATAATATCTTATAAATGTAAAGTGTTTTAAAATTTATATTACTATTTAATCTTTATAACAAACCAACCCTGAAAGACAGGTCCTGTATGTTCTTCCTACAAATAAGGATGCTCAGTAACGGGTGACATGTGCAAGATTAGAACACTAGTCAGGAATGAAGTTGTGAGTAGAATCCAGGTCTTCTGATTTCAACTCCAGTCCTCTTTCCCCGCAAGAAGAACCAAAGGGAAAAGGAATAACTGAATGATTACTTAGTGCTCTTCACTATGTCACAAAAAATAACTAAAAATCATGCTCTACTGACAGTGGACCAGGCACTCACCTGCCTGAAGCACATCATGACAATTCTACAATAAATAGAATATAACATTGTACTCTTTTTTGACATTGAGTCTTTTTTTTTTTTTTTTTTGGAGACAGGGTCTTACTCTGTTGCCTGAGCTAAAGTGCCATGGCGTCAGCCTAGCTCACAGCAGCCTCAAACTCCTGAGCTCAAGCGATTCTCCTGCCTCAGCCTCCTGAGTAGCTGGGACTACAGGCAAGCACCACCATGCCCAGCTAATTTTTTCTATTTTTAGTAGAGACAAGGGTCTCGCTCTTGCTCAGGCTGGTCTCAAACTCCTGAGCTCAAGAGATCCTCCTGCCTTGGCCTCCCAGAGTGCTAAGATTACAGGGGTGAGCCACAGCGCCCAGCCCCACTGAGTCTTAATTCTTAAGCAAAATGAAAATTTCTGCAAATATTTCAACCACTAGATGGTGTAGGAATGATACAAGAGGTTTCTTGTATCATAATCTGCCTTTGATTGCAATCATCCAATAACACCCCCACATCTACCCAAAACACACCTAAGCCCAACCAAAACTCCATGATCAAAGTCTTAAAATGGATAACAGTATCATTTGAAACAATGGGAGAAAAGTAAAATGATGAAGTCTCTGGGAGTAAGACCCATTTGAATACTTGAAGAATATATAAAATTAAAGGAGAATATGAATGTTATTGATAAATTATCAGAGACATTAATAATTTTAAAAGAGGTGAGAATTGTAAGTTAATTCTTCAAAATGACTTTGCATTTTGAAGTAATATTTTACTACCAGACATATAAATTAAAGTTTAGTTAATGCTTAGATTTTAAAAAATTTGATTTGGGTATGGTTTAATATAATTCTTTAATTTTAAAATGAGAAGAAAATAAGTGTTAAATCTTAATCAGAGTCATTAACTAAAAAACAAAAAATAATTCAATACCTAAAATATCACCTCTCCCATTTTAGAGAAATAATTATTTTATTTAAAGGGAGGCCTGCCAAACTCACATCTCCTGACTTATCTTACCCCACCCCCCACACACACGCAAATATCCACCATCATTTTTCTAGTTAAAAATTTTAGCCAAAATTTCAAATACTATCTCATTTAGTTACTGAATAAGTTTTTAGAAATTTTTTACAAGATTGTTTTGACTAGATTTATAGAACTAAAGTGCAGGGAACTGGCAATTCCAGAGAAGTGTTAATGTGTGTAGGCCAAAGAGATAATTCAAGAGAAAAGATGCCTTATAATTAAAATCCTAAAGCATTTTATTTATATCCCCTTCTGCCCCCAACTCCAATCTTACCTTTTTAAGTAGCTAAAATGTAGTATTTCCTATAAAACTATCAGTGTCAACCACTTGAGTAAATGGCACATCCTCCCATTCCCCTATTGATTTAAAAATAAATCCTATCTCAGCTTTTTTACATTCTATAAGCTGTTTTACATTCTATAATCCTCTCTCTTAAATCTAAACTACCTCATTTTAAGGTCTTGAAGGAAAATGTTGGCCCATTTGTTTCCATCTAAGTGGAAGATTTCAAATTGCACTAGTTTAGTAGTTTGTTTACCTGTACGAAAACAGTAAAGAGGATTACAACTGTGGTTGTTGCAATGAAGAGCTTCTTTCTGGAAAACTCTGGGAGCAGGAAAACAAGGAAGAAGCAGATTGCTTCCCTCAGTCCCCCATAGGCTATAATAAACTGGTCCTTTCTGGTGGCTGTATGCACATGACATTTGTTCACAAAGTCAGCACAAGAACTCCTAAATTTTCCAATAAGAAGAAGAGCCAAGTAATTAATCAACAGAATGAAAAGCATTACAAATATGTTGTAATAAATTAGTGTAAAACTAGATCGGAATTCCAAGGGTTTGTGATGGATAATTTAAAAGTCTAAACTAATTAAACCGTTAAAAGGTTTATTTCATAAAATTACTTACAGGGAGTTTTAAATAGTTGTGTTTTGTTTTGGTTGTGTTTTCGAGTTTCACTTTTGATTGTTCTCAGTTTTTTAGAATGAAAGCAGTGTAATTCCCTTCCTTATGCTCATGTGGATTCTCTGGGATATTCTGCAAAAGCAATCTCCACAAACAAAAGGTAACATTTCTCTTCAGTCTTACAAATACTACTGAGCTGACCCAAGCTGTGAACTAAAAGCTAAGTAATGTGATCTGTGCTTGTTGTAATCTTTGATGAACAAGACACCCAGATAGTTCAAGGCTTTAAAGAAAAGTGTTTGTTCTCTTGCCATCCAGGGTCTAGAGTTCTGAGACCCATGTCTCCATTAAAATTTTTATTACTCATAATTGTCTATAGTCTCAAAATTTAGCCTTAACCATGAGAGATATACTTGGTCACATACCAATATAACTTGAAGGGCACTAATTAAATCTCTGTTCTGCAGATCTCGCCCCCAATGGTGAGTTATATACTACTTGAGTTATGCACTACTCCTTTCCTCTGTTCTTTCAATATGTATTATGTCTTGAACATTTTATTGTGAATGAGTTTATCAGATGATTTGCTTCAAGACCAGAAAGAGCATGAAAAGTCTCTTGACAGGTGGACTAAAAGTAGAGAACTTTACACAAAATTTGAGCTGAAATAAGTTGCCCAACAAACAATCTAGCCAAAATTTATTTGCATGGAAAAAAATCCCAGATTCTCTTCTTTTGAGTATATGGCCATTTATGGTGCCATGGGAGTAGTCCTGCAGCCTTTTGTGGATGATTGAGAATTTTTGTCTATTTTTCTATTTTAAAAATGTTTTAATTCAATTTAAATATTTTACCTGGTACCATAAAATTAAAATATAATCAAACTATTAGAGCAGGCATAATTAACTCAAAATAAATAAAAGCTAAATTCACTCAAAATTTCAGATTTTTAAATTTTCATTTCAAAAACTGCTTAAGTATTTTTAGCTCTTCTAATTCTATTTTTTATTACTACAAAAATAGAGGAAGTTCTTAGAGAAAAATACAAATATGCAAAGAAAGAAAGTAACACCCATAATATCACCCATCTGGAGAAGATTATTGCTAACACTTTGGAATAAAACCTTCCAAAGCCAAGTATAGTTATGCCTATATTGTTAATTTTCTAGTAGTTTGTTTTAACTATTCCTCTATTTTTTAATATTTAAGTTGTTCCAAAAATGCCTAAATATTAATATATATATATAACAATACTCCCTATCACCCTTATGCTATATTAAAATGACCAGAACTCAAAGCTAGTGACAATATATTCAGTTTGGGCCAAATTACAATTTTGGTTGTTTTTTTTTTTTTTCTGCATTGGTATTTTTAAAATTTTATTTGTATAAATTTATGAGGTACAAGTGTAATTTTGTTACAGAGATAGATTTTGTAGTTGTGAAGTCAGGGCTTTTAGGAACGTATCCATCATTCAAATAACTTACGTATATTGTACCCATTAAGTAATTTCTCATCATCATCAGCTAAACAGACAAGTCATCCAGCATATACTTTCAATCAAATTACATTTCGTTAACATAAGTGTATTGCTTCAGCTAATCAAATATTGCCAAGATCCTAACTTCAGTTTTGTTTATTACTGATTCTATGTAGGTCCCTAACCAAAAGTATTGAGAATATTCTGACATGCCAATTACTGAAACCTTCTTATTTAATAGAATTGAAAAAAAAACCCACACACACAGTATGGTTAAAGTCCAAAGGGAAAAAATACCATGTCCTCCTATGGTCTGTGCTCAGTTCATCTTTTCCTTGAATATCTAGGCACAGCATTAAGCTAAATTGTGATGCCAAATTTATGGAGTTGCAGACACCCCATTGACTATATTATGATAGAGATTTCTTCTTCTTCTCTCTTTACACCAGAGGCAGTGATTATCTACACATTATAGTTTAGAAACAAAATGGTGTTAGAAACAGGATATTTTGTATCCTGAATATTCGCCAAAAGACTATATATACAAATATATGGAAATCCTTGCCTTTATCTTTTTTTTTTCCTTTTATTTCAGAATATTATGGGAGTACAACACTTTGGCTATATATATTGCCCATGCACTGCCCATGTCAGAGCTACAACCGTGGACATCCCCCAAACTTGTCTTTATCTTAAACGCTTACTCTTGATACGTGTTCACATTTTATAGATAAACCTCTTCAATTGTCCCTGGCATTTTTTGTATCTGTCAGCTATTTTTCATAGCATATGGGCACAAAGTAGTATTTTGTCTGATTTTATTTTGAAATATATTTAGATGAAAAAAGAACATTTCACAACCTTGGTGAGATTTTCCGATAGGTTCAGAATAAGATAGAAATGACCTTCTACGAACTTGTATGACATTCAGCTGGTGGTTTCACTGTTGATGGCCAACCTAGACACATTTTAACTGGATAGTAAAGCATACCCTGGCCTGCCTTATTATTCATCCTTAAAACCCTAAGCAATTTTCCTAATGTGCCTTTCAGTATAGCTAGAATAAGTTTCATACTCTTCAAAGACCCTGTTCATTTGTGGAGGAGGAGGGAAGTAGAGATATAAATACAGAGAAAAGATGATAAACTATAAACTAAATTCCTATGCAGACTATAAAATGTAAGGTTAAAGAGACAATTCAGTTTAAATAGTAATGAAGCTGCGATGTTTTCAGTATGAAAAACATGCTACACATGTGTATTTCACCTCAGAATGAACGGGATTTTTTAAGTGCAAGGATTGGACCGAGAACAGGATTTAGCTGCAGCCAACAGTAAAGCTGTATAGCAGGTGTGGTTTGGGGGCACCAAATGTAACTCAGCCTCTGCCAGGGTATGAAAAAAAGACACAAATGGTATGCATTTTCCTGTTGGAGTGAGCATTTCCCAAGATACAGTCAGAACTTCAATAGCACTGATGCAGACATTCTCAAGATGCATACATGTGTCGTGTTAGGATGGGAAGTTGGAACAACAATGCTAAAGGCCGTGGTGATTTTTACTCTTTCTTCTTAAATTGGAGTGAGGCGGGAAGATGTAAACACTCAGAAAGAGAAGAATGGCAGAAACCATTTAGCTCTCATCCTAGCAGTGGTAGTAGTACTGGGTATTAATTAATTCTTAGTAGTAGTACTAGGAGCATTCATATATTTGTTATATTATACTATATTATACTAGTGTTACTATTTATAGCAGTAGTAGCAGCAGTAGCAGTTGCAGCACCTGAAGCCACAACAGCAGCAGTAGTAGTATTAGTAGTAGTAAAAATTAACAGTTACTGAGAGCTTACAATGTGTCAGGCTCTGTGCTAAGCTCTTTGACTGCATTATGTAATTCTCACAATAGCTACCAGAAATTGGTAGTGCTATCACTCCCACTTTACAGATGAGGAATAAAAGGCCTAGAGTGATTATATAACTTTCTCAAAGCCATAAGGCTAAAATTGAAGCTAGGATTTAAATTCAGGTAGTCAGGTTCCAGAGGCAGTTTTTTAACCTTGCTATTATACCTTCCAATGTAAATGGAAATATAAAAAGGTATGCCTATGAGATGTAAAGCAAGTATAGCATATTGCAATTTTAAATTTCTTGCTTCTAATGCAAATCCCAAGTTTACGTGGCATATTTTTAAATAAACAACTGTATTCACCATATCTAATGCTTTCCAAATAAGACAAAAAAACAACAGAGAAACAAATGTAAGGCCAATTTCATTCATGGTTATTTCCAATGGTAGAAACATCAAGGAAGTTGAAGATAAGAGTGTCACTAACTCTGATCCACATCTTCATAAAGTACTTGATAGTAGTTTGGGACTTCTGAGAAATGTTAGCCTCCACATAGCATTTCATGCTCATAGCACAGGTAATAATTCTAAAGAAGGAAAAAATATGTGTGAGAATAATACTTGCATTTAGCTCTAAGGGAAAGTGATCACACAAACATTCTTGAAGACTAAATCAGTATTTCTGTTTCTCAAGGTGCCTTACTCTGTTCCAAAATATGAAATTGGAAAAATATGAAATTCTGAAAAAATAGCATATTGAAAATATGAAATATTGAATGTATGCTATTTTAATATGCTATTTTTCCAGAATTTATACAACAGCATTTCCAAAACTATCAAATGTTTAGTTTTCAAAATAAATGACGGTTTCTGTGTCATTTTGTGTGCTAAGAACCTGCCTGCTTTATCATCTTTAACATTGTCTAATCCATCCTCCTTAAAGAGGGTTGCACTGACAGATTCTAATCGTTAGTCGGCAGGAAATCACTAAGAGGAAAGTGCTAAGAATGAGAGCTGTATCCTCATAGTCTCTAAAGCACTGTAGTGTTATTGATAAAAGTCATATTTGATGCTCAGTGAAGTTTTAACTTTTATTCGTTGCACTTTCATAATTATGTTTTTATTCTCCTGTTTAATAATCCTTTCCAAGTCTTCCTCAAGAACATTTCAATGCATCTTTTGTTACCAAACCCAAAAGAGGTCCAACCTGGGTCCTATTGCTCATGGCACAGAATAAGCAATTGCTGAAACAACGAGGATTGCCAAGGAAGAAAGGAATTTTTAATACAAAAGATGTTAGTTGAAGAATCGGAGAATCAGCCTCAAATCTGTCTCCTCTACTAATGGAGGGAGTGTATAGCCTTTTTGGGAGAGGTGTCAATGGAAAAGGAGCCAAACTCTGTAAAATAATTTAAAGAGGTTTATTCTGAGTCAAATTTGAGGACCATGCCCCAGAGCCATGCCCAAGAAGCCTTGAGCAAGTGGACATGCTGTGGTTGGGTTACAGTTTGGTTTTATGCATCTCAGGGAGACAGGAATTACACATAAAGTCGCAAATCAATACATGGAAGGCATACATTGGTTTGGCCCAAAAAGGTGGGACATCTCAAAGCAGGGGCTTACAGGTTAGAGGTGAGTTTAAACACTCTTTGATTTGTAATTGGTTAAAGAAATGAAGCTTTGTCTAAAGGCTTAGAATGTTTTAAGTTAAGATAAGGAAGTCTGTTAATCAGAGACAAGCCACCAGACATATATCCAGGCTCAAGTGATTTGTTATGTAAATTGAGGACCTGCAGGTTGTTCTTGCATAGCCTTAGATCAGTTAATGAGTTACAAAGGATATCTACAAGAAGGGAGGACGGCGTGATGAGTTGTGTCTGACCTCTCTTCTAATGGCCAGCAACTCAGCTTTAAGATAATTCTTGGGTCTCTATGGCCAAGAGGGTGTCCATTCAGTCAGCTGGGGGGACCTCAAGATTTTATTTTATTTCACAGAAGCTAAGTGCCTTGGGGAAGGTTGTGTTGAAATTAACCAGGGGCTATGTGCATTGGGGCAGGTTAGTGAGGGATACTGAGTCTTGGCTTCAGGAAGTCTGCCCAGGGGCCTTCCGAATCTCAACTCCTTTGTCTTGCAGAAATTCTGTTTCTGGGAAACAACTCCAAAAGGTTGTGCAGTTAGTTAAAATTACAGGGTTCTGGTCCTCAAACCCTACTAGCCTGAGAATCTACAACATGAGAAGGAAAGGATTATAAAAAAACATGCAGGGGTCATTGAAATTTGTTCATACAGCCAATTACAATTTCAATCCACCAAAATAGTTTGTGGCCTGCAAGATTTTCTTCCTTCTCTTATTCATTTAGGGGTCAGATATTTAGATATTTTTATAATGACCTGGGGGTAGGCAGCAAGAGTCAGAGATGGGAGGACATTATATGTGGGAGGAGGAACAATGTGTTGCCTCCCCAGGCTAAATTATTTTTATCATTTTTAAATCATCCTCTACTGAAGATGTGGGGAAGGGTAACAGCCGTTTATATATCCGTAGTCATATCATAAGCTACAGTGAAGACAGATGTTCTTCAACCTCTGGTATAACCCTTTTAAAATGCAAAACTCCCAGAAAATGACTCATTCTAAAAACCAGAAAGGTAAGAATGTCAAACTAGGAATCAGAAGTACAGACGAAGGATATGGGTCATCAGCTTTGTCTAATCCTCAATTTTGCCCAGGGCCAGCCCAGGCTAAACAAACAACTTCAAATCTAGTGATGTGGCACTCAGGACATAAAAATAATAGGTTGCTATCTTTTAGCTTAAACTAATCTACCCTGGAAATGGCCAGAGGATTACCTTATGTAAAACCTAAAGTAGTAGGTGAAGCAGTGATCAGGAAGGAACCAGGTTCAAGTTTCAGCTCTAGTTCAACCCAGATTCACAAAAGGGCCCTTGAAAAATATTATTCCCTTTCAGCTTTTTTAATATCAGTGACAACTTGTTGACCTTGTTGTCTAAACCACAAGGGGGTTTCGGTCTAGGTCCAGTTGCTCCTCACACAAAAATCCAATTATTGAGACAACAAGGATATCCAAGGAAGAAAGCAATTTGTAATATGACATGCGTCTTATTGGGAGAACAGGAAAAGCTGCCTCAAATACGTCTCCCCACTAAGGTATATCATGGACTTTTAAATGAGGGGCCACGTGCCTTGGGGCAGGTCGTGGTGTATCTCACAGGGGGCTACTTGCATTGGGGGCAGGTTGTAGGGGATGGTGAATGTTGGCATATGGAAGTCTGCCCTGGGGTCTTCAGAATCTCAACTCTTTTGTCTTAGCAAATCCATTATTTCAGGCCGGTTTCATAGCTCTGCCTATAATCCCAGCACTTTGGGAGGGTGAGGCAGAAGGACCACTTGAGGCTAGGTGTTTGGAGTCTATCATTTCCGGGAAACAACTCAAAGAGTCAAGTAATTAGTGAAGGGAGAGGATTATAAAAAAACATATAGAGGTTCATAGAGCCAGTTACAACCTTCTTCCTTAAAAGGCTTTCTGTAATTGCTCCACTCCAATTAAACCCAAGGAATTCAGTCAGAAACAAACTGACTTAAGACAGTCAATGACTTGAAAATGCCATTTGGTAAACTTAATCCTTGTTCTTCTCTGATCTACAGATGGGGTGAAAATATACATATTCATATTTTGTATACAGTTATAACAAACATTTAAGTGCTTATTTTGTGATACATGTATCTTCTAAGCGTTTTATCTATTTTATCTCAATTAATTCTCAAATTCACCTTTATGAAGCAAATGCTTTTACTATCTGCATGCTACAGATGAGTGAGGCATGGAGATGAAATAACTTGCTCAAGGACACAAGGCTAGGAAGTAGCAGAGCTGTCTCCAGAGCCCCTGTTCTTAACCACCTTGATATATATTTCAAATATACACAAGGTGTTTAATTTTTGTAAATGATAGTTTAATACTTTTCAATTGTAACATGTTCAACCAACATGATATTTTGCTATTCTATTTCTTGAAAGTTAGAGTTACTTTTTCTTACTGACTTGCTCTTTCATGTTTTCTGTCATTGGTATCATTAGTTGAGTACAGAAAATTTTTGACATTCAGTATCAGTACAATACAACCCACCTCCCTCATTTTAAGGAAACATTGGTGGCTATTCCACTCTGGAAGCAAGAGGAGAACAATGTAAGAAATTCCTCTGGCTTTTCCTTTTTTCTTTTTTTTTCCCCTTACAGCAGTTTACAAGGATACTTTTCCTGGTGATTATTTCAATTTTTGAACGTATTCTTTCAAAGTGTTAGTTACGCTCAGAATCAAGCATTGTTATCATTGTATATCATTTTTATCTGCCAAATTCTATTTTCTCTCTAGTCGGTTTAGTTCCAAATAAATGCCTTTCCTTCCATTGTTACACAGTGTTGCTTCTTTGTTCTCTAAATAGTTTGGGATTACTTTGAGAAACTGGAAGAGTTCCATGATGATATTCAGTACTCCAGGACAAAATTTTGTTAATGTTTTTAATTGCACTATTTTTATTTTAGCCTCAGCTACTTTAAGCTCGGTCAACTAGTAACTGACCAGTCTTTTAAAAATGTGATAGCCAACCATCTGCTCTCAATCTGTTACAGATTTCTTTCTTTCAGTTGTAGTTCTGTGTGCAAATTTTGAAGGAGAAAGCTGAGTTCTTGTTAGAAATGTGTCTCATGCATAATGTTTTATTTGGCTAGTGAAATTTTATTTATTAATTTTATTTTTAAAAGTTCCTGGATAACATTAAAAAATCTAAATATAATATGTGTATCAAAAGCCTTAAGCAAATTGCCAAGTGCTAATTAATCTCAAGAGAATTCATTTACTTATTATTTTCACTATGTTCAGTAATGTCGTCTAATAAATAACATTTGGTGACTTGATAATTATCATCAATTTCTTGTTTTCCCACCTGTTACTGTGCAGGCTTTATTTTCATTTTCTATTCTGCAAAAAGAAAAAAAATTAAAGCAGTTCAGTAACCACAAATGTCCATTCTCTTGGGTCAATTTGTGATTGTTTGAGAGAAATGGAATAATGAAATCCTCGGGGAACAAGCTTTACATTGAGCGTCTGCTGAAATTCTTGAAATACTACACGCTGTCTGGTGTCTTTCAGTACAGCATAGTTCTTTGTTTGCAGCTTTGAATATCTTAGAAGAGACAACTAATTACAATATTACCCAGAATTTATTACTGCCATCATAAATGAACTATGATTACATACTCACATCTGTTCTGAGGCAATTCTCAATTGCTGCTGTATAATATTTCCTGAGCACTGTGGTTTATTATGTGATTCCCCCCATGACACCATTCCTGTTCTCAATCACTTTATCACCTAAGGTGATATGACATCACCCTGTCAGTACATATATTAAGCTAGAAATACAATTTGCATGTATACTGATTACTTTTAAAGATTAATTGTAATTTTTTTCTATTCTGTTTTCTAAGTATAGACACACATCCCCACACATGTCTCCTAAAGAAAGACAATCACCAAAAGAAAATGAATAAAGTATCTGTGGTTTTAAGCTTCCCCCCACGACCACCTTAGGCCATTTCTAATTCTTTTGTAGAAATGTCACCCTAAAAAAATTTAAAGGAAGTGGAAATGAAACATCCATTATGCAAAAGCAGAAATATGGTTTGGTCATTTCTTTTAGCCAGGGAAAGAACAGCTAGTGAAAGTGGCAAGGTCAGGTAAATGAAAGTTATTCAAGTAAAATTTAGGGCTAAAGTAGGATAAAAATTATATTTTGATTTATTAACTATTAAATATAGCAAATTTCTAATAAAAATACTTGTAATTGCCAATATTTGAATGCCTACTATATTACAATTGCTTTTACATTATTCTATTTAATCCTCACAATACACTCCTAATAATATATGAAGTGCAAATAAGTTAACTAACTGGCCCAAGATTGAACAACTAGCATGTTGCAGAGCAGAGATTTGAACTCAGCTCTGACTGATTCCAAAGCTCCCGGCCTTTCCGTTACACTATGCCACTTCATTAAAATAGACAAAAATTACCCTATATAGATATGCTTATTTTTCATATTTTAAAAATTTCTTAGCATCTTTCTAACAAAAAAACCCTGTTATTGTAAGCACCCTAAGATTGTACTTTAAAAAGAAGAAAAGTCACAGATCTAAAATGCAATATTAGACACAAATTGTTTTAGGTATGTTTTATTTCATACACTCTGAGGATCTTATGATTTCTTTCTACACAACAAACTCTATATGGTGCAATAGTAAATTTCTGTAAAATTGGATTGTAACTGTTCACCATTGTTGACAATGGCTAGAACTAGAATCTATCATTTAGAACATCTATCAAAAAAGATTGATGTCAATCACCAGCAATAATCAGATATGGTTCCTGTGGCTCTCCATGCAAAGCAATAGAAGCCTGCTTGAGCAAGTTAAATTTAGCTTCTTGTAGTTCAGCACTTCCCATGCCCTCATTTGGCAATAACTCCCATCTATTTTATAAGGTTTCCTGTCCCTATTTTTTCATTACTCTCCCCTCCACTATCAGATGTCATCCAACACCTGTCATATATATCAGAGTATTTTTATTCATCAGACCCTGACCTTTGGATGCCTTTTTTCCTTTTAATTTCTTTCTCTTTTCACTTTGAAATTCCAAAATTGTATTTCAGTGAAAGATTTTTTAAAAAAACAGATGAATGCTATTTTTTAAAGTAAAGCCACTTAAAAATCAAATTAAAACAATGGAAAAAAACTTGAAGATATCACAACAAGGATTTTTTAAAAAGTAAAAACAGATTTCTTTTTAGGCCAGTTATTAGACCATCAATTTAGACCATTTATTTGCTTTCCCCATTACTAAACAGTGTTGAAGTATCAACAAGCTCTTGTAATAAAAACAGGTTTTATCTCTGTAATATTTTTATGTAGCACTTAGTACTGCAACTTGGGCTACTAGGCATTTAACCAAGCTATCAAATAATAATATTTCTACCAGCCTCCAAAATGTTTTCACACTCTAACTTTTCTCTATGAGGCACACATACGGCAATTAATACTAACAGTAAATGAATTAACAAATAAAATATATATTTAATAAATATTTATTATCTGTGATATGCTAGTTAATGAGTAAAACAGAAAAATTTTCCTTCCTTACAAAAGCTCACAATCCTAGAGGGTGGGGATGGACAAAACATGCTCACTTGTACATAAGATTAAAAAAATAATTAAGTGCTTTATGGCCACTTTCTGGAAGATTTAATGAGTAGCTAGTTGCAAATTGTCCTAACTGCCTAAAGTAGTTAATATGAACCAGAAGCTCTGCAGCATCTGGTGACATTGAAGATTAAAATAAATTATTGTGGAAGGCAAAAGTAGGAAGTAGGCAGAAAATGCTACAGCCTCCAGGTCTTCAGTGTTGAGGGTGTCGTGAAGCCAGCCTCCTCTTCTTTTTACCTACTCCCTTCTTGCTTTTCTTTTAGTTCTCATACCTTCCCTTCTCCACAGGGCACTGTGGGTCTGCAAGGCCCAGACCCAGGCATTGCAGTGGGTAAATTCTCTTAGTTGTTACATACATTTGAACATTTCCTATCTTCCTTTGTTGTCAACCTATTATTTCATGTGTGTGTGTTTTTGCCTCATTAAGTAGATTATGAGACCTCTGAAAGCACAGATCTTGCTTTAAAATTTTCTTATATCTCCTATAACAATGAGAACAATGCTAAGTGTGTGGTAAGAGCCCATAAATACTTGATTTTTTGTTTGAATTAAAGTGTTATTCCTGGAACAATTGAAAAATGATTGACTGGAATCCATTCTAACCCAAGACACTCCCACCCAGTGTCACTGTCTAGACTCCAGCCCCAAACAGGTTACTACCAGCAGAAGTCAGACATACAGGTAAGAAAATCAAAGCATGTCTTTGAAAAAATTCTTTGAGATAACAAACTGAATCAGCTGTATTTAAGGCCCTTCCTCCACATATTAACAACCAATTAAAAGGTTGTTTCCTTAAGCTTCCATAATAAAAAGGGGGAAATGTCTTCATGATGGTTTTATAATATGGTTAAAACTTATGAAAACATAGAAATTAACGCTTCCTATGCAAGGAAGACACGCAAAAAAAAATTATTAAAAAAGAAAATATTAATTCATGTGCCCATTCAAAAAATGTTTCTCTTTAGCCTCATTCTAGTAAATGAAAAATAAAGGAAAATCAGTAGCATTTCTATATGCCAACAGTGAACAATCTCAAAAAGAAACCAAGAAAGTAATCCCATTTACAATGGCTACAAATAAAATAAAATACCTAGGAACAAACTTAATCAAAGAAATGAAAGACTTCTTACAGTGAAAATTATAAAACATTGATGAAAGAAATGGAAGAGTACACAACAAAATGGAAAGACATCTTATGTTTTCAGATTGGAAGGAACAATATTATTTAAATGTCCATACTACCCAAAGCAATCTACAGATTCAATGCAATTCCTATGAAAATACCAATGACATTCTTCACTGAAATAAAAAAGATCCTAAAATTTATACAGAACCACAAAAGACACAGAATAGCTAAAGCAATCCTGAGTGAAAAGAACAAACCTGGAGGCACCATATCACCTAACTTCAAGTTGTACTACAAAGTTATAGTTGCCAAAACAGCATGGTACTGGCGTAAAAACAGACACATAGATCAATGAAATAGAAGAGAGAATCCAGAAATAAATCCACACATTTATAGCCATTTCATTTTCAACAAAAGTGCTAAGAATGTACAGTGAGGAAAAGACAGTCTCTTCAATAAATAGTGCTGGGAAAACTAGATATCCGTATGCAGAAGAATTAAACTAGGCCCCTATCTCTTGCCATATATGAAAATCAAATCAAAAGGGGTGGGCAATCACAGCAATAATAAAAATAAATAAATGGGACTTGATTAAATTAAAAGGCTTCTGCACAGCCAAGGAAACAATTAACAGAGCAAATAGACAACCTACAAAATGGAAGAAAATGTTCACATGCTATACATCCAATAAAGGGCTAATAGCCAGAATCTACAATGAACTCAAGCAAACCAGCAAGGAAAAAATCAAACAACCCCATTAAAAAGTGGGCAAAAGACATGAAAAGAAGCTTTTCAAAAGAAGATAGACAAATGGTCCATAAACACATGAAAAAATGCTGAACGTCACTAATCATCAGAGAAGTGCAAACCAAAACCACAATGAGATATCACCTAACCCCAGTGAGAATGGTTGTTATCAAAAAGTCCCAAAACAATAGATGCTTGCTTGGATGCAGAGAGAAAGGAACATTTATACACTGTTGGTGGGACTGCAAACTAGTGCCACCTCTATGGAAAAGAGTATGGAGATTCCTCAAAGAAGTGAGAGTAGACCTACCATTTGATACAGCAATCCCACCACTGGGTATCTACCCAAAGGAAAAGAAGTCTTTTTTATTTAATCAAAAAGACACTTGCACTAGAATGTTTATTGCAGCACAATTCACAATCGCAAAGATGTGGAATCAACCCAAGTGACCATCAATTCATGAGTGGATTAATAAAATGTGGTATATGTATACCATGGAGTACTACTCAGCCACAAAAAATGAATTAATACCTTTTGCAACAATGTGGATGGAACTGGAGACCATCCTCCTAAGTGAAGTATAGCAAGAATGGAAAAACAAACACCACATGTACTCACTATTAAATTGGAACTAACAGATCAGCGCTCATGTGCATAGATGGAAATAAAACTCAACGGAAATCATGCAAGTGGGGGGGGAGGAGGGGATTGGGGAAATCATACCTAACTACCTAACGGGTACAACGTACACTATCTTAGTGATGGACACACTTATAACTTTGACTCAAGCAGTACAAAAGCAATGCATGTAACCAAAACATTTGTACCCCTGTAATGTTCTGAAATTTAACAAAAAAGACTTAAAGATAATAACTGAAACTATGAAGCTACTAAAAGAAAATATTAGGGTAAATACTCAAGGATGTTGGTCTGGGCAAAAATTTCTTGGATAAGACCTCAAAAGTACAAACAACCAAAGCAAAGATGGACAAATGAGATCACATCAAGATAAAAAGCTTCTGCACTGCAAAGGAAGCAATTAACAAGGTGAACAGACAACCTACAGAATGGCAGAATATATATATTTGCAAGCTATATCATGTAACCAAAACATTTGTACCCCCATAATATTCTGAAATTAAAAAAAAATTTGAACATAAGAACTGAAACTTTGAAGCTACTAAAAGACAATATCAGGAGAAATACTCGAGGACTTTGGATATTTTTAACTGACAAGGGATTAATAACCAGAGTATATAAGGCACTCAAACAACTCAATAGCAAAACAAATAAATAAATAAAAATAATCTGATTATAAAATTGGAAAAATCTGAGTAGACATTTCTCAAAAGAAGACATACAAATGACCAACTGATATGTGGGAAAATGTTCAACATCACTAATCACCAGAGAAATGCAAATCAAAACCACAGTGAGATATCATCTCTCCCCAGTTAAAATGGCTTTTATCCAAAAGACAGGCAATAACAGATGCTGGAAAGGATACAGAGAAAGGGAAATGCTCGTACATTGTTGGAAGGAATGTAAATTAGTACAGCCACTATGGCAAACATTATGGAGGTTTCTGAAAAAATAAAAAATATAACTACCATATTATCCAGCAATCCCACTACTGGGTATATATCCAAAAGAAAGGGAGTCATATATCAAAGAGGTATCTGCACTCCCATGTTTACTGCAACACTGTTCACAATAGCCAAGACATGGAATCAACCTAAGTGTTCATCAGTCCATGAATGTATAAAGAAAATGTGGTACATATTTGCAGTGGAATACTATTCAGCCATTAAACATAATGAAATTCTGTCATTTGCATCAACATAGATGGAACTGGAGAACATTATGCTGAATGAAATAAACCAGGTACAGAAAGATAAATATCACATGTTCTCACCCATATGTGGGAGCTAAAATATTGATCTCATAGAAATGGAGCGTAGAGTGATGGTTACCAGAGTCTGGGAAGGATAGTGGGGATGGAGGAATAAATAGCAGTTGGTTAATGGGTTCAAAAGTACAGTAACAGAAGGAATAAGATCTAGTGTTCAGTAGCACAATAGAGTGACTATAGTTAACAATAATTTATCGTATATTTCAAAATAACTAGAAGAGTGGAATTGGAATGTTCCTAACACAAAGAAATGATAAATATTTGAGGTGATGGGTATCTCAATTACCCTGATTTGATCATCACTCATTTTTTGCTTGTACCAAAGTATCACATGTACCCCACAAATATGTATAATTTTTATGTATCCATAAAAATTTAAAAATAAAGATGATGACCTTCTTTAAGAAATATGGCTAGAATTCCTACAGAATTCTCTCTTTTGCCTTTTAACTGTAATTCCATATTGTTATTTGTTAGGCTTCAATATTCGGGTAATGGTTACACAATTGCCAACTTTCCTCTATTGTTTACTGCTTCACATCTTAGAGCTGTCAATCCAAGAGAACAAAAAAGACAACTGAGGCTTTTAATAGAATGTCATGGCTTTTAAGTCTCAAAAAGGTAATTAATTACTAAATAGTTTAAGAAAGAAACAATTGCTGAATGTGAATAAGCTTAACACTACTGAACTGTACATTTAAAAATGATTAAGATGGTAAATTTTATGGTTTTTACCACAATTAATACTTTTTTAAATGACCAAGTTTCATGTGGAATTGCTTTACTCTAGGACTCTTTAAAAGTAAAAGAGAGTCTTATGTTTAAGATGACTTAGTTACGCTCCTGTGTGAAAAAAAAAATTAACTGTGTAATCACCCACATATCTCTTCACCTTTCGGGGCATCAGTTTCTTCATCTGAAAAATGAGAGGGTTGGATTTATTAATCTCCAAGTTTCCTTCCATCTGTAAGGTTTGTACTAATTTTGTACTTCTCTTTTTAGTTTTTAAGAAAAGCAAATAAGAAGTACATTTCACTTTGAAAAGGGAACATGCAGAACAAGCACCAGGTTATTATCAGTAGATAACTAACTGTATGGCAACTGTTAAAGCAATAAATGCAGCAATTAATGCTTTACATTTAAATCATTTCAAAAGTTCGAGAAGCATGAAGAAATGAGAATTCTTGTGCTTTTACACTAGTGAAGTTATGATCTATGGATGAGAAATCTTTGGATCAATATAAAATATATATATTCTTTTGTACTATTCAAACCTAATTTTAACCAGATTGATATCACATCATAACGTGAGGGAGGAAAAGAGCTCATCAAACTGTTTGAGCCCAATGGCAAAAAAAAAGAAGTCAGTGGTTGCTTTGGGTTGTAATTCTTAGATTATTCATAAGCAATTCAACCAAAGTTTAAAAAAACAATGTACTAGTCAAGTATAAGATTTGCTGCACACATGGAAATAATATTCATCAGGGGTCGGACAGGTGGGAGGGGTGTGGAGGGGATGGGAAAACTCTAATGGGTGCGGGGCGCACTGTCTGGGGAATGTTCACGATTGTAGCTCTGACTTGAGCAGTGTTTAGGCAATATATGTAACCAAAGTGTTTGTACCCCCATAATATTCTGAAAATTTTTTTAAGTATTTATACATTTTACATGTGAAATAATCATAGAGCTGAGAAAGAGATTAATTTAAAAATATCCAGATCATGCCCCAAGTATTTGTGTTTACATAGAATTTTTACTAAAGTGTTTTTGTCTGAGTTAAAACACAATTCCTGACTTAAGGGTTTGGCAAAGTAAAATATAAAAATCGTACAATTAAATGATTAATATAAGGACTACTTTTCATCATTGGAATCTGTATTTCTTCTGAGGACCACTTACAAATAATTTTGAAATGATATAATTCAACATATCAGTACAAATGGCCTTTTCTTGTACTATCATCTGGGATGGTAACAGTGAGTATGTTAACCAAAGATTGAGGCCAGAAATTATGTAATTAAGGATTTCATGTGTTGTATAACTCACTCTTTGTATTACAATTTTTGTAGAATCATTTTATAACTTATATTCATCTCTATTGCTTTTAAAATGATGTATTGTTACATTAATGTAAAATGACAATTTATTATATAAAAATTATGGAGAAAAAATATAGTGCACTCAATTTTGCCACACAAAGACAAAAAAATTTTACATTTGCTATATTTACTTCTAATACTTTTCTATTAAGTTTTTAAAAATTAGTCAAGATTGTACAGTGCCTTCACATTTTAAAATAAACTTTTTGTGGAGAAAAAAAGAACAAGTTATAACAAGCCCAAAGTTTTTCAGTGTATGGAAAAAAGAAAGCTACTAGGCTCAGAGAGGAATGACCTTTGTAGATATTTGCACAGACAAGCCACTCTACACTGATGAAAGATGACTGTTATGTAATACACTACTTAAATACAAGCTTGCCTCCATTGCCCTAAAAGGAACAGAACCAGGCTGCTCCAAATTGAAGCTAAGCCTTTCCCTTCTCCTTTATAATGGATTTCTCACCCTGCTTTTTAAATTTTATAACAATATATTAAAAGAATCTTGGAAGGATATTCACCAAAATATTGCTTACGGTTTTATCTTTGAATGCTTATTTGCAAATGATGTGTTTTAAATTTTTTCTCAAATTTGTATTTTACATTGAGCATGCATAACTTATGAGAAAAAATGGATTTTTTTTCTAAGTTAGCATGACTCAATACACAGTTGGCAGCACTAAAGGCTACCAGCTCCATGGAAGTCTGAAATAAAGAGAAAATCTGGAAGGCAGAAATGAAATATTCTTCTTATTGCATTTAATAGATTACAAGGCTCACATATTCTTAAGGGTGAAGGAGAAACAGAAAATAAGAGTATACCATTTATTGAGCTCTCATTATGGGCCAGGTACTATGCTAAGTTCTTTATATCTTATTTTATATTCACAGCAAGCTCACACTACTAATAGGTAGTAGAGCTGGAACTTAAACCCAAATCTGTTTAATTTTAAATATTATGGTCTTAACCACTACCTTAACACTACCTTTCTCTAGCTCTACCTCAGTTAAAAAAAATCTAAGCCCATCATACTTCAAATAATTTAATCATAATGAATAATAAACTATTTTCTGAAACACAAAAACATGAATATGTTTGCTCTGCAATGATTATTTCATTTATTGGAATTTGAAGATATCAATATTATGAATGGTGGTTGCATCCCCCAAACCATCATGCAAAACCTATTTAACGCAGAACATAGCCAACAAGTAGTACTAGACTGAGCTATACATACTGGGAACTGGTCCTGCAGTGCTAGAGGAAGAAGTTTTTACTTTGGTTTTATTGGATGAAAGATTAGCCTGGAGCAAGATTTCAAAATTAGATGTTTTTAAGTCATCAACTAACTGCATCATCTCCTCCAGCTGTATCATTTTGTCTCTTTATATCACACAAATCCAAGGTCAGTTTAGAAATGTAAGATGTCAATTAAAGTTTTGCCCTTTGATTACAGTTGAATAATTGGTTATTTAACCTTAATGATACATGTGGTTAGTCTAATAGCTTCACTTTTTAAGACCTCTATAATCCCTGTTTAGCAATCCAAGAAGGTCAAAGCAATCAAAAATATTTTTAATCAACCTTTTTCTTCTCTATGGCTTTTCAGCAATAGATCTCTAAAAAACTAAAGAACTAACTACCTAGGTCAAGACAAATGAAAGTTATAAAATTTCAAATTCTTTTTGAATGCCATTTTTTACGGGAAAGTTTTTTTTCCAGAAACTAACTATTTGCAATCTACTGATTTCCTCTAGAAAATTATAATTCAAAAAATGGTTCATGCAAAATGAAGCATTACTACTTGAAATAGCCTCCTCCAACCATCCTCCATTTACTCAAATCATACTCATTCCTCAAAGATCAACTCAAATGTTTCCTTGTTTGTGGTGCCTGCATCACTCATAGAAATTCATTTGCAACTACAGCATGTCTCTTGTCACATCTGTCCTGTATCATAGTTACTCATATAGAAGTCTCTCCCCTACAAATAATACCTAATATTCATTGAGCACACCCTGTATGGCAGGCACCATCCCTATCACTTTACATACATTAACTTGTTTAATTCTCACAGCTACTGCATCATTAGGCATTATTTATTATGCCCATTTTACAGATCAGAGAGATTAAGTTACTTGCCTAAAATTACGCACTTAGCAACAATCGCAGCAGGGATTCACCCTCACATCAGTCTGACTGCAAAACCCAACATCTTAAAAACTATAGTATAATCTATCACCTACCACCCAGCCTACCCCTACTAAACTCATATAGGACTCAGCCTTATTCATTTTTGTATGGCCAGCTCCTGATATGGTGTCTCATACATTTAAAAATGCTTAATAAAGGTGTTGAATGACTATTTCCAAAGTTCACTTTGGCCTAGACCAGAACTTCTTAAATTATCAGTAATGAAAGACCAGATTCTATTAGTTACACCACAAATAAATTACTAGAAAAAATGAAATAGAAAACAAGACTTATAAAATACAAGCCCCTATGTATTATTATATTGTTATAGTTAGCAGAGCACTAGACACTATAAAAGTTTTGAATTTCTATGCCAACCAGCAGTTCATAGAGCAGCACAGCTTCATGGACCAGCACAGATCCATGGACCACACTTTGAATATCATTGGCCTGGATCATTGTGAAACATTTCACACTGTCAAAACACATTTCATCAGGCTGTAATAGTCCCTTTGTGCAGAAGTTACAGCAATGCATGAACTCTCTAGGTCATGCATGGGAGAAAACCTAATATCCAAATAGGATTTTATGAAATAAAAACCAGACCTTATTTCCAAGTCCCTTCTCTCTTTATAGAATTAGTTTTGATTTTTATATGCCATCTTAATTTTTTATGTTTGTTTCTTGATGAAATCAATAAGATTTCTCAGAGTCTTTAAGACAACACTTTGAATTTTAATTAAAGTTTCATGTATTGATTGCCACATAAGTAAAAGAGTTTGTTAGTAGTTAAATTCTAAAATAAAAGGTTATGCCTGTCATTGACGCATTACAGATCTTTAAGAAATTCACTTTACCTTCTTCCTTAAGTAAAGGATACTTAAGAATGTCATCTGCTCACTTCCTGGATCCATTTTTCTATAGGGTGAGCTGTGTGTGAGTCATAGAAGCATGATTAATACACATAAGTTCTTTTATAGAAGTGGCCTCATGGTGTCTACAATTCCCCTAGTCATTCATGCACTCATTTGTACACTCATTCAAAAGGTGACAAGTGAGCCCCCACTGTGTGCAAATCTTGCTACAGATCTTGCTTCTCACATCATTCTCAGCAAAAAGCAGTTGTTTTTTTCCTGAGAACATATGTTCACATTACAATTCCACAATTGTGCAAGCTGGGTGGGCCAGAGAAGGTTTGCTATAGACCCATCCAGGATAGCCCATTTTATTCTGATCTTGGAAAATTTGAATTAAAAAGGGGAGTTAGTGAGCAGGAGCTTTGTGATTCCCTGTTTAACTGTTTGTTCTAATATTGGTAATTAAATAGTACAAGTATCCCCCTTCAGCTACTCTAAGTGACTGTAAGATGGATAGGTTTGATAAATTTCAAAAGAAATAAAGAGAAAATATTTTATGATATTCTAGGATTCTGTTTGGTATCTTTAAGGAATATTCACAAACTAGTAGTGTCTACTATGAAAATGAAATAGGGGCTACAGCTATAATTTCTGATTTTATTTATTTTTATCTAGGACTTCACTTTAAGTTTAAGTTTAATATTTAAAGTGTGTAAGTAGGCTAGAAAGTAAATAGTGTTAGGTCGGAGCTGAGAGGAAGACACTCAAGCCTGAGATATAGCAAAACACCTTTATTTGGGCACCTGGGTGCAGGTGGGTGGAGGCTGAAAAGAGCATCCACCCTGACGAAAGGGAGAGAGGTGAATTTTATAGAAGGTTTGAATGAAAGTTTGGGGAGGGGGAACAGCCATTTGTCTTTACAACCTCTGGAATCTCCAGACCCCTGTGACTATTGTTTCACCCTCCACGTGGTTCTTTATCTACCCCATTCTGATCCATACATTTTTCAAGCTCCCACCCCGAGCAGGCCCAACATTCCACACTCTTTATCATATAAGAAATGGAAGGGAAAAGAAGGGGAAAAGGTAAAAATTAGAAAAATTGGGAAGTTGGGCGTACGTGGAAGGCATACATTGGTTTGGCCCAAAAAGGTGGGCCATCTCGAAGCAGGGGCTTACAGGTTACAGGTGTGTTTAAAGATTCTTTAGTTGACAATTGGCTGAAAGAGTTAGGCTTTCTCCAAAAGCTAGGAATCAGCAGAAAGGAACACTTGAGTTAAGATAATGGTCTTCTTTCATGTGAAGCTATACCGGAATCAGGTCGGGAAGTAAACCTCATCATAAAAACCTGTTTACTGAGATTTTATCATTTGTAGGTGTGACTCACTAGGCCCCCTTAGAAAGGAATTTGGGCAAAAGAAAAAGATCAGAGTTTAGTCCTCAGTTCCCCCTGTTGGGTGAAGATCATTCCATGGAACGCATGTGCAGGCAAACAACCAGCAGGAGGTCCCACAGCACTAGGAAGGCTCATTCCTAGAGTTATCTATTTGGTCATCCAGTGTTGGTGAGTATGGTTTTAATATTGGCAACATCGTATCTCAGGGGAAGGACATGACTTGAACTGATTTGATAGCCAATTGTTTAAGGGGCCAGAGAGAGTCAGGCCTAGGGTTCAGTCTTTAAAAAAAACATCCCGGACCAGATCTATTCTTTGAAGTATCATGATCTGGGTCTTTGATTGGGTTTTTCTCCTTTTCCTGTATCCAGTATAACATTTACAAGAAATATATAATGATAATACAGCAATAAGTGTGCTAGGCCAGACAGGATTGGAGGTAAACAGGCACTCATCAAACTTTTTAAAACCTTCTAGGCAACATAAAAATAAAAACCAAAATGTCAAAGGCAAGGATACAAAATTAATTCATCTATAAGTGTTGAGTTATTACATTCTTGGGTTTAGTTGTAGACTTGTAGCAAACATAAGCATTGTTAACTATTCCAGCTAAGGAATTTAGAGACTTTTGTTGTGTGACAATATTTTAGTCTCTTTAGTAATTTGTCCTCAAGTGGCTGATAAATTAGCCACTTGTCATATCTCCTTTTGTACAAATCCCATAACTGAGAGCAATTATACTCAGGAATTTTTAAGTCTATGGGAAGCAGGAAAATTTCTTTTATGATTGGGATAGATATCTGTACCACATGGCCTGAAAAGACAAAGTTTTTCAGTTAGGATTTTTTTAGGCCTCTGTGTGCCCCTCCTTAAATTGGAGGGTCTAAACTAATTCCACCCCTCTGAATCAGCCCTTACTATCTCACATGCCCCCTCTTCCACAATAAGTCCCTGGGCCTAGAGGGAGGATGCTTGTAGTAATAGGGTGTTGGCAGTGAATAACAAGTTGAGCCAGGTGGGATTCAATAATTTTAAATCCCATAGATATCAGGTAAACTTGCTATTTCCTTAAAACTTGTCATGACTCTGGAAAACAAGGCAAGAGAATCAGTAACATTTTAAATAAAAAGTCATAAAAATTTAGTTCAGTCTCATGAGGTTCAGTTAGCGATACTCATGGATGTATCATTTTTCTAATTAAAGTCCTGGAAGTTTTTTTGTTTTAGTCCAAGGGTATATAATCTCCAAAGTTATCAGAAACCTATATTCAAGAATACTTAGTCCTTTCCATGACTTTCCTTGAAGAAGTAAACTTTGGACTTAGTCAGTTTAAAAAAAAAGAACGCTTTCTGAGATGAATCAAAGTAAAATAAAATGTCTTAGACTAGCCATGCTTAAAGAGACAATTGACAAACAAAGTTGGTTATTTTTGTGGCATAGGACAATTTAACATAATAACCATAATTATTAAACACATTTCATATCTGACAATGCTTCCTGTACATATTTAACATGCCAAATGAGTCTAATATGTCTCTCTTACACTTTTAATGGCCCTAATATATAAAGAGTTAGTTTGAGGCCAAAAGGCTGGATTTAGAATTTGGGTTTTGGAAAGTTTGTCAGTATCAAAGGCTTGAAACATTTGTTCAAATAGAATCACAAGCCACTATAAAATAATGGTCATTTATTTAACCAAGAGAGTCATCAAAAGATTCTAAAGGTGATAAAGAAAGATATGGGTGTAAACCTTAACTCTTAAAGTTTAGTTTTCTTAGTTAGTCAAAACCTAATAAAGAAGTAGGTTATAGAATCTAAATGAGTATATTATGTAATTTCATTAAGATCAAATTAATATCTCAAGAAAACTTAGTTTTAACTAAAGTTTATCTTTTTAACTATAGCAACTGGATCATATACAAAATTCCTTCATAAATTCCCTTTATAAACTTTATCCCAACCTGTATGGACCATCTACAAAACATGCCTAAAAACTTTGTTTTGTCCTAACTTTCCCATTTCCTAAATTACCCGTCATCTTAGGACAAAAAACTCAAGGCAAGATCCTCTCTTTACAATATTAATCTCCTTTCTATTTAACCTTCCTTACCAATCCCTTAACACCTAAAACAATGACACAAAGTTGTAACACATTTTTTTTTACATGAGGATCAAGATTAAGCTGTTTTAAGAACAATCTAAATAGTCTCAAAACATTTTTTAACTTGGGTGTAAGTTTGAGTACATGTAATATTTCTAAAAAGTAAGATTGTTTTGAGGTTTTCTTTGGGTTTAACAACAACTCACTTTTTATCTTTGTATAGTAATTAAATTACTATACAAAAATTAACAGTTTAGGATTTTTTTCCTAGGCAAACTTTGTTATAGCAACATAATGTACACATAACTGGCTAGCAAATCAAAAATGGACAAGATCATGGGAAAACTAAAGCTTCCAATTTAAGCTCTTGTAACTACAACTTCTAGAACAGCCTTGAATCCCTAACAGTACTGTTAATATCAAATGATACAAAGAGTGAGTTAGAAACACGCTTTATGTGTATCTTCCACAGACATTTAATTCTAGCTGTATCTGCAGCTAAAATTAAAAGACCAAACCCAAAATATCTTCATAAACCTTTGACCATAAGTTTCTGGTTTTGTGCTCTGTCTACTTGGTGTTTTATTTATTCTAACTTGCTGACACTTTTTTGTTTAGGCGTGTCTACATTTTTACCTTATTAAGAACCTTAAAGTTAAACACATAGGTATTTTTGTTGATAACTCAGGAGATTTAGCTATTATCATTAGATCAAATATTAAATTTCCCTTACTTATCAAAAATCATACAAACACAGATCATTTTGTTTTTGGCTGAGTTTATAGTTTTATAACCTTTATGTCAAACCCTGACACCTTAAGAACATAAAAATGTCCATCGCAACCCAGCCAAAACAAATGTATGTTGACAATTTGAAAACATTTTTACTATTACTTTACCAATAATACCTTTTTAAAAATAATAACCCAGCTTATTTACCAAATATTATTAAATTTATTTGAACCATTTTGGTTTGTTTAATTAATTTATGAGCTCTCCCTTTTTTATAAGCCAGTCCAAAACCATGTGGGCACAAACATGTGGTACATGGACATACACAAAACATACCTAAACATATACACTCACATGTACATGCACACAAAGTTCTAATAGATTTTACCCTAGAACTCTAGCCATGAGATGGTAACACAACTCACCGGTTTGTAAAAGACAACAGGATCCAAAGTTCTTCTGACAAAACTGGAGTTTGTTCACATGGCAAACGTTAGTTGCCCTGATAGGTAACCTAATTAGGCCTGCGGATCAAAGTTTTGGGTAAAGCAGTTTCCATGGCAGTTTGATTTTAAAAACCTCTTTATCCCCCTTTTTTTTTTTTGTTCAGTTCAAAATGAATTTTCAGGTTTACATTTTAGCTAGAACTGGCTGCAGGATCTCCAGGTAGCCTTTTAATTGCAAATGCCATAAACAATAAGTTATCTCAACATCAATAGAAAAAGTTAGCAGGTTTTAGAGTAGCCTGAAAAGAAAAGAGAGAAATAGCTTGAGAGACATTTTAACTCTATGGTGGCAGGTCAACCATTTGAGCTCTAAATTTTCCTTGATGTATGTTGCCCTTTAGTAAAAACTTGTGCACAAGAATTGGCTCTAACCAGCTGGAGCCCTAGAAAACCTGGCATGCCTTAGAACCTTTCCATTTACACAAATACTTGCAAGTAGAGGTGCCATAAACCACCTGGGGTGCCTGAAGGGGGTCATTCTCCTTGTCTTTACTCATTTTTAAAGGATTTGTTTCCCACTTCTCTTTAAAAGAAGTAACCAAACTGTAGTCTAGGGTTTAGTGTCATGGATCAGAGTGCGCTGATTGTGGGAGGGGCCTTCTCAATGTTTCACCACTACGTTGGCCCCACCCTCTTACATGTCTCAGTTTCTCTCTTCGGGAGTCTAATACCTCCAAGAGGGCGCAGAACGCTCAGTGAGCAGCTCTTCTATGCGTTTCCTGGATGAGCCTCCTTTTAATTAATTTGTTGGGGGGTTCCCTATAGGACCACTCATGCCTCGGGGAATCACCCCAGGCAACTCTCACTCATAACCCTGGTCACCCAGGGGAGCCTTTCGGCTGGGAGGAGTAAAATGCCCCTTCTCTTTGGAGCTGGGGAACTCAGTCTCTCATTTATCTACAAACAAGACAGTTCAGTTTCCTCTTTCACAAATGCACAGAAAAGCCAATTGAGATTAATTTAGGATGAAAAGGCAGTGGAGAAGACCCTTTAGAATATACCTCCAAATCTAAATTACGATTCCAACAAAATCCTAGGAAAAGAACCAGCTCAGAGTAAAACCTAGGATCATCAACCAAAAATGGGTGGTCCAGTGTTCAGGAGGACTTACCAGTTCCACCAAAGGAGAAGCTTGGAGTCAGAGGGCCCAAAATGGCCATGCCAGTACCTAGCACTGAGTTTGGGCTACTCCTTCGGGGGTCCTGAGACTTCTCTAAGCCAAATTTGAGGACCGTGTCCTGGAGCCACACCCAAGAAGCCTTGAGCAAGTGGACTCACTATTGTTGGGTTACAATTTGGTTTTATACATTTCAGGAAGACAGGGATTACAGGTAAAATCATAAATCAATACATGGAAGGCATGACTTTGAGATTTTAAATTATATGAAACTGTGCCAGATTGCAATTTGACAGAGGGAGGGCCTCGAATGGAGAGTAAAAAGGCTTGGACATAGGGACTTTTGGACCATTTGCCACTGTGATGACAGAAATTGTCCAGATCTTGTAATATGTTATAGTCAAAATTTCCATTTTTGGGCCAATGGAGTTATTATCTAATTTACTTTGTGGCCGGGCCATATTACAGTATAAAAGAAGTTGTTTGGCTGGACTTCATCAGTGAGACTCAATGTTTTGAGATTTTGTGGAGGCACCCCAAGGCAGTGGTTTTAGGAGGAGTGGACTGCAAGTTCCCCATGTTCCTGGAAAGAGTAGGGGGTCACAGGGGACCAATTCTACTCAATTCTAGACATCCCTATAACAAGGGAATGGCACGGGAGTGATGAGCGAGCGATGAGTGATTAGTCTGCACAGATGTCCCTGTGTCCAACGGGCACCCCAGGGGCCGAGAGTCTCCTCCAGCTACATACCTGTAGGACTTTCGAATCGAGACGAGTCAAGAAGCAAGAGTGAGAGAGATCAGGAAATGAGATTGAGCCTGACACCTCTCACCAGGAACAGGATATTTCAGGGTGTGGATTTTGGAGATCAGCAAGAAGGATCTGAGTCCCGGTCTGGTGCCTGCCTCTCACTTGGCTTGGGAGGGTCCAGGTGGACAATACCTTGCCTCAGCTGAGCTAGAGCACTCTACCTACACTCCAGGATCAGAGACAAGTTAGAGAGAGACCGCTACACGGCTCCGGACTGCTCCCAGCCACCTCATTAGAGACAAGGGAGGTTAATGGCTCTAGGGGATTCTGGATCAACCAAGGAGCCTGGTCTCTCTCAATTCAGTCAAAGATCTGTGGATACCTTACCCATGACCCAGGGACTTAGAGGAAGGCAGGATTCGGGAGTAAGCCCAGGATGAGATGCTACTGTCTGCTGCTTCCCAAGTTTCAAGCCTCGCCTGCGAGAGTCCCGGAGGTCAGCTCCACCCAGTGTGCCCTCCCAGCTTTCGGCACCAAACATCAAGTCAGAGCTGAGAGGAAGAAACTCAAGCCTGAGATATAGCAAAATGCCATTTATTTGGGCACCTGGGTGCAGGTGGGTGGAGGCTGAAAAGAGCGTCCACCCTGACAAAGGGGAGAGTGGTGAATTTTATAGGTTTGAATGAAAGTTTGGGTAGGGGGAGTTCTCTCTGGAACAGACGCTTATCTTTACAACCTCTGGACTCCCCAGACCCCTCTGACTATTTTTTCACCCTCCATGTGGTCCTTATCTGAGTTCTTTATCTACCCCATTCTGTTCCATATAAGCTCCCACCCTAAGCAGGCCCCAAAAATAGAAGGTACTTATCTGGAAGTGACATATAACATAGATCACAGTTGCCAGGTAAAGCCATCTGTGTGTCAATGGGATAGAAGACAAACTCCTTCCAAAGTGAAAGAGCTCTATGCTTCCCAGGCACATAGAGTTCTACCATTTGAACTGACAAAGGGGAACTTGTACTAGATTCCAACAGTGTTGAAAGCTAAGCATAGTTATAATACAATATAGAAACTGCATTATGTAAGGCATGTTTGTGCTGATTGATATCACTTTCTTAAATAAAGCATTATTATATTGTAAAACAGATAAACTATGAAATTTACCAACTAATACAATTTAAACTCATCATAAAACTAGAAACCTAAGCTATAGTATTCTTAAATTCTGGTGCCTTGGTTTTGTGGTTCAAATGCACAAAAATAGCTTTATAATAGATTTCTGATATCACAAAGATAGTGTTTGTCACTATACAAAAACATCTTTCTGAATCCTTATGTTCTATAAGGATTTCTTCTTAAAAAGTTTAAGGAGAAACTTAAAGTTTCTTCCAAAGTTCTTCCAAAGTTTAGGAGTTGTTTCTTTTTTTTTGGTTGGGGTAAAAAATGGTTATTAAAAAAATCCTTCAAGTAATAATTAAAAATTCATTGTTCATTTGAACATAAAGGAATTTTTTCTAGGTTCCCAAATAGTAATCACAAACAAGAGTATTACAAAAATAATTTTCTATAGAAAGCATAATTCTTTATCTAAGGATGTTTATAATATGAAGGTGAAATATGAGAAATGATTTGGCCTGCTGCTTTCTGCACTTTAACTTTGATAATGCTATCTGTAGAGCCAGTGAATGGTGCACTTCATTAATTGTATGTAGAAATTATACCAGACAAGAAGAGTTGTTCTCTGTCTCTTATGCCAAGAAGTGGTGTCAACCTGGCATTTAAAAAAAAATGCCTAATATTTTCTGAGAGTCTCAAAAACAGTGTTAGACAATCACAGCCGCCTGACCCACCTGCAGTTAATTAACAAACACTGTTCTCTTACCTATGCTGGTGGGCAACAATAGCAAAATAGCAAACAGTTTTCTGAATGAAATATAAACCAGTTTGAAACTTGGGGAAGCAAATTTGTATTTGCCAGGCTTTTAAAAAGGTAAAAAAGTATAATGGTGATAAAAAACACATTTTCAAGTTTCCAAATAGAAATCCAGCCTTAGATATTAATCTCAAAAAATCACTAATAGATGTTAACTTATAATATGAAGATTATATATATATAAAAATAATGTAATTTTTCATTATAATAAAAACTTAATGTTTTATACATAAATTTTATATGTAGCAGTTAATGGTACTGATAGGTGGATTTTTTTTTACCAAAAATGTCTAAAATAGAAGGCAACTTAATATAATAAAATCTTTTTTTTAAATATCAGTAAATGTGTACTTATTGACTTCAGAAACCATGCATTATTGAAAAGGAACAAAATGAGTTCTATAATGGATGCAATATACCACTGTTAAAAGAAACCATCATTAAGACTGGATTCTTTATGGTTTTAGGATGAAAAGAGTGTTCAATCTCACAGTTCTCTTAATCGAGTTTTAATTGCTTTTCACACACTAAGGTTGCTGCTTCTTCTTTTTCTCCCCCTCCACACAAAAATCAATGATGATATTGACCATTCTGAGAGTCAATAATCCTCCAGGTAGAAACTGATTCATACACAGCTCATTTCTGAAAAAATGATCCATTCTTGAATGAGTGCAGGTGTTTCATGCTTAATTTTTCAAGTTATTGGACAATGGAACAAAATAAAAGAAGAGGAATATTTCCCAAAGTAACATTATATTAATAGCTACAATTATACTTTTGCTTCATGCTTAACACAGTGATTCGACCAATGAATAACTACAGAATGACTAAAAATTACTTTTCATATTTAAGTATCATTTAGTTAATAAATTATTTTATTTTATTACTCACAATCATACTGTAAAATAGGTATTATTATCCTCACTTAACAGATGAATAAACTAAAGTTAAGAAAGTTTTGGAGGAGGTTGTCTATTGGCATCACAAAAAAGATAAAATTTTAATATTTTGAAGTGGCCACCTCTCCCCAGCTGGCGTGTTCTGCAGTCTGAAGTTTCCACAGAGACTGGGTCCCTGGCATTTCCCCTAGAGAAGTTGCAGGGGACCCAGGACGCCTGATCTGGGAGCTCCCTGCCTGCCAGTGTTTTGCAGAAACTCACGCAGGTGGGTCAGACACACAGGCCAGATCCCATGCCCCTCGGACTTGAGAGGGTTGCTGGGGGACAGGAGGGACGTATAGGGGTCTGAGACACAGCCATCTGGGAGAGCGCCCATTTCCTTCCCCCTCCCCTCCCAGGGCAGGAAAGCCACACTGTTGGATTAGGGCAGGTCTCCTGGCTGGGAAGATTCTGGCCCAAGGCATAGCAACCAAGCAAGGCTCATTGGCGCTTCAGCTGTCAGGGAACTGCAGCCCCTCTTTCACCCACTACAACCAGGAGAGTAGTTTGAGCCTAGAATGTGCCAAGTGGCCACCTTTCCCAGCTGGCCCATACCCCAGGCTGAGGTTTACACAGAGAGTGGGGCCCACACTTTCTCCTTGAGTACCTGCAGTGAACCCAGAGTTCCTGTTCTGGGAGCTCTCTGCCTGCTGGCATTGTGCGGAGCTGCATGCCAGCAGGTCAAACACGCAAGCCAGATCCTGTGTCCTGTGCCCCCTGGACTCGAGCGGGACATAAGGAGGAGGTTTGGGAGCTGGACTACGGTGGCAAGGGAGCCCACATGGACAGAACTGATGGGAGAATGCTGTGGGAGTCCGAGTCACTGTGATCTGGGAGACCACTCATCCCCCCCACAGGAAATTCATGCTGTTGCATTAGGGCAGATACTCTCTCAGGGATGATGCCATCCCTAGGTGGCATAGCAACCAAGCATACAGGCCCCTCCCCAACAAGTAGCCCTCCTAGTCTGGAGAGCATGCCTTGACTTTCATCCCACCAGCTCCCTCTAGGCCAGAAAAACAACCTCTGAGCCCTCCTGAGGCTTTGCAAAGCTTTCTAGGCTCCAACAGCCTAACTACACTCTGCCTCACTCTTCTACCCACCTCTGCTGTGGTGGAGATCATGCAATCCCCTGGGAGCTACAGAGGCCCTCCCAAAGCCTGGGGCATTCAAGTGTTCCACCTGAGGGACTAGAGCTCACCATAGGTGCAAAAGAACATCTGGGCAGTTGGCTCTTTCTTGCAAGCATCAACCACTGACAAGGAGAACAACCCTATAGCTCACCACAGCATCTACCAACTCAATCAAACAAGGAGTGACTGATACTTACGAGTACCACCCACCATCTTGGAGATTAAGCTGGGAGACTCAATGCAATTCACACAACTGGGAAGAAATGAAGACAGAAAGATACAGACAACCTAAGGGGACACCGTTTATTAGGAGAGAAACAAAAGTTACAGGCAGCTTGAACAGCGAAGGTCTCCCTCTTCCACTGCAGACCTCTGAGGTGATTGAGGAGCTGTTCAGATTCTGTGCAGAGACATTCCACCAGAGAGCAGATGCAGCACAGATCTGTTGCCTGCCAATCCCTGGCTTCTGAAACTGATGACAACCTGATCGATCTAGTGCATGCAGCCAGGTCTGCTCAGGACACAGCCATCCAGCAGTAACCTTAGCATCACTCCTGCCAGGCCAGGGAGGAAACAGATGCTTCCTTGTGTTAAGCCTGTGACTGGGGGCTGAGCACACCTCCTCACTAGCACAGAAGCTGAACAGGGGCCTGCCTCAGACTCCACAGGCACCACTAGGGAAAGCTTGGGCAACTGTCTCAATGGGTTCTAGGTGTGAGGGAAGAACCTTGGCCGACCAGCAGCTCTGGTTCACCTAAGTGGAACCTGGGTTTCTTAGAGAAACCCATGCCTGCACAATTGGAAATCAGCAGTCCCCAGGCTGGTGGAACAGCCCTCCATGTGGGCAGCTCTGCCCCAGGAATCCCCAAAGCCAGCTCTGAAGCTCTCACTGGGTCTGAGTCTGAGGCCCTGCCCCTGTAGCTCCAGGGCCCTTGCTTGACCTGCTATTCCACCCCTGAGACTCCAGAGTTGTGCGTGGACCCCAAGACCCCACTACTGAGACTGTACCACTACCACTGGGACAGCAGAACCTCCCTGATGTCCAACAGTTCACTCAGGTTCCCCGAGCCCTGAGCAGCCATCACTTCTGGACTTAGTTCAAGAGAGTCCCCAACAAAGGAGAGCAGGTGCCCTGCATTCCTATTAATGCAGAACTGAGAGAAGAGGAACCAGATAAGAAGAAACCAGCAAAACAACCCTGGCAATATGAAAAAACAAAATAGTTCAACACCCCCAAGGGAACACAATGGAGCTACAGTAGTGGACTCCATCTATAAGGAAATTGCTGAAATGATAGAAATTAAATTCAGAATTTGGATGGCAAATGAGAAGACTGGAACTAAAGAGAAAGTGGAAAACCAACAAAAGCAAGCTAAAAAAAATTTCAAGAATCAATAAAAAAACGAAAAAGTCACTAAAAAGCTAGATGACATAAGAAAGGGTATAACACAACTTAAATAAATGAGTCATTCAGGGAGTTTCAGAATTCAGTTGAAAACTTTAACAACAGGCTAAACCAAGGAGAAGAAAGAATCTCAGAGTGTGCAGACAAGGATCTCGAGATAACCCAGTCATTCAAAGAGGCAGAGAAGAGTATGAAAAAGTCCAAGCAATGATGGGATTATAGGAAGCAAACTAACATTCAAATTATCGGGATCCCTGAGGGGATAAGAAGGGGATAAGAAGAAAGAGCTAAAAGCTTAGAAAACCTATTTGAGGAAATGATTGAGAATAACTTCCCGGGCATTGCCAGAAATTCAGATATACAGATACAAGATGAACATCAAACACCAGGAAGATTCATACCAAATAGGTCATCTCCAAGACACATAGTAATCAACCTGGCCAAAGCCAAAATTAAGGAGACAATTCTGTGAGTAGCAAGATAAAAGCATCAAATAATCTACCATGGAAAAGCCATTAGGCTAACTGCAGACTTCTCAGTGGAAACCTTACAAGCCAGAAAGGATTGGGGCCCAATCTTCAATCAACTTAAACTTATCAACTGCCAGCCTAGAATTTTGTTCCCTGTAAAACTAAGTTTCACAATACACAGAGAAATTAAATCTTTTCCAGACAAGCAAACACTGAGGGAATTTGCTGTGACGAGACCTGCCCTGCAGGAAATATTCAGTACAGTACTATACACAAATTGGCACAACAGATACCCACCAGTGTAAATTCACCTTAACAAACCCCCAAAACTCACAACTCCTAAAAAAAAATAGAAGAAGAGGTAAAACAAAGCTGTAAGAGACTAACCAACAGGATGATCAGACAACATCCCACATATAAATGCTATCAGTCAATGTGAAGGGACTCAATGTACCTCTCAAAAAACACAGGTTGGCTGAAAAAACACAACCCAAGTATCTTATGTCTCCAGGAAATACATCTAAGCCACAAGGACGCACATGGACTCAATGTGAAAGGATGGAAAACAATATTTCACACAAATGGAAATCAAAAGAGAGCAGGTATGGCTATTCTCATAGCAGGTAAAATTGATTTTAAGCCAACACATGTAAAGAAAGAAAAAGAGAGTCATTATATAATGGTAAAAGGAGTGATCTAATAAGAAGAAAAAATAATCTTAAATATATATGCACCCAACACAGGATCTCCCAGATACATAAAGCAAATCTTACTAGAGCTAAGCAAAGAAATATACAGTACCATTATAATTGCCAAGGACATCAACATCCCACTGTCAGATGCTCAATAAATCATCAAAGCAGAAAATAAATAAAGAAAAAATGAATTTAAACCAAACTCTAAATCAAATGGACCTAACAGACATTTGCAGAGCATTCTACCCAAAAAAACTACAGAATACACCTTCTTTTCCGCAGCACATGGGACATTCTCCAAGGCTGATCATATCTTAGGCCACAAAACAGGTCTCGACAAATTCAAAAAAATGGAGATCATACCATGCACTTTCTCAGACCACAGCAGAATAAAACTAGAAATCAATCACAAGAGAAACACTCAGACATACACAAAGTCATGGAAATTAAACAACCCGCTGATGAACAATTATTGGGTCATGAATGAAATTCAGATGGAAATTTAAAAATTCCTAGGGCTGAATGACACAGGTGAAACAAGCTATCAGAATTTTAGGGACAAAGCAAAACCATTCCTCAGGGGAAAATTAATAGCCTTAAATGCCTACACCAAAAAGACAGAAAGACCACAAATTAATGACCTAATGTCACACCTCAAGAAGCTAGAAAAGGAAGAACAAATCAAACCAAAAGCCAGCAGAAGAAAAGAAATAATGAAGGTCAGAGCAGAACTAAATAAATTGGAGAACAACAACAACAAAAAAAATACAAAGGATTAACCAGACAAAAAGTTTGTTCTTTAAAAAGATAAACAAAATCAACAGACCTCTTGCTAGATTAACCAAGAACAGAAGAGAAAAGACCCAAATAAGCTCAACCAGAAATGAAAAAAGTGACATTACAACTGATATCACAAAAATACAAAACATCATCCATGAATACTATGTAAATCTCTACATGCCTAAACTGCAGAACATAGAGGAAATGGACAAGTTCCTAGAACCACAAAACCTCCAAAGACTCAAATAGGAAGAAATAGAACTTCTGATCAGACCAATAATGAGCAGTGAGATTGAATCAGTAATAAAATCCTCCCAACAAAAAAGAGCCCTGGACCAGATGGATTCACAGTGAAATTCTATCAAACCTACAAAGAAGACCTGGTCCCCATAATACAGAAAATATTTGATAATATTGAGAAGCAGGGAGTCCTCCCCAACTCATTCTATGAAGCAAGTATCACCTTGATACCAAAGCCAGAAAAGGACATAACAAAAAAGGAAAACTACATACCAACATCCCTTATGAATACAGATGCAAAAATCCTCAATAAAATACTAGCAAACTGAATTCAGCAGCAAAACAAACAAACAAAAAATCCACCAGGACCAAGTGAGCTCCATCCCAGGGATGTAAGGATGGTTCAACAATGTAAATCAATAAATATGATTCACGAAATAAACAAAAGCAAAAACAAAGATCATCTCAATGGATGCAGAAAAAGCTTTCACCAAAATTCAGCACTTTTTTATGATAAAAATCCTCAACAAACTAGGCATAGAAGGAACACATCTCAGAATTATAAAAGCCAAATATGACAAACCCACAGCCAACATCATACTGAATGGGAAAAGTTGAAAGCATTCCCCCTAAGAGCTGGAACAAGACAAAGGATGCCCGCTGTCACCATTCCTATGCAACATAGTGCTGGAAATCCTAGTCAGGAAAATCAGGCAAGAGAAGAATATTAAGGGAATCCAAATTGGGAAAGAGGATGTCAAACTATCACTCCTTCCTGACAATATGATCTTGTATCTAGAAAACCCCAAAGATTCCACCAAGAGTCTCCTGAAATTGATAAATAAATGCAGCACTCTCAGGATACAAAATCAATGTACATAAATCAGTAGCATTTTTATATACTAATAACATTCAAACATAGAGTCAAATCAAAGACTCAATACCATTCATAATAGCTACAAAGAATATAAAATACCTAGGAAAAAACTTATCCAAGGAGGTGAAAGATCTCTACAAGGAGAGCTATGAAACTCTGAGGAAAGAAATCGCAGAGGACACAAAGAAATGGAAAAACATGTCATGCTCATGTATAGGCAGAATAAACATTGTTAAAATGTCCATGGTACCCAAAGACATTTACAAATTCAATGCAACTCCCATCAAGTTACCAAAGTCATACTTCCCAGATCTAGAAAAAATAATTTTATGCTTCATTTTGAACCAGAAAATAGCCTGAATAGCCAATAAAATAGTAGCAAACTGAATTCAACAGCAAAACAAAACAAAACAAAATCCACCAGGACCAAGTGAGCTTAAGCAAAAAGAACAAATCTGGAGGTATCACATTACCAGACTCAAAACCATACTACAAGGCTATAGTAACCAAAAAAGTATGGTGTTGGTAAGAAAATAGAAACATAGACCAATGGAGCAGAATAGAGAACACAGATTTTAAACCATCTACCTAAAACCAACTGATCTTTCACAAAGCAGACAACAATGTACACTGAGAAAAAGAAGCCCTATTCAATAAATTGTGTTGGGAAAATTGGATAGCCACATGCAGAAGAATGAAACAGGACCCCCACCACTCACCACTCACAAAAATTAATTCATGATGGATAAATGACTTACATCTAAGGCATGAAACCATAATAATTCTACAGGAAAATGTAGAAAAAACTCTACTAGATAAAGGCAAAGAATTTATTATGAAGACCCCAATGGCAATCGTGGCAACAAAAAAAAATTAATAAATGGGATTTGATTAAAGTAAAAAGCTTCTGAATAGCTAAGGAAACAATCAACAGAGCAAATAAACAACCTACAGAATGGGAGAAAATATTCACCAGATACACATCTGATAAAGAGCTAATAACTAGAATCTACAAAGGACTCAAGCAAATCAGCAGGAAAAAACCCAGACAATCCTATTAAAAACTGGGCAAAAGACATGAACAGAAGCTTCTCAAAAGAATAAAGAGAAATGGCCAATAAACATATGAAAAAATGCTCAACATCACTAATCATCAGGGAAATGCAAAATAAAACCACAATGAAATGTCACCTTTCCCAAGTTAGAATGGCATTGTTAAAAAGTCCCAAAACAATAGATGCTGGGGTGGATGCAGAGAGAAAGGAGCACATACACACTGTTGGTGGGACTGCAAATTAGTACAATCCCTATGGAAAACAGTATATAGATTCCTCAAAGAACTAGTAGTAGACCTACCATTCAATCCAGCAATCCCACTACTGGATGTTTACCCAAAGGAAAAGAAGTCCTTTTACCAAAAAGACACCTGCACTCGAATGTTTATTGCAGCACGATTCACAATTCCAAAGATGTTGAATCAACTGAAGTGGCCATCTATTCATGAGTGGATTAATAAAATGTGGTATATGTATACCATGGAGTACTACTCAGCCATTAAAAAGATGAAATAATACTTTTTGCAACTATCTGGATGGAACTGGATACCATTCTCCTAAGTGAAGTTTCACAAGAATTGCAAAACAAATACCTCATGTACTCCGCATTAAATTGGAACTAACTGATGGGCACACATGTGCACAGAAGGAAGAAAAACTCAGTGGAAAGCAAGCAGTGGGGAGTGGGGAGGAGGGGAGGGAAATAAACTAACTTAATGGGTACTATGATCTCTCTTTGGTTGATGGGCACATCTATAGCCAGGACTCAAACATTACAAAAACAATCCATATAACCTAAAACATTTGTATCCCCTTAATATTTTGACATAAAAATTAATTTTTCAAATGTATTTAATTTTTAAATACATGAATTGACTGTTAGTTGAATTATTTTATCCATTTTAATTATGTGTTCAAATATCTTCATTATCTATCTGCTTTGATCATTTAGGTGACCCAAATGTCAGTTTGATTTTTAAAATCCAGTGTTTTCAGGCTAATTAATTTTCCAATTAATATAATGTCTTACAAAAGGATTCTCTGAAATATCTTAAGTGGTGCTGTGCTCTTCTTTTTCAACTACATTGAAAATATTTACACTTTAGGTAAGACAGAGTTTAACACACAAACACAAAGTTTATACATGTGTATATTCTTTAAAAGGATATTAACAAAACGTTTAAGAAACAAAAATGCACCCAAAGCCCTAGGCTAAGATGGTCTGAACAAAAACTAAGTCAATGGATTTTGTTAACCTATCTCCATGGAAAATGAGAGGAGCTCTTTTTTCACTACCATTAGTAGTCAAAAATAAATAAATAAATAAAACTAGATTATCAGGTCATAGTCCCAAAGGATACTTGTAATTGTAACCCAAAATAAAAGATCATAACTTATAAGAAAGTTAAGCTTCAGGAGATTTTAGAGGAAGCAAGTAGATTTGACAACATTGTTTTTCCTATGTTTTATTCTTTCAGTACGCAACACAAACTTGGCAATAATCTCTATATTTTCAAGTTTTTTGAAAGTCCAAGGTGCTCAAAATAAAGGAGCTACTAAAAAAAAAAACATATTAGAAGCTCTGGACAATGTCTTAGATTACAGGAATTAAATTTAAGTTGCTTCATCCAGTTCCATTTTCTTGTGCAATGCAGAAAGTAAAAATCAAAGACAATTTAAAGCACAAATCTACATCTCTTAACAAAATAAAATACAATCACCCAGGCCCCCGATAGAATCCTTGCTTTCAACCTACAACAATTTCATCTAAAACCAATTCCAGCCAGCATACCATGACATTTATTATTCACACTAAATCATTTTAGATCTTAGAGTAACCTAACGGCATTTAGTCCTGTGAAATTTAACTTAAATCAATCTTTTCTTTTTTTCTTTTTAAGATTCTGGAAAAGCTGCAACATTTGGAAAAAGGCATTCCACTATTTCTTTAAAATGCCCAAAATGGGATGGCCTATCTAAACCCTAATGCAAAAGCATTTAGGTGTTAATATTGTTTAGCTTACCCTGCGGGCATTTAGCCTTACAAGTTTACTATTAGACATGAGGAACTATCATCACTAATTAAATGTCAGTGACGGATAAGAGAAAAAAATAGCATATTCTGTGTGGTTTACAAAAAAAGGAGTAATAAAATTCTTTAATCATTATGGCAGAAAGTTCATCTACACAAGAACAATAATGCCAAGCTTATTTATATGGTATGACATCTAATTACTTACCATAGTAATGCTATTGTGCTCAGCCACGCTAATCTGTGAGGGGAATGATTCTCCTCTGCAAAGATGGAGAATTGGTTTAGGTATCCCCATGCCAAATTCTCAAAATTTTCATTATACAGTGAGGAAGTCAAATTGCCACCCTACTCCAATATAGGCAAGGTAGTTGCGATTTAGCCATTTAACCTCTACAGGGAGTCCACAAGTTTGGTCACAAATAACACTTGCTGTACTGTGACTAAGTGACTCTATTAGAAATAACAGGAAATCCTAGAAGAGCATAAAGGGAGAGTCCCCCTCCCATATCTAGGAGATGTGATTTCATAGATTTCCAGTGGAAAATCAAATTCAACCCCTAAAAGAAATTATCTAGATCAAAGACTTGTCCAGATACTTATGCCACAATCCCTGAGAGATGGAACATTTCAGCTGTCAAGTAGGAGAGGTAACTATATAAGAAAACAAAGAGGGGTTCGATGACCCAGGTGGTCTTGGTAAAGTGCGTGGTAAATTCAGCGAACATGCCAAAGAGGAGCCCACCAAAAACTCCTCACATTCCAACCAAAAAAAATTTTCCTATTACAGCCAAAATATCCACCAGTTTTATAGGGGACATTTCACAGAAAGAGTTGAACAGCTTATAGAGTACCTGTATAGTAAAAGATCAGAGCAAATGTATCAATCAGAAAAGCATTGAATTATGCCCTATCTATCCTTCTAATTTGAGGTTTCTCAATTTTGAAGTCCTCCAACTCCCCATTCTCTCAACCTCAACATAAGTTCCTAGAAAGTGTCCAGGTCAAGGGGAAAACTTCAGAGCCCCAACAAAAGCTTCTCCATTACAAGATATATTTCTACAGATCATCGTCAAACTGTGAGTGATTCCGTTTGAAAATTTTTTGATGGGCTATGAAGATACCCTTCATAGCTAAGATTTTCTTATCTAGCATGACTAGAAAGATTGCAGTTTCCAGAAGGTTTATTCCAGTTTTCACTTAATAAACTGACAGAAGATTAATACAGTAGCAAGGAAGCACTGTCATATTCTAAAACATATTAGTGACTATTAAATCATGTCCACTCTCAATTCATAAACTTACTCCTAGCACTAAATTGCTAAATTATGGCCTAAACCAGAATTCAATTTGTATCTAAATTTCAAGGCTGAGCATAAGGAAACATAATTCAATACCTAGAAAGCCTATGCCTGGGATACAATAGTAGCAGCATCATTAAGGAGGGATTCTCCAAATATGAAGCTTCTCATTCACATGAATTTCTTCAAATACAGAGAGTACAGCCACAGAATCTACTGCAACAATCAAACTACCAAACCAAAGGTTATGGAGCAATGACACATCTTGAAGACTGAAGTACTTCACCTGATATATACATAAAGGGAAAGGCCTATTCCACATGCATTCCACATGGTTCGTACAACAGCATACGACAGAATGGTTCCTATATTCCCAAAACAGGGCCAACTGGGCATAAAATATCCTGCCGCAAGGACTATCAGTGGAAGTAAATACAGGAAAAATATGTCACTGGCCATGACTGGTGTGTATTTGTCATTTAAACTGTAAATTGGTCCTCCCATGATAAGACCTACAAATATCAAGAGGCAGCTTTCAGGTACAACTGCAGGCATCTTAATATACAGATGAAATCCTGGAAAAGAGAAAAAACATAAGAGTATTATAACATCTTCATTATCAATTACTTCTATATGTCATCCTTCTTGTCAAGCCTCATGATTTCAGGAAAACAGCTTCTCAGTCATTTTCCATTTTCCATTTCAATAATGACTTAAAGATGCAGAGGCATGAATGCAAGCATTTGTCTCTATAATGCAAAAATATGTACTAATATAATAAAAGTATTCACAGTTAACAACAGGATTATTCATGGGCCCACTGAATCATTTTCAAATGTGGGCACATATTTTAAAATTGAAACAATGCATTTAGCAGCTGGAAATATCATTCTGCTTTTCTCATGATTATAGTGATAGACATCAGTAGCCTAAAAAGCATATATATGAGAAACATAATTCATTGTCTTCTTTGTGAAATAATAGCTGAGAAGGCCTTTAGTAATCATAACTAATTCTTCATTAATAAGCAATCATAACTAATTATTTATAAAGAAATTGAGGCCAAAGAAGCAAGGCTACATTTCATGGTTACACAGTAAGTATGTGACAGAGCTAGTATGACAACCCAGCCAACTCTCCTGACTCCTAGCCCAGTGGTCCTATAACTATCACAAACTGTCACTTGGGCTGTTTGACAGACCTACACTTACATTAATTCATACTACCAGATTATCAAAATGCAATCCCAATCATAAGGTTTGTTTTTTCTCTTAGAAACACATGAGTCTTTTATCCCATGTGGGAAATGTGGCCACCTCAAACAGCCCACATGGCAGCAGTTCTATGTTTTATCCTATATTATTTTACTTTGTCCTGTATTATGTACCACATCATCATGCTTTAGCTTACATGAAGCCTATAAATAATAACTCTAATTATCATCAACTCCTTCTGCTATAGAAAGGACTTTAAAAGCCATCTGGGCTGATCCATCCCCTTCCTCATTACCCCAGTCCCCACCAATACACTGCAGAAATCCCTTTCTAATATACCTATAAATTAATTTAACTACAAGTTTCTCAAGGATTAAGGCTAGTCTTTAAATTTATCCCTTAGCACAGTGCTGGCACATAGAAATAGAGGAGGAGATAATTAGAAAATAAGTAATAAATACATTTTCAGAAAAGAAAGCCAGCTGGCTCCTGAACTACACTTCATTTCTCAATAGTTGGAATAGTGTTTTCAGATATGTTCTCCCACTTAATTCTCTCATTGCACCAACATAGCAAGGTAAATACTGTTATTCCCACTGTATAAATGATAAAAATGAGGCACAAAGAAGTATTTCACTCATTCAACATGTACTTATTGATTGACTGCCATGTGATAGGCACTGGCTTCTAAATTTGCACAAATATTAAGTAGGTCAAAGTATCTGCTCTTTCCACTATACCATGCTGCTTCCCTCTTTACCCTCTACAGAACAATTTCTTCCCTCCATGCATTGAAATAATTTTAAAGCTTCTCATAGGAAAGATAAGGTTTTATTCAGTTCTATAGCCCAAGGGCCCAATATAAGGCTTCATCCATAAAATGTGCTTAGAAAGTATTTGCTGAATGAATGCTAACAATTTTTTTAATTTGCATTCTCTTACTAAGGTTATGGCAAAAGAATTATCTGTCAGTGATGGCTCAATATAATCCTACTTAAACAAATGGGGGTGGATGACCTATCGGGATGTCCCTTTTGCCCTATGATTCTGACATTAACATCTAATTAGACTATTTATTGCAATCAATTTATCTAGTACTGCAAAAAAACTTAACTATATACAAGTGCTAATTATTTTCACCCAAGACAGCGTGTATGCCTGATTAAGAAAACAGGAGACCAGCATTCTAGTCCTGGTTTATGAACATGGCAAAATACCTTATCTCACTGGGCCTCAGATATCCTATCTATAAAGGGAATGAATAAAAAGGAAGGGCTTGGATAAGAATGATCTCTAAGGGTTTTTCCAGCTCTCACAATCTATGTTGTTTTGGATCTATAGATTTCCTGTATATCATCATTAAATAATACATTTCATTAATGCTAAATCTATTGTACACATAAAGACACTTAAATAAAACTTTGGAAAGCTAAACATGATTTTCTTTATAGCTAATAAATTCACCCTAAAATAAAAAATGCTATAGATTCTGCCATATTTGCCTGGCATTGTTTTTCATTCTGAGCCTACAAAGAAATGGCCACTCAATAATAAACACTCAGAATTGTTAAGAGACAGACCAATATCAAGCAATGAAATTGAAGCAGCAATAAAAAATCTTCCAATAAAAAAAGTCCCGGATCAGAGAGGCTCACACCCAAATTTTACCAAACCTACAAAGAATTAGTACCTATACTGAAGAAATTATTCCACCACATTGAGAAGGATGGAATCCTCCCCAACTCATACTACAAGGCTGATATCACATTGATACCAAAGCCAGGAAAGGACACAACAACAACAACAAAATAACCACACACCAATATCCCTTACGAATATAGACGCAAAATTATCAATAAAATCTTACCAAATCAAATTCAGCTGTGCATCAAAAAAAAATTCATCATGACCAGGTGGGTTTCATCCCAGAGATGCAAGGATGGTTCTACATATGCAAATCTATAAATGTAATTCACCGTATAAATAAAAGCAAAAACAAAGACCATATGATCCTCTCAATAGATGCAGAAAAGGCATTTGACAAAATTCAGCACCCTTTAAGACAAGAACTCTTAACAAAATAGGCATAGATGGGACATACTCTAAAATTATCAAAGCCCTATATGACAAACCCACACCCAACATCATACTGAACTGGACACAAATCAGTAGTGTTCATATATGCCAATAACAGTCAAGCCAAGAATCAAATCGAAGATGCAATACCTTTCACAATAGTATCAAAGAAAACAAAATATTTAGGAAAATATTTAACTAAGGAGGTAAGAGACCTATATAGAGAGAACTATGAAACACTGAGAAAAGAAATTACAGAGGATGTAAACAGATGGAAAACCATACCATGCTCATGAATCAGAAGAATTAATATTGTTAAAATGTTTATACTACTCAAAATGATCCACAGATTCAATGCAATCCCTATTAAAATACCAGCATCATTTTTTGCAGGTCTAGAAAAAATAATTCTACACTTCATGTGGAACCAGAGAAGACCCTGTATACCCCAAGCAACCTTAATCAAAAAGAACAAATTGGGAGGCATCAATCTTCCAGACTTCAAGCTCATACCATCATCTGACCTTTGAAAAAGCAGACAAAAACACACCATGAGGAAAAGAATCCCTATTCAATAAATGGTGCTGGGAAAATTTGATAGCCACATGTAGAAGACTGAAACTAGATCCACACCTCTCACCTGTCACAAAAATCAACTCATGGTGGATAACAGACTTAAACCTAAGGCATAAAACCATTAGAATTCTAGAAGAAAATGTTGGAAAAACACTTCTAGACATCAGCCTAGCCAAAGAATGTATGAAGAAGGTCCCCAAAGCAATCACAGCAACAGCAAAAATAAATAAATGCAACCTACTCAAATTAAAAAGCTTCTGCACAGCCAAGGAAACTATTATTGGAGTGAACAGACAGCAGACAGAATGGGAGAAAATATTTGCATGCTACACATCTGATAAAGGGCTGATAACAAGAATCTATATAGAACTTAGGAAAATCGACAAGAAAAAATCAAACCACCCCATTAAAATGTGGGCAAAGGACATGAACAGAAACTTTTCAAAAGAAGATAGAACTAATGGCCAGCAAATATATCAAAAATTGCTCAACATCTCTAATCATCAGGGAAATGCATATCAAAACCACAATGAGATATCACTTAATTCCAGTGAGATTGGCTTTTATCAAAAAGTCCCCAAATGACAAATGTTGGTGTGGATGCAGAGAGATAGGAACACTCATACACTGGTGGTGGTACTGCAAATTAGTGCAACCTCTATGGAAAGTAATATGGAGATACCTCAAAGAACAAAAAGTAGAACCACCATTTGATCCAGCAATTCCACTACTGTGTATTTACCCAAAGGAAAAAAAAAGACATTCTATAATAAAGACATCTGCATTTGAATGTTTGTAGCAGCACAATTCACAATTGCAAAGATGTGGAAACAACCCAGGTGGCCATCAATACATGAGTGGATTAATAAAATGTGGTATGTGTATACCATAGAGTACCAATCAGTTATTAAAAAACAATGGTGAATTAATACCTCTTGTATTATCCTGGATGGAGCTGGAGCCCGTTCTTCAAAGTGAAGTATCACAAGAATGGAGAAACAAGCACCACGTGTACTCACGATTAAATTGGTACTAATTGATCAACACTTATGTGCACATATGGAAGTAACATTCATCATGTGTTGGGCAGGAAGGATGTGGGAGGAAGGGATGGATAAATTCACACCTAATGGGTGCGGTGTGCACTTTCTGGGGTATGGGCATGTTTGTACCGCTGACTTGGACAGTGCTTAGGTAATATTTGTAACCAATGTGTTTGTACCCCCATAATATTCTGAAATAAAAATTAGTTAATTAATTAATTTTAAAAAGATTCTTATAATTTTGTTGTCACGAAGGCAAAAGCCAGATATATTATGAAATAACATAAAAGGAATAAGTGAGAATATCTCTCCTTAGGGGAGCCATAATATTCCCAAAGTTTCAGTACTGGTCCCCGAAGCCTGACAAAGAATGACAAGTGGTTTGAGGAAAAGAAAAGAGAAGTTTGTTAATTTTCTGGCAAATGAGTTCTAGAAGAAAACATTGGAAAAACTCTTATGGACATTGGCCTGGGCAAAGAATTTATGAAGAAGACCCCCAAAGCAATCACAGCAGCAACAAAAATAAATAAGTGGGACCTAATCTAATTGAAAAGCTTCTGCACAGCCAAGGAGACTGTCACTACAGTGAACAGACAACCTACGGAATGGGAGAAAGTATTTTCATGCTGTACATCTGACAAAGGGCTGATAACCAGAATCTATATAGAACTTAGGAAAATCGACAAGAAAAAATCAAACAACCCTATTAAAAAATGTGCAAAGGACATGGACAGAGACTTTTCAAAAGAAGACAGAATAATGGCCAGCAAACATATAAAAAATTGTTCTTCTCTAATCATCAGGGAAATGCAAATCAAAACCACAATTAGATATCACTTAACTCCAGTGAGATTGGCTTATCTCAAAAAGTCTCAAAACAACAAATGTTGGCAGGGATGCAGACAGTTAGGAACACTCATACGCTGTTGGTGGGACTGCAAATTAGTACAACCTCTATGGAAAGTAATATGGAGATATGTCAAAGAACAAAAAGTAGAAGTACCATTTGATCCAGCAATCCCACTACTGGGTATTTTCCCAAAGGAGAAAAAGACATTCTATAATAAAGACATCTGCACACAAATATTTATAGCAGCACAATTCACAATTGCAAAGATGTGGAAAAAACCCAGGTGCCCATCAATACACGAGTGGATTAATAAAATGTGGTATATATATACCATGGAATATTTCTCAGCAATAAAAAAACAATGGTGAATTAACACATCTGGTATTATCCTGGATGGAGCTAGAGCCCATTGTTCGAAGCAAAGTATCACAAGAATGGAAAAACATGCACCACTGGTACTCACCATCAAATTGGTACTAACTGATCAATACTTATGTCACACATGGCAATAATATTCATCAGAGGGTGGACAGGTGGGAGGGGGGTGGAGGGGATGGGAAAACTCTCACTGAATGGATGCGGGGTGCAGAGTTTGGGGGATGTCCTTGATTGTAGCTCTGACATGGGCAGTGCATGGGCAATATGTATAAACAAAGTGTTGTACCCCCATAATATTCTGAAATAAAAGGAAAACAAACAAACAAACAAACAAACAAACAAAAATTTTCTGGCAAATGAGGAGGATGGCAGACTCTACTCTTAAAGAGCAATCGCACTTTCTTTAAGCAGAAATACAGAGCTTTTAAAGGGCGTTTTCTGCTTTGGGCTATTGCTTTTTAACTGTGGTCAGTTGTCCTGGTTGACTTTATCTCTGGTGAAGATGATGACCTTTGACCGGATAATTCCATGGAGCTATCTCCTGTGGTTTAGGATAGTAGGAAACAAAGAAAAAAGAACACTCCTCTGCCCCTCTGATTACTGGCCTCTGGCAGGAATGCAGATTTTAATTCCCAAAAAGAATCGGGGAGAGGTTTAAAGAGACAACGTGTAATACATTTTGCCCTTTTTCAGGCCTTTACCTCTATTACAATTATACTCTTAATTCTGGATATTCATAAAGGCTAGTTAAAACATGACAGCTCTTCTATTCCACTTGCTGGATTTATTCTTTGTTTTTTGTCTTACATCCTGGGTGGAGGAAAAAAAGGCATTTCTGTTTAAAAAATAGGAAATGGACTTGTCCCAGCTTCCCCCTACCTGGCAAGTATAACAAGATTCCTGTGGGGGAGGGGGAAAGGCTGCATAAAGACTCAGGTCAGTTAGTATCTAGAATCTATCTAGTGAGATTTCTCTGTTCTTTTTTTTTAATTTCAGAATATTATGGGGGTACAGCACTTTGGCTATATATATTGCCCATGCACTGCCCGTGTCAAAGCTACAATCGTGGTCATCCCCCAAACTGTGCTCTCCGCATCCATTCAGTGAGAGATTTTCCCATCCCCTCCACCCCCCTCCCGCCTTTATGCCATCTCCTCCCAACCCTTGAACAGCTGGGATTCTTTGCAATCTGAATTCCTGTGCCGGGCCCATTACTTCCTTCTTTTGCTGGGAGACCACTAGCATTTGAATATAATCATTGGCAAGTGGAGACTGAGTTGTGAAAAAAAGATCCTTTTGGCAGACATCAGAAGGCAAGTATTCCAGCTTGCCTTTCTCTGGTCTCTTAAGTAATGGGTGCATTCCTTAACATCTAGAAAAGCCCTGAGAGTGCCTACTGTTAGGCAACTCCATGGGAGAGCCCTGGTCAATCCCTCACTTACCTATCTTTGCCAGAGAGGCTAACATAATTGAGAGTGTGATCTTGAAAGGGACCTACACATGCTGGTAATCCAGGGAGAAGAGGAGTGTGTGAGCGGACACCACTGAGCCATTATCCTATATTCCTTCCAGTCCCCAGCTGCCATTGTCTGTCTGCAGGTCACAGTGGTTCTGCATACTAATCACAGAGGTTTCCAGGAACTGGGAGCAGAGCTGCCCCAGCAGCAAAGGCAACAGGAGCTCTAGCCCACGGGCCATCACCAGCTCTGCTAGCTATGTTTGGTAAAGTAGTTATATCTCCTCCCTAGCTGCAACTGCTCACAAATGCGGTTTGCTGCCCCTGACCCTTAGGCTTGCTGGCTAGCACTTAGTAGATCAGTGGATACTCCAGCAGCTCTCTGAAGTCCCTGCAGAGAAATTCTAGGTTGTTATGACCTGGAAAGAGATTAGAGCCAGGAGCCAACAAAGGGAGGGAGCTGGGAAAAATTCATTGACATAGAAAAGTATTTTATCCCCAGTTCTAACTTTCAAGGGAAGAAAATCACTGGGGAGTCTATTCTGGCCACTTAATAATCTATTTACTTATTGTGAGACTACTCCAATTCCCCATAGACATGGAAAAAGTATTCAAGAAGAATTTCTAAATCTCTTGAAGACTATCAAGGCCTCTGTGCACAAGAACCTTAACTGGAATGCCAAAGATGCATTTAGGGGGAAAACCCTAGAGCAGAGCTTCTTGTTTTCACAGAGAGAGGGAAAAGGTATGACAAACATAAATCAGCTCTCCTGAAAACTGCATGAAAAATTCCTTTTCTTTAATTTGAATAAATGACCCAGTAATTAAGAGCAAGGCAGCAGTATTATTTTTACCATAATTCCTATCATCCATGTGATGTCTTTCAATAGAGCTTCTAAAAAGGGTCAAGGACGTTTTCCTTCCACTTCCAACCCATGAAAATTATGCCAATTTTATTTCTTTTTCAAGTTACTCAGGTTTCACCATGACCAGCATGTATTGGTTTGATGAATACAAAACTCAGTGAGATTTCACCAGTGATGTTGACATCCAGAGTAGTTGCAAATCCTTTTGTATTATTGTGCCCTTTTCATTTTTCTCCAGCTTTATTAAAGTATAATTGACAAATAAAAATTGTATATATTCAAGGTGTACAACATGATGTTTTGATGTATGTGTACATTGTGAAATGATTTCCACAATCTAACTAATGAACATATTAATATACTTAAGGTCTATTCTTTCAGTAAATTTTAAGTATACAATACATTATTAACTATAGTCATCAAGCCATACACTAGGTCTACAAAACTTATTCAACTTATAACTGCAACTACCCTTTGACCAACATCTCCCCATTTTCTCCACCCTCCAATCCCTGGTAACCACTCTTCTACTCTCTTTTCTATGAGTTAGACTTTTTTAGATTCCTGTATTTAGGCATGATTTTAAGTCTGGGTTCCTCTTTTCTGTTGTTTTCCTTTGTCAAAATCTTTAGAGCACATCCTGGCATGTGGATTACCAAACTTAATATCATCAACAATTTAAAGGAAAGGAAGTCATTTTATCAAAAAGACACCTGCACTTGTATGTTTATTGCAGCACAATTCATAATCACAAAAATGTGGCATCAACCTAAGTGCCCACCAATTTGTGAGTGGATTAACAAAATGTGATTATATACATATACATATACACACACACACCCCATGGAGTACTACTCAAACATAAAAAGAAATGAATTAATGTCTTTTGCAGCAATATGGATGGAACTGGAGACCATTATCCTAAATGAATTATCTCAGGACTGGAAAAACAAGCACCACATGTACTTTCTAATAATTTGGAACTAATCGATGGGCACACATGGGCACAGAAGGAAGTAAAAGTCATCGGAAATCAAGAAGGGGAGAGGGGGCAGGAGGTGATAGGGGCCTACCTAATAGGTACAATGAATACTGTTCAGGTAATGGGCACACTGATAGCACTGACTTAAGCATTATAAAAGCTATCCACATAAAAACATTTGTACCCACTTAATATTTTGAAATAAAAAAATTTAACACTTACATATTTATTTTGACTGCAGCAATCGGGGAATATATGCAATTAAAAGTAGGATGAAGTGTGTTAATTTCAGAGGACAGAGTCAATCATCTAAAAAAGTAAAAGGCTTTATACAATCTCCATGTGACTCTTTTCCCTGAATTTTCAATGATAAGCATTCACACCAAACTGTCCATATAGTTAACAGGTAATTTATATGTGTATGTGTGTGTGTGTGTATGTATGCATGCATGCATATGTACATATAAATCATATGGCACACTGACAAAGATGATAAATTTTGTTAGCTACATTTACATTTTTAAACTACATCTTTGTATTTGTTCTGTATTATTATAAAGTCTCCTATTATCTCTTTTCTATAAATGTATTGTATTTTTAGCTTCTAAAATTCAACAGACCAGAACAAATCACCATTTTGTCAAGGTAAAGACATCTGAAATACAGCAATGCTTGCAGTAGGTATTCAGTGAAAAAAAATTCACGGGGGATGATGATGACTGTACTTTGAAAGTGATGTACATTTTGAGCATTACAGCAAATATAAATATTTGCTATACCAAGGAAAGTTATTCTTTTTTGTTTTCTGTGTGATCAGAATACTGGTAAGTTATACAGTAAACTTGGGAACATATTTTCCTGGTAATTTCTTGATTTAAAAATAATCATTCTTACCTCTCTGATAGTAAACAAAAATAGAGAGAGAGAAGAAAGAAGGAAGGAAAGAAGGCAAGAAGAAAGCAAGGAAGAAAGGAAGGGATATAGGAAGGAAGTAAGTACCAAAATAAGTATTTCACAAAACAGGATGCCTGGGCTTTAACAACATGCTTGACTATTCACAGAGAACATGGGTAATTAAAACATGGGAGCCTTAGGTTATTACATAAATCAATGACCCATTTTTTTCTTAGCTGCCTAAACACCATCCAACCTAACAGCTAATGATAAATCAATGACCCATTTTTCAGCAAAGAGGGGAAAATTTGGAGACACAGACTCACCAATGCACATGCGTTTGACTTGTTAACAAGAAGTCTATCTTGAAAAAAATCTAATTTTAAAAAGTAGGGCATAATTTTAAAACCTGAGAACCTAAAATTTCATTTCCCTATGAACTTCTCCATTTGTGATTTCATTTACCATTATCCTGCACTCAACATTTAGCTATTCGCTTCATGTTTAGATCAAAGACTGCTAATTTGACACTAACCACTATTCTTAGTAATTATTTTCTATGTGTCTATTAGACCAAATTCTAGGATAATTACATTAGGCATGGAATATTCAATATTGATGAACCTAATTATCTAGGTCTAGCTTTTTAAGTCAGAGTCATAAAATGTGATTTTAGGATCTGTGGAAGGTCATTTCATGATCAGAAAAATACCTTTCCATTCTTTTCCCTTCTTGATTAATGTGTACTTTACATTTATTAAATTGCATAGTTCTTTAGTGTTCAGTTTGATGAATTGTTGGCAATTTATATACATCTTTGTAACTACCACCCAAAAGAAGATATAGAACATTTCTCTTATGCTCCTCCTTAGTCTATCCCCCACCCTAATACCCAGGCAACAACTGTTCTGAATTTTTACAGCATAGATTAGTTTTTGTTTGTTCATGAACCTCATATAAATTGAGTCACACAGTATCTACTCTTTTGTGCCCTGACTTCTTTCGATTAGCATAATATTTATAGGAATTATCCATGTTGTTGTGTGTCAATAGTTCAATTCTTTTTATGGATGACCAGTGCTCCATTGTATGAATATATCAAAATTTGTTTAACCATTCTCGGTTTCATGAGCATTTGAGTTGTTTCTGGTGTTTGGTTATTGCAAAATAGGCTGCTATGAACATTCTTGAACAGGTTTTATATGGATGCATGATTTAATTTCTTTTTTAATTTTTAAGTTTTTTGAAGTATAATTGATATACAAAAAATCGCACATATTTAATGGATACATCTTCATGAGTTTGGACATATGTATATACCCATGATACCATCACCACAATCAAGATACTAAACATATCCATCACCTTCAAAAATCTCCTTGTGTTCTGTTTGTTTGTGTGTATTTCACATGAAATATATCTTTGTAATATATTTATCAGTGCACAATACCATATTGTTAACCATAGGTACTATGTTGTACAATAGATCTTTAGAACTTACTCATCTTGCATAACTTAAACTTTTTATCCATTGAGCAACAATTCCCCATTTCCTTCTCCTCCCAACCCTGGAAACCACCTGTCAATTCTCTGCTTCTATGGGTTTGACTATTTTAGATCCCTCAGATAAATACAATCATGCAATATTTACTCTTTTATGACTGGCTTATTTCACTTAGCATAATGTCCCTAGATTTACCCATGTCATCACAAATGGCAGGATTTCCTTTATTTTTGAAGTTGAATAATATTCCATTGTACATATATAGCACATTTTCTTTATCCATTCCTCTGTTGATGGATTTTTGGGCTGTTTCCATATCTTGGCTATTGTGAATAGTACTGCAGTGAACATGGGAATGCATATCTCTTTTTGAGATGCTGATTTCAATTATTTTCAATATATATCCAGAAGTTGGATTGCTGCATCATATGGTAGTTCTAGTATTTTGAGGAACCTCCATACTATTTTCCATAGTGACTGCACCATTCTACATTCCCAACTTCATTACCAACTTTCTTTTGGATATTACCTACAAGTGTAATTGCTAGGTTCTTCCTTCTTGGAAAAAATGTGTGACAAGGTATTTAATTTCTATAGCCCACTGTTATCAAAACTTATACAATGTAAATCTTTAAAGAAGAAAGTTGTGAGCTTAAGTTTATAGTAAGGGATGAATGACTGAAGTCAAAGGGACTAGATAAACATAGAAGATCTATAGACTATGAATCAGGAGACCTGGAGACTAGCCCCACTATTAGATGCTAGTTCTATGACCTTGGATAGTTTACTCAACCTCTGTGAACTTCTATTTTGTCCTCTTCAAAAATGATGAGGTTTCCTGTTTACTTCAAAACAATTTTGAGTGTCTGCTATGCACCAGGTATGGAAGTATATGCTTCAGACACTGCTTCCATGCAGTCAACAAGTTTCTGCTCTACTGGGAGAAATAGGCATGCAAATACATAAGGTCATCATAATATAATAAGTGAAGTTCATTTAACAAGTGTATAACCAACAGTTATCTATTGACTGCCTACCTTGTATTTCCTGCTAAGAACTGAGCGTGTAATGCTAAACACTTCCAATATAGTTCTGGCCTTTTTACTACAGACAAATGGTGTATGAAAACATAAAAAAGAGCAATTCTAATGTTGTGTAATAAGTGATAAAGGGAGTACATAACACAATGGAACAGAGAATTTAAGGTACTTAATTAAGACTAAGAGAAGAAAGAAGACAGAGAAAACTTCTCAGAAAAAAATAGATATCTGAGCTGAGACACAAAGGAAGCAAAGTTGGAGAAAGTCTGACAAATAGGGATGAATTTCATTGGCAAAGCAAAATAGAACATAAATGGCCAAAGAAAGATCATAGCAAATCCCAGAAATGAAAAAAAATTGTGTGACTGCCTCTTAAATGAGTGGTATAAATAGAGACAAAGAGATGCATTGGGAGATGATGGTGATTTGAAATAGAGAAGTGACAATGAAAACATACAGTTGACAGATTAGAGAGATTAGCAGCAAGAAGCAGCAGCTACGACTCCTAGGCTGGAGGTACAAAGGGAGGAAACGGAGCCTTATCCCATCGGCCAGAATCACCTGGCAGAAACTGGAACTTTAACAGGCATATTCAGTGGGAGCTAGAGTCATGAATAATTGCTTTGAGAGAAACCACTGAGGAAGATAAGAGAGAGAGAAATATTTTAGCTTCTCCCTTATTTTCTTTCTCCAATCTCTTACCAGTTCCTACAATTAGATAAGTCCACCAGGAAGCCAGCTGACACAGGAGCCTGAGAAACACAACCTGGAGGAATCAGCCCCTCTGTGATCAGAGCAAAGCTGGGGTATGCCAAAAAATGAATCTGAAAGCAAACAGGTCAAGGACCATACTGTATAACTATTCAAGCTGCATGTGAGAAAGGAAGGGGAGAGGAGAGAATAGAAAAGAAAACATCAAAAAAGAAAGAACACACAAGGTAGAAATGAGAGTTTTTCACTACTGAGGGGTAGAATAAGAGAGGCCTTAGTATAACCACATATAGACTGAAAACTTTTTTTCTTTCTTTACCCAAGCACCCCAAATTATGACACCTCTCATCAATGCCTGTGGCTCACCACAGTAGTGGTTTTTAACAACAGGGTGAAGGTGGACATATCAGGTACCCAAAAGGCATGTGTAGCTTGAAGTACCACCCCAACTTTGATGTATGCTCCTATACACACCACATACACACGCGCGCGCACGCACACACACAGAATCACTACACTCGAGTTTTGAGTATAGGTTCAACTTCCCACATTTTTATTCATGTCATCCCCTTATTTAAGGAGATTAGTATCAGAAAAATCTTGCCTGTACTTTTGCAGAGGAATTTTGTTATACCAAGAGAAATTCCTTCCAGAAGAACTGGCCCACCCCTAAAAAATAGGATGGAGTATCACAGTCAGAAATAGCAAATAAGAGGAAAGCGATAATTAGTCAGCTAAAGGGGCATAGGACCAGACATGGCAATGGAGAGAGGAATATCCCTAAAGGGGATGGGCTTTCCCAAGAATTCACAAAGGGGAATATCCATGGGAAAAAAGTTTGAATTTGGGTACATGCCACACCATGAGGGCATTAGGTGCCAAATTATAATGGACAAGTCCAGTAAAATGTATGTTCTGCCCCTAACTGCTCTTCCAAACCCCCGCCATCCTGCATGAGCTAAAGGCAGCCAAATAAGTGGGGAAGGAAGGCATAAATAGGAAGGTAAAGATATAGCAATGAAGTCATCCACATATAACCTCCTCTATACCACCACTTCTCACCACTGGCTTCCAATCGTGACTCAGGCCAACTATAGGAAGAGAAAGAGATTAAGAATATAATAATAGACTGGTCTGGCCTTTTTAATTCCTAAAATTAGACTATTAAGCCTTGAGAGTGACCAGGAAAGCAATGGAATCTGCACAAGAGATAATCTATGAGCAGAAAATTGAGGTTCTACAGAGCTCAGTTAAAAAGTAGTATTGAGAGCAAAATAGAAAAAAAATGAAGCAAAGAAAACTCAGTCAACCTAACAAATATCAAGAAAGGTAAACAAAAAATACTAGAAATTGGCAAATCACAAAACACAAAATAAGATATAGGAATAGGTCTAAATATAACAGTAATAATGGGAAATATAAATGGGATAAACTCATTATTACTTGACAGATGCCCTCAGATTAGAATTGTTATATCCAGCTATCTGTTGTTAACAAGCGATAAACCTAAAATAAAAGTTGCAAAGAAAAGGACAGAAAAATATATGAGGCAAATTGCTTTAAAGACATAAATAAATATAGAATATATCAGATAAAAGAGACTTCAAACCTCCAAAGGTTCTATGGACTTACCTAATGGTTATTTCTCCTGTCCCTGAATAATAACTGGGTTGGAATACTCAACATCTGGCAGGAACTTTACATTGGTTCCCCTTCCGATAAAAAAGCAATACAGCAACTGGTGGTCCTCATTGAATGTTGTAGGCTGTAATATACCACAATTGGAAATAAATGTTCTTACTCATTTATCAAGAGTTTCAAAGGGCACAGTTTTGATTAGGCTTCTGAGCAGTAAGAGAGAATGTTTTTATTGCCCCCTATTCATTGATTTGGTGAGGATGGCTCTAGGGTTATGGGGATGACCAAACACACAACACCTAACACTAGACAAATGAGATCAACAGCAATTTATTAGTCACATAAACTCACAGGCCAGAGGATGAGGATACCACACACGACTCAGGGCCATGTGGGTGCTGCACTCTGTAGCAGAGTGAACAAAAAGAAGCTGAGGGAGGCAGGCTTTATAGTACCAAGAGGGTGAAGTGGCTCCTGGTTCCGTGAGAAGTTGAGATTGGCTTGTTTGAATAATTTGTTAGACAGCTGAAACTTGCTATGCAGGGATAAGCAAGAACTGTACCTCGTGCTCTTGAGAAGAAGGTGGTCTGGCTGGGAGACCTTATCTGCAGAGGCAGAAAAGGGACAGGAACTTTGCCGTTAGGCCTTTTGAAGTTCTTCTGGTTTCAGATGTCAAGGCAGCACGTAATATTGGGCCTTAATTTTAGGCTTTACATCACAAAGGGCTCTAAAAGAGATCCAGATGAAATCTTCCCTGTTGCTCAAGCCATATAACCTAACAAATTTTATGGTTTTAGAGGTGTCTGTAATGGATGGGGATGCTATGTGGATTTTCTGATTAACCCCAATTAGAAAGTCACAGCCAAGATCCTGGGAGTTATGGAGCAAAGCCACACCTTCTATAGCAGAGCACTACTTGATATTGATCCAAGCAGAGCAGACTTGGATGTGCTAGTACAAATAGTAGAAATTGTACACGTGACTATGGGACATCAAGTGACTATATTGCTAGATCTGATGATCATGAGCCGGTTATTATCAGATCCACTAAGTCAACAGCAATCCATCATCCAATACACTGTTCCTCAGGTCCCAAGTAAGTTGTGGAAACAGATGGCCCATACTCCATGTCACCTACCTTTGTTACACAGATGCCTCTCCCTCATATGGGGTTCCCCATGACCAGATGTCAGAAAAGGAGGGAAATATTCCAGAGCCTTGTTCACAATTTTGTAGGCTGAATACTCAATATGTTGTTTTGAACCAAAAGTATCCTGCTACTACATCTACCAGCCCCATACATGGATGTCCCTAAAGGACATAAGTAAGGAGGAATCCTCCCAGCGGTTAAAGTCTTAAGTAGTACACCTGGTTATCAACTTAAAATGTATAGTTAACTTGTAGTAAAAATTACTGCAATTCTTTACCCTGTTATTTCTGACTTTTCAACTCCTCCCATTAGAGATAGAGTCTACTTCCCCATCCTTTGAAAATGGACTGGCTTTGTGACTTGTTTGGCTCATAGAATGTGGCACGAGTATCATCCGTGGGCCTAGTGCTCAAGAAGCTTCCCTCCTTTCTTTCAGAACACTGACATCAGCATGTGAGGAAGTCTGAGATAGTCTGCTGGATGAGCCATATGGCTCCAATTGCTCTAGCCAAAAGGCAACAAACTACCAGACACATAAGTGTGGCCCTCCTAGACCATCCATCTACCAGCTGACCCAGCAGTTGACTGTAGATAAATGAACATGCCCAGCTGAGATCAACCAAGCCTAATCCAGAAAAACAGAACCATCCAGATGACCCTTTCTTGGGTTATGAACAAAAATACAAGTTTATTGTTTTAAGCAACTGAGTTTTGGGGTGATTTACTTCCTAGCAAGAGCTAACTGATACAGTGTGGAAGGAGAAATGGCTGGAGTTATAGACATCCACAGATATCTGGGCAATGACAACTGTTTTTCTGGCTGGTCAGTGGCCTAGAAATAGCAAAATTGAAATGGAGACAAAGAAGCCTAGGGTAGAGGCACATGAATGGACTACAGAATGGGTGAAATGTGAAGGAGTTTGTGACACATATTAATGTTGAGGAGGTCCTCAATATCCAAGTGAACAGGATAATTCATTGGTAGCCTCTCACCCAAGCTACCCCATGCTTTTGTGATGGTATCATGAATAAAGTGGCTATGGTAGCAGGGATGAAAGCTAGGCATGAGCTTCCACTCATCAAGCCTAATATAACTACCTCTGTGTTGAATCCCCAATCTGCTAGTGGCAGAGACTGATACTGAGCTCTTGATATATATAGTACCGCATAGCCACTTTGTTGCAGGTCAATTACATCATCAGCCTTCTTACCTGGGATCTACTAGTTTTAGCACACATCACATGATCTGGAATCAGCCAGCCTTATTGAATGCCTAGTAGAGGTTCAGTGAATGTTCCATTTGGGAACTCACCCTACAACGTTAGGGCATGACCCTTCAGTATATAGTATATTCACTGAACCAATAACTGATATATGATTCTGTATCCTCCATAGCTGGAATAAATTGGTCCAGGAAGCAATAGGATTTGTTCCTCTCTCAAACCCTTGTAGACTTTGGCTTTTCATTCCTAAAGTTTTAGGTCCTGCCAGATTTGAAGCCCTGGTTTCAATGGGGAAGAATGCTTCTACCAAAGGAGATTGTAAGGGTGCCATTTAACATGAAACTACAAACCTCTGCCCACCGGTTCTTTTGGATTTTTCTTAGGGGTGAACCAGCAGTCAAAGAAATGAGTTAATATTACTGGGGGAAATTGACCCTAACTGTCATGTGGACCTAGGGTTACTGTTACATGAGTGAGGTAGTGAGAAATTTCTAGAACTCAGACAATTCACTAGGGTATTTCTGTGTGCATCTGTGCCTCATGATAATGATAAATAGACAATTACAGTTATCGTAGCCTGGCAAGGGCAAGTCAACTAAGGTCTCAGATCCCTTGAGACTGAAATTTTTGGTCATCTTATCAGATAAGCAACCTGTAATAACTAAAATGACAACTGAGAATGAGGGAAAAAGACTACAGTAGAGGACTGAGGCAATGAGTATCAATATGGACATTAGACAATTTGCAACAGCAGAGACAATAGCACGTTCTACTAATCTCCCTCACGTTCTGTCTCCTGTGGAGAATGCAGTTAGTTAGCTCATTAAAAACTTAATGGAGGGAATGAAAGATTGTGAGTGATGCAAAGGGTGGACTCTTACAGGGCGCATCTTGAGCACTACCTCACAGTGCCTCACCCTTGCATCTGACTACAGCCATACAATGACGAATAGCACTGTGAAAGTTTCAACTTCACTTTTTGCTGACAGCACCTCATTTCCAGCTCACCCTACATATTGCTCAGTTACTGTTCCAGGACTTCTCTGACACTACATCACGGAATGACTATGGGATCACCCCCTGTATTCACACATGCTCAATCTGAAAATTACCAGGATTTAACACCCTATAGCAAAATCCTCAACTGAATAGGGGCCAGGAGTCAATGGGTAGACAATATCCTCTAGGTAGGCCATTCTGAGGTGCATTCTATGTATCTCCTCACAATGGTCCATCTAGATTGAACATCAATTATCCGCAGCAGCAGCCAACTTGATGCTACATAATTGTATTAGATATTTCTTCTTTCCAGTTTTGCTCTCCCTGGTTTTTCATTCCCACTGTCTGGGATTACTTTGCAAAGCTTTTGAATCAGGCTCAACTTTCAAGGTAACTCAGGATAAGACATATGTATTTTTTCTTGGTCATATTTTTTCCTTCCTGTTCCTTCTTGTCTCAGGGGAGGGTTGAAATTCAGTGCTAAAAGCAGAAGTTGCTTTCAGACAATTGAATCTCCCTCTTTTTTGTTTTCCAGAAACCTGAGGTGATTGGGTGTGGAAACAAAGAATGGGATGTGTGAATTTGAGGAGACAGAAGCAGGCGCAGTGAATGGGATTTCCCAAGAGAAAGGAGGTTATGGCTTGGAGTTCCGCAAGTGGCAGAGGACCAGTGTCCTGTTTTCTCTGAGTGCCTTAAAAAGATTCCATGACCTGGTGGTAGGAGTGAGGATATGATAGTGACAACACCTGGGATACTGGACCCTAGACACGACAGCTTCCAAACTTGGCAAAGTCTCATGCCAAACTTGATACAAATGCAGCCGGTCTTCAAGGTACCACGTAGATTTGGTCAAAAAGCATGTCAATAGCATGCATGATGAACAAAGGATGAAATTTCCAAGAACCATATACAACCCCCAGATATTTGTAAGATTCTAAAGGGGGGACTGGTCCTCAAACACACACACACACACACACACACACAAATGTGCACACACACATGCAACACCCAGTGGCTGAAATTGAAACACCAGTTAGTTAGGATGGGACCTTAGAATCAACTTTAATTTGATGTTTTATATTAAATAATGTGATTATTGCATGCCCCAAACTGTGTTTGCAAATTCATGCAATCATACACCCCTCTTAGCTCTACACAATGTGTATAAAGGCTCTCTTTATACATGCTGTTTCTGCAGGCACGTGAGCATGCTTCTAGATACACACACACACATATACACAAGCACACAGAGAGAGAGAGAGAGAGAGGTGGGCCAAACAGAAGTCTAAATGCACTCAAATATTTTTGAAAAAGATATCAAGATTGAATCAGAAATATTTATGGCAAGAACTATATTATTAATATAAAAATAGATATAACAATTTCATAAAACTTAATACAATGCTTATAAGCCCACACTCCAACTCCAACTGTCCAGAATTGTACTCATTGCTTCATATTTTCTCACTGTAAGCCTGCTTTTTTCCCTATGTTCCCTATATCAGCTAATAGTAGCTCCATGTTGTTCATGCTAGGTACCTGACAATTATCCTTCACACTTCCCCTTCACCTTCTACATCTAATATGTCACCAAAGCCTGTCAATTGCATCTCCTATATCCCCCTCAAATCCATCTTCCCTTATCAATTTTCACTATATCAGTTCATGGTTTGAACATTTCTCTCTAGGACCAGTGCAACAGCCTCCTAACAGCTCTTCCTATATCTGGTCCTATACTGGTCTCATTGTCTTCAACGTCATTCAATATATTGTTTGCCAGAATTATGTGTCTTAAATATTAAATTGATAATGTCACATTCCTGCTTAAAACACGTGATTGACTTCTATTCATGAAGAGAATAGAACTAAGGTATCGAAAATGTTGTTCATTATTTCAGTAATACTTCTCTCTCCACTCTAATTTCCTACCACTTCTGTCCTCTTATTTTGTGCTTTTATGATACCAAAATGCTTGTGGTGCCTTTCATATGACATGCTATTCCTCACCTCTGTGCTTGTGATCATATTGCTATTTGTTTCCGGAATGTCATTTTTACCTTTATTCTCCTGAATAATTCTCACTCAAGTCACTTTCTCCAAGAAATTATACTGAATTAAGCACCCACCTTCCATCTCAGAGCCCATATCACATGGTGTATTCCTCTATTACTGTTATATTGATATCATCTGTTTTCTTAACTGTCCCCCATACTATACTGTGAGCACCTTCAGGAAAATGACTATTATTCATTTACATGTCCCCTGTTCCTAGCCTCGTCCCTGGCACATAGCAAATTTTCTCAATATTTATTTAACTGAGTTGTTAAATGACTTACCCCTCCAGACTTCTCTTCTACATCACCCTCAATATACATTGTACTCTAGTCTTGATAAACAGCTTGCTGTTTTCTGGACTTGTGTCCTCTTTGTCCTTTCATGTGTGATGCATGTGTTTTACCAAACGTGTTAGGTTAGAATACCTTTCCTCCCTCTGGTGAATTTTTGCTCATCCTATTCATTGAAATATAACATAGTGATTAAGAGTGTGAGGTATGGAATCAGACTCCATGGCATTTGAATCCTATCTCCAGCACTTATCAACCATGTGATCACGGAATTTTAGGGAAGACATATAACCTTCTAACCTCACTCTAGCTCTGTTTCCTCACCTACAAAATAGGAATAATAATGGTACCTATCTCATATGGTTGATGAGATGATTAAATGAAATAATGCATGTAACAGAGTTTAAAACAGCCCATATAACATAGCAAATGCTCAATACATATAAACGTCATAATTGATTATTACACTTAAAAATCTAAACCAAGGTTTATAAAGTTCTATTGCTCAGTTATTATTATCATGTCTCTTTAGAAAATATCCTACATGCTAGGTTTTATGAATCTCCATGCCCTCCTTCATTCTTACCTTCATATTCCTTCTGTAAATCCTCCCCCTCCCTAATATCCCTGACTTCTTTTATACTGCTGCTAAACCAGTAGTTTTCAACTGGGGAAGATTTTTCCCCACGGGGGATATTTGCCAGTGTCTGGAGACATTTTTGGCTGTTATAATTGGGGGAAGTGTGCTTCTGGCTTCTAGAGCATAGAAGTCATGGTGCTGCTAAACATGATAAAATGCATAAGACAGCCCCCCCAACAATAAAGAGTTATCCCACCCCAAATGTCAATATTGCTGAGGCTGAGAAACCTTCTATATGCTCTTTCTATTAATACCATGTCTTTTCTTTAGAAATTCTCATTTAATGGTTAACATATTCTCCTATGTCACCAATCTTTTAATGAAATGTTTACCCCACCTCTGAATCTTAACTGAAATTTGTTTCTTTTTATAAGACATGAATTCATTAATACCCTCTCAAGTAGAGGCTGCTCACTCTCCTACACCCTCAGATCCTGATGTTAACATTTTCTAGGCCTCCAATGCCTGCCCAGACCATCACTTTTCCTCTTTCTTACTTAGTCTCTCAGCCTTAGAAATTTATATCATTTTGCTTATTCCAACTTCTAACCATCATGCTGCTGTCATCTGTTGGATTCTTGGACATGTTGCCATCATTCAATGAGAAGTTGGGCACCTAGACTTTTAGGCTTCATTTTCAGTCAGTTCCTGACATCTTTCTAAGAGTTTTCAATGTCCATTTGGATTAACATCCAAAAATCTAACTTCAGGATTATTTTTCTTCTATGACCTTAATAATCTGTACCTTAAAAAATCTTCCATTTCTGTGGTCACACTATGGATCATGTCATCATCTAGGTCAGTTTCATCTCTGATATCTTAAATACTAATATCATATCATTAAGTCTTCCAGCTCTTTTGTAGAGTTACTCCCCATACACTTGATTTTGACCTCATTGGGACTGCTCATTATTGACCTTTATTTTTCTCCAACTTTATTAGCCCTCTCTTGTTTCTATTCCCAACCTTCTAGCTTAGCTTTGCCACCATTTCACATAGGCAACTCTCTTAGGAACATCCTGAACTCCCAACTACCCTTTTCTTTTAACATTAATTGTCCTACAAATCCTCTACCTTAGAATATTGTTACTCCTTTGTTCAATCCTAATACATGAGCATCTAAACACTACTTAGAAAATTCTACAATTATGAAGATCAGTTGCACTATACTTTCATGGTTTACAAACACAATTGGGCCATCCACATATTCATCAATCCCATTATTTTCCTTTAGTTAGCTCTATCTCTTAACCCTTTCCAAAAATATTTCAACAGACAATCTTAACTTCCACTTCACTGATAAAGTGTATCAGGAAAGAATTCCTTCAATATCAATTACTTACTCCTCTATGTATAAATATATTCATATTTAGAATCATAGTTCCCTCCTTATGGATAGTTTTACAAGATGAGTCTTTTTTCTTGCTATTTCAAAGCAATTTTTATACCCATCTTCTTAATCCAATCACACCTTGTATTTTCAGCAACTTTTTGCTGCTTACCATAATTTACCATCCCATTTCTATGTTTTTAATCTCTTCCTATATACTGGGTCTCTTCTTTAGCTTATAAACACACATAAGTCTTTCCCATTATATAAAAAAACTTCACTCTTACCTGTATTCTGTATCATCCCTTCCCCCAGCCATCACCTTCTCCCTCTTCTTCACTTCACAGCCACAGATGGGTAATAGGAATAATAGAAGAAGAAGAATAGACAATAAGACAAGATTATTTGAAGTAAAAATGAAGGGTAATTTATGCAAATTAATAGCAGACACTAAAAAACAAATCTAGGAAGCTCAGAGAACACCAAGCAGGAAAACCCCCCAAAAAACTACACCTAGGCATAGCAAATTCAAACTGCAGAAAATCAAAGGTAAGAAAAAAAATTTTAAAGGAAGAAAGAGAAAAAAAAAATTACCTTACCTATAGAGGAGCAAAGATAAGAATTATGTCCAACTTCTGAGAAACCATATAAGCAAGAAGAGAATAGAGTAAAATATTTGAAGTATTGAAAGAAAAAAAAAACAATATTTAATTCTTTACCTTGTGAAATTATCCTTCAAAAGTGACATAGAAATAAAGACTTTCACATACAAAAAAAATTGAGAGAATTTATTGCCTACAGATGTGCTTTGTAAAAAATGTTAAAAGTAGTTCTTCAGAAAGAAAGAAAACGATATGTATTAGAAACTCTGGATACATAAAGAAAAGAAGAACCCTGGAGAAGGAATAAGTGAAGGTAAATACAACTGTTTAATTTTTCTTATTTGTAATTGATCTAACAGATAACAATGTTCAAAATAATGATAGCAATATATTTGCTTATGTATGTTTCTGTATAAGTGAAATTAGTGACAGCAATAATGCAAGGGATGAGAAGGAGGAATGAAGCACGTGTTGTTATGACAAGGTACTTGTACTACCTGAGAAGTGGTAGAGTGTTAAATGAAACTAGACTTGTATTAGTTGTAAATATATATTGCAAACTCTAGGACACACACTTAAAAAAAAGTTTTAAAAAGAAATATAATTGATATGCTAAAAAAGGAGAAAAAATCATACAAAATGTCCAATTAAAACCACAAAAGGTACAAAAAGAGTAAAAGGCAAAATACAGAAAAAAAAGAACAACCAATACAAAACAGTAACAAACATGGTAGATATTAATTCCACTACAGATGGTCTCTGACATATGATGGTTGGACTTAACAATTTTTTACCTTTATGATGAGTTTATCCATATATAACCTCATCATAAGTCAAGGTGCTTCTTATGACTTAAAATGAGGTTATAGTTTCTATTGAATGTGTATCATGTTTGTACCATTGTAAAGTCAAAAAATTGTAAATCGAACCATCATAAGTCAAGGACCATTTGCTATGTTGTCAGCATTAAATGCATTCTCGACTTATAATATTTCCAGCCTACAATGGGTTTATCAGAATTTAATGTCGTCAAAAGTCAAAAAGCATCTGTATATAAATAACAACTTTAAAAATTAATAATCAAAATATACCAGTGAAAAAACAGAGATTGTTAGAATGGCTTTAAAAACAAATCAGCAGTATTCCTACACACCAACAACAGTCAAGCTGAGAATCAAATCAAAGACTCAATACCTTTCACAATAGTTACAAAGAAAATAAAATTCCTAGGAATATATTTAACCAAGGAGGTGAAAGATTTCTACAAAGAGAACTACAAATCACTGAGGAAGGAAATTGCAGATCATGTAAACAAATGAAAAAACATATCACGCTCATAGATCAGCAGAATTAACATTGTTAAAATGTCCATACTACTCAAAGTGATTTACAGATTCAATGCAATCCCATCAAAATATCAATGTCCTTTTTCACAGATCCTGAAAAAATAATTCTATGTTTCACTTGGAACAAGGAAAGAGCCCAAATGGCCAAAGCAAACTTCAGCAAAAGGAACAAACCTGGAGGCATCACTTTACCAGACTTTAAGCTATACTACAAGGCTGTAGTAACCAAAACAGGATGCTACTGGCAAACAAATAGACACATAGACCAATGAAACAGAACTGAGAACCCAGATATAAAACCATCCATGTATTGCCATCTGATCTTTGACAAAGCAGACAACAATATACACTGGGGGAAAGAATCCCTATTCAATAAATGGTGCTCAGAAAATTAGATAGCCACATGTAAAAGATTGAAACAGGATCCAAATCTCTCACCACTCACAAAAATTAATTCAAGATGTACAACAGATTTAAATCTATGACACGAAACCATGTAATTCTTGAAGAAAATGTTGGAAAAACTCTCCTAGATATCGGCCTAGGCAAAGAATTTATGAGGATAACCCCAAACAGCAACAACAAAAATTAATAAATGGGACTTGATTAAATTAAAAAGCTTCTGCACAGCCAAGGAAACAATTAACTGATGGAATAGACAGCCAAAAGAATGGGAGAATATATTTGCATGCTATACATCCGATAAAGGGCTAATAACTAGAATCTACAAAGAACTAAAGCAAATCAACAAGAAAAAATTCAAAAAACCCCATTAAAAAGTGGGCGAAAGACATAAACAGAAACTTTTCAAAAGAAGATAGACTAATGGCCAATAAACACACGAAAAAATGCTTAACATCACTAATCTTTATGGAAATGCAAATTAAAACCACAATGACATATCACTTAACACCAGTGAGAGTGGTTTTTATCAAAAAGTCAAAAAACAATAGATGCTTGCATGGATGCAGAGAGAAAGGAAAACTTATACACTGTTGGTGGGACTGCAAACTAGTACAACCTGTATGGAAAATAGTATAGAGATTCCTGAAAGAACTAAAATTAGACCTACCATTTGATCTAGCAATTCCACTACTGGGTATTTACCCAAAGGGAAAAAAGTCTTTTTATCAAAAAGACACTTGAACTTCAATGTTCACTGCAGTACAATTCACAATTTGAAAGATGTGGAATCAAGCCTTCAATTCACGAATGGACTAAGAAAATGTGCTATATGTATTCCATGAAGTACTACCCAGCCATAAAAAAAAAGAATTAGTTCCTTTTGCAACAATCTGTCTGGAACTAGAGACCATTCTCCTAAGTGAAGTATTGCAAGAATGGAAAAACAAAGACCACATATCCTCACTATTAAAATGGAACTAACCAATCAGCGCTCATGTTCATAGATGGAAGTAAAACTCAGCAGGAATCAAGGAGGTGGGAGGGGGGAGGAGGAGATGGGTGAAATCATACCTAACGGGTACAATGTATACTATCTGGGTGATGGGTACACTTACAACTTGGACTCAAGCAGTACAAAAGCAATCCATGTAACCAAAACATTTGTACCCCCATAATATTTTGAAATAAAAGAAAAAACAATAACAAAATTAAAAATAAAGAAATAAAATCAGAATTTGTTGCTTGGTGCTCTGCCTCTGAAAAAAATAAAATAAAATAAATGCAGAATTTTTACACTATCTTGGTGATGGGCACAGTTTTAGCTTTGACTTAAATTGCACAAAAGCAATTCATGTTACCAAAACGTTTGTACCCCCTGTAATACTCTGAAATAAAAAAAAGAATTTGTTGATTAGTGCTCTACCTCTGGGGAAAGAAAGACCAAATTGCTTTTTGTCTACAAGAAACCCACATTAAATATAAAGACATATAAAACGTGGAGGAAATAGACAAATTCTTAGAAACATACTACCTCCCTAGGCTCAACCAGGAAGAAACAGAATTTCTAAACAGACCAATATCAAGCACTGAAATCAAAGCAGTAATAAAAAATCTTCCCACAAAAAAAAGTCCTGGAACAGATGGGTTCACACCTGAATTCTACCAAGCCTACAAAGAAGAACTGGTGCCTATACTGCAGAAATTATTTGAAAATATCCAGAAGGATGGAGTCCTCTCAAACTCATTCTATGAAGCCAATATCACCTTGATACCAAAGCCAAGAAAGGACACAACAAAAAAAGAAAACTACAGACCAATATCCCTTATGAATATAGATGCAAAAATTCTCAATAAAATCCTTGTAAACCGAATTCAAATGTACATCAAAAAAATAATTCATCACGATCAGGTGGGCTTCATTCCTGAGACGCAGGGATGGTTCAACATACACAAATCTATAAATGTAATTCACCATATAAATAAAAGCAAGAACAAAGATTATATGATCCTTTCAATAGATGCAGAAAAGGCTTTTGACAAAATCCAGCATCCTTTCATGATAAGAACTCTTAACAACATAGGCATAGATGGCTCATACCTCGAAACTATTAAAGCCATATATGATAAACCCACAGCCAATATCATGCTGAATGGAGAAAAATTAAAAGCATTCCCCCTTAAAACTGGCACCAGACAAGGGTGCCCACTATCTCCACTTCTTTTCAACATAGTGCTGGAAGTCCTAGCCAGAGCAATTAGACAAGACCGAGGAATCAGGGGCATCCACATGGGGGCAGAAGAGGTCAAACTTTCACTATTCGCAGACGATATGATATTATACATAGAAAACCCCAAAGATTCAACCAAGAGATTACTGGAATTGATAAATGAATTCAGCAAAGTCTCAGGATACAAAATTAATACACACAAATCCATAGCCTTCATATATGCTAATAACAATCAAGCCAAGAAACAGATTAAAGATGCAATACCTTTCACAATAGCACCAAAGAAAATCAAATATTTAGGAACATATCTAATGAAGGAGGTCAAAGACCTATATAGAGAGAATTATGAAACACTGAGAAAAGAAATTGCAGAGGATATAAATAGATGGAAAGCCCTACCATGCTCTTGGATAGGCAGAGTCAACATAGTAAAAATGGCTTTGCTACCTAAATTAATTTACAGAATCAATGCAGTCCCTATCAAAATACCAACATCATTTTTTGCCGATCTAGAAAAAATAATTCTACGCTTCGTGTGGAACCAGAGAAGACCCCGTCTAGCCAAAGCAATCTTAAGCAAAAAGAACAAACTGGGAGACATCTATCTACCAGACTTCAAACTATACTACAAGGCTATAGTAACCAAAACTGCATGGTATTGACAAAAGAACAGAGTCGTAGACCAATGGAACAGGACTGAGAACCCAAATATAAAACCAACCTCATACAGTCACCTGATCTTTGACAAATTCCAAAAAAACGTACACTGGGAAAAGATTCCCTATTCAACAAATGGTGCTGGGAAAACTGGATGGCCATATGTAGAAGACTGAAACTGGACCCACACCTCTCACCTCTCACAAAAATCAACTCACAATGGATAACAGATCTAAACCTAAGACATGAAACCATAAGAATTCTCAAAGAAAATGTTGGAAAAACTCTTATGGACATTGGCCTAGGCAAAGAATTTATGAAGAAGACCCCCAAAGCAATCACAGCAGCAACCAAAATAAATACATGGGACCTGATCAAAATAAAAAGCTTCTGCACAGCCAAGGAAACTATCACTAGAGTGAACAGACAACCTACAGAATGGGAGAAAATATTTGCATGCTACACCTCTGATAAAGGGCTGATAACCAGAATCTAGACAGAACTTAGGAAAATCAACAAGAAAAAATCAAACAACCCTATTAAAAAATGGGCAAAGGACACGAACAGAAACTTTTCCAAAGAAGACAGAATAATGGCCAGCAAACATATAAAAAATTGCTCAACTTCTCTAATCATCAGGGAAATGCAAATCAAAACCACAATGAGATATCACTTAACTCCAGTGAGATTGGCTCATATCAAAAAATCCCCAAACAACAAATGTTGGTGGGGATGTGGACAGATAGGAACACTCATACACTGCTGGTGGGACTGCAAATTAGTCCAACCTCTATGGAAAGTCATATGGAGATACCTCAAAGAATTAAAAGTAGAATTACCATTTGACACAGCAATCCCACTACTGGGTATTTACCCAAAGGAAAAAAAGACTTTATAATAAAGACATCTGCTCACGAATGTTTATAGCAGCACAATTCACAATTGCAAAGATGTGGAAACAACCCAGGTGCCCATCAATACACGAGTGGATTAATAAAATGTGGTATATGTATACCATGGAGTATTACTCAGCAATGAGGAACAATAGTGAATTAACACATCTGGTATCATCCTGGTTGGAGGTAGATCCCATTCTTCGAAGCGAAGTGTCACAGGAATGGAAAAACAAGCACCACTGGTACTCACCATCAAATTGGTACTAACTGATCAACACTTACGTCACACAGGGCAATAATATTCATCAGGGGGCGGGCAGGCGGGAGGGGGGTGGAGGGGATGGGAAAAACTTTCACTGAATGGATGTGGGGAGCACAGTTTGGGGGATGACCACGATTGTAGCTCTGACACGGGCAGTGCATGGGCAATGTATATAGCCAAAGTGTTGTACCCCCATAATATTCTGAAATAAAATAAAAAGAATACGTATTTAATAGTAAGGAAGATTTAGCCCAACACCTATTTCTATTTTAATGTTTTCTTCCATTTTGACCTAAATATACTATATATATAGAAAATGTTAAAAAAAATATATAAAGACATATAAATTCAATGTAAGGGGATGAGGAAAGGTGTACCATTCTAATACTAATCAAACAAAAGAGGAAGTAGCTATATTAATTTCTAACAGAGAAAATTTCAGTGCAAGGAAGGTTATTAGGAATAATGAGGGGTATCACATAGTGATACAGGGGTCAATTATTCAAGAAAACATAAAAATCCTTAATGTGTATGTGCCTAACAACAGTGCATCAAAATATGTGGGGCAAAAACTGAAAGAATTGCAAGGAGAAGTAGACAAATCCACTATTATGGTTGGAGATTTTAACACCCCCTATCAGAAATGGACAGATCCAGTAGTCAGTAAATCAGTAAGAACATAGTTGAGCTCAACAGCACCATCAATTAACTAGATATAACTGACATCTGCAGACTACTTCAATCAACAAAAGCAGAATACACATTCTTCTGAAGCTCATATGGAATATTTAGCAATATATACCACATTTTGGGCCATAAAACACACCTTAAGCATTTTTTTTAAGAGATGAGGTCTTGCTCTGTCACCCAGGGTGGGGTGCAGTGGTGCGATCATAGCTCAATGCAGTCTTGAACTCCTGGGCTCAAGCGATACTCCTGCCTCAGCCTCTTGGATAGCTGGGATTACAGTTGTGAGCCACCGCACCTGAACCACACTTTAACAAATTTAAAAGAATGGAAATTATACAATATCTACTCTCCAACCACAATGGAATTAAACTAGAAATCAATAACAGAAAGACGGGTGGAAAATCCCAAAATAATTAGAGATGAAACAACACACCTTTTAATAACACATAGATCAAGGAAGAAATTTCAAGAGAAATGTAAAAATATTTTGAACTAAATGGATATAAAATACAACATATCAAAATTTGTGGGACACAATGAAAGCAGTGCTTGGCTAGAAATGTGTTGTATTATGCATATATTAGAATAGAAGAAAGATCTAAAATCAGTCATCTATGCTTCCCCTTAGGAAATGAGGAAAAAAAAAGAGCAAATGAAATCCAAAGTAACCAAAGAAGAAGAAGAACAAGAACAAGAACAAGAAGAAATAATAGTAATAATAATAATAACTACAGCAGAAATCAATGAAATTGAAAGGAAAAAATTGATAGAGAACTTTTTTAAAAAATCAAAACCTGACTCTTTGAAAAGATCCATAAAATCAATAAGCATATAGTCAGGCTGAGAAAAAGAGAGGGAATACACAAATAACTAATATTAGAGAGAGGGCCCAAGATGGTGAACTAGAAGCAGGCTGCACATGCTACTCTCATGGAAAGGATAGAAAGCGGTGAGTAGAAATTCATCTTCAGATCAATTGTCTAGGAGAGAGCATTGGGAATCAACAGAGAGGTGACAGGAAGCACCCAAAGAGAAGTAGAAGGAAGTGGGGTGACCTGCTCTAGAGGATCAGAGATACCTGGGGAAGGCACATGCATATGGGGAAGGGACAGAGGAGGGAGCCCTGGGACTCCACACTTCCCCTGCAGACACTGCAATCAGAGCTGCAGGGAGCCCCTCAACCACAGCAGGTCTCCAGTCTGATACAGGGAGCTGGCTGGAGACTTTACAGTGGCATTGCTCTGGAGAATACATAGCAGTATCCTCCTGGTTCTTGAGTCCTGGGTGATGTGGCTGGTGCCATTTTGAGGTCCCAGCCTCAGAGTGCTGCATCTACCCAGGGGTCACATTCACTGCTGCTGCCTCCCCATCACCTCTGCCAGGCCAGGGTGGAAGTAGGGAGGCCAGTCACTCTTGTGCACCCCCACCACTGCTGAGGAAAACAGGCAGAGCAGGTACCCACAGAAGCAGTGCCCTCTGCCAGTTCCTGGGTGACCCCACCCAGCCACAGCTGCCATAAGACATGGGCATAGTATGAACCCACAGCCCCCAGCTCCTGTTTCTGTTGCCTGGGTAGAACTACCACTGATGGACCTGGGTGGGGTGAACACACAGTCTGCCATGTGCAGGCCATCTGAAGTGCCATGCCTATCCATGACAACCACAAGGGAACAGGGAGATGCAGGAGAGCAGCAGTGTTAAAGGCTCACAATGTTTCCACCCTGCCTCCAGCCTGATGAATGTTCTGGAGTAGGACAAAAGCACCCCATCCAAGGACCTCTTCCTCTGTTCCCTGAGCAACAGAATTTCCAACAGAGGAGAACAGGTGTACCACAAAGCTATCTAGTTTGAGCTGAGAGAATAGGTTTCAGATGAGAAGGAACCAGCATAAGAACTCTGGCAACATGAAAAAACAGGCTGTTTTTTATGCCCCCAAAGAATCACATTAGTTCTCCAGCAATGGACTTCAAACAAAAGGAAATGATTGAAATGTCATATATGGAATTCAGAGTATGGATCACAAGTAAGAACATTGGGATTGATGAGAAAGTTCAAAACCAACACAAAGAAATAAAAAAAATAATAATTCGGGACATGAATGAAAAATTCACTAAAGAGGTAGATAATAAAAGCAAAATATAACAGAACTTCTGGAAATGGAAGAGTCATTTAGGGAATGTCAAAATACAATTGAAAGTTTCAAAAAACAGGTTAGAACAAGCAGAAGAAAGAATTTCAGACCTTGAAGACAAGGCTTTCAAATTAACACAGTCAGTCAAAAATGAAAGAACAATCTGTCTAAGAAATATGGGATTATGTAACATAAACAAATATAAGAATCATAGGTATCCCTTAGGGAGTAGAAAAAAAGCAAAAAGCATGGAAAACCTATTTGAGTGAATAAGGAAGGAAAACTTCCCTACTATTGCTAGAGATTTAGACATCAAGATACAAGAAGAGCACCAAACACCAGGAAGATTCAAGGCATATAGGACATCACCAAGGCACAGTCATCGGTCTGGTCAAAGTCAAAGTGAAAGAGAAAGTCCTACAGGGTGCAAGATGAAAGCATCAAGTAACTTACAAAGGAAAACCTATCAGACTAATGGCAGACTTCTCAGAATAAACCTCACAAGCCAGAAGGGATTAGGGTCTCATTTTCAGTCATCGTAAAAAGAATAACTGGCAGTGAAAGATTTTGTATCCTGAAAAACTAAGTTTCATAAAGGAAGGAGAAATAAAGCCTTCCCCAGGCAAGGATGTGGTAAAGGAATTTGTCACCTGTAGACCTGCCCTACAAGAAGTGCTTAAAAGTGCTCTTTTCATGGAAGAGAATAATCAATACCCACCAGTATAAAAACACCCAAAAGTTAAAGCTCACAGTTCTTATGATACTGTAACACAAGGGAGGAAACAATGCAACTAGGTAACAATCAACATGATGACCAGAATAGTATCTAACATACCAATACTAAAATTGAATGTAAACGGTCTTAATGCCCCATGTAAAAGATATAGATTGGTTTAATGGATTTAAAAAAATACCAAATGTATGCTGTCTCCAAGAAACTGATTTAACTCACAAAGATCTCACAGACTCAAGGTAAAGGGGTGGGAAAAATATTCCACACAAATGAAAACCAAAAACAAACAGGAATAGTTATTCCCATATCATATAAAATAGACTTTATATCAACAATGGTAAAAGAAAAAAAGACAAAGATGTTCATTTTATAATGATAAAGGAATCAATACAACAAGAAGATGTAACAATTCTAAATATATATGCACCTAACATAGGAGCTCCCATATTCAGAAGATAAATTCTACTGTATCTATGAAAATAAATAAACAATAACATCATATAAGCCAGGGATTTCATCACTCCAGTGACAGAACTAGACAGATCATTGAGGCAGAAAATCAACAAAGAAACACTGGCCTTAAATCAGACTCTAAAAGAAATGGACCCAACAGACATTTACAGAACATTAGACACAAAAATTGTACAATATATAGTCTTCTCGTAAGCACATGGGACATTTTCAAAGATAGATCATATATTAGGCCTCAAAACAAGTCTCAACAAACTTAGAAAAATTGGAGTCATACCATGTATCTACTCAGATCACAGTGGAATAAAACTAGAAAACAATTCCAAGAGGAACTCTCAAAACTACGCAAACACATATAAATTAAACAACCTACTGCTGAATGATCATGGGGTCAATGACAAAATCAAAATGGAAATCAAAAAAATTTTAGAGTTGAATGACAAATACAACACAAGCTTCCAAAAATGTCTGGGATACAGAAAAATCAGAGCTAAGAAGGAAGTTCATAGCCTTAAATGTCTATATGAAAAAGAGAGAGAAATCACAAATTAAAAACCTAATGTCACACTTCAAGAGACTAGAAAAAGAACAAACCAAACCCAAAGATAGCAGAAGAAAAAAAGAGACAAAGATCAGAGCAGAATTAAACAAAATGGAAACAAAATAAAACAAAAGCAAATGATCAATGAAAAAAGTTGGTTCTGTGAAAAGATAAAGAAAATTGATAGACCACTATCTAGATTAAGCAGAAATAGAAGATAAAATGTTCAAATAAAGTCAATCAGAAATAAGAAAAGGAGACATTTCAACTGATACCACAGACATACAAACTATCATCCAAGACTACTATGAAAATTTCTACAAACACAAACTATAAAATGTAGAGGAAATGTGTACATTTTGGGAAACACAAAACCTCCATAGCCTGAATCAGGAAGAAATAGAAATCGAGACCAGACCAATGAGCAGTGAGATTGAAATAGTAATAAAAAATCTCCCACCAAAGTAAAGCCCAGGACCAGATGGATTCAAAGACAAATTCTTCCAGACCTACAAATAAGAACTGAAATCTATCCTACTGAAACTGTTCCATAAAATCCTGAAGAAAGGAATCCTCCATAACTCGTTCTATGGAGCCAGTATCACTCTGATACCAAAGCAAGGAAAGGACACACACACAAAAATGAAAGCTATAAGCCAATATCCCTTATGAACATAGATGCACAAATCCTCAAAAAAATACTAGCAACTGAATACAACATCCTATCAAAAGGTTGATTCATCATGACCAAGTGGGTTTCATCCCAGGGATGTAAGGATAGTTCAACCTACACAAATCAATAAATATGATCCACCACACAAATAGAATTTAAGACAAAAAGACAAAAAACATATGATTATCTAAATAGATGCAGAAAAAGCATTCAATAAAATCCAGCACCCTTCATAATAAAAACCCTCAACAAAATAGGCATAGAAGGAACATATCTCAAAATAATAAAAGCTATATATGACAGACCCACAGCCAACATCATACTGAATAAGGAAAAGTTTAAGGCATTACTCCTAATAACTGGAACAAGACAAGGGTACCTGTTGTCACCATTTATATTCAACATAGTATTGGAAATCCTAGCCAGAGCAATCAGGCAAGAGAAAGAAATAAAGGGCATCCAAATCAGGAACGAGGAGGTCAAACTAACCCTGTCTGCCAATGATATGATCTTGCATCTAGAAAACCCTAAGGATACCACCAAAAGACTCCTAGAATTGACAAATGTACTCAGTAATGTCTCAGTTTACAAAGTAAATGTACACAAATTAGTAGCATTTCTATATACTAATGACAGTCAAGCTAAGAGTAAAATCAATGACTTAGCACCATTTACAATAGCTGTAGAGAAAATGAAATACGTAGGAATATACTTAACCAAGGAGGTGGAAGATCTCTACAACAAAAACTACAACATATTGATGAAAGAAATCGTAGATGACACAAACAAATGAAAAAAATATTCCATGTTCATAGATTGGAAAAATTAACATTGTCAAAATGTTCATACTGCCTAAAGTGATTTACAGATTCAATGCAATTCTCATCATAATACCAACATCATTTTACAAAGATCTAGAAAAAAAATCCTAAACTTCACAGGGAACCAAAAAAGCACCCAAATAGCCAAAGCAATCCTAAGCAAAAAGAACAAATCTTGAGTCTTCACATTACCTGACTTCAAATTATACTACAAAGCTATAGCAACAGCGTGGTACTGGTATGAAAGTAGACACATAGACCAATGGCATAGAGTAAAGAAAGCAGAAATAAAGCTATATAGCTAAAACCAACTGATTTTTGTCAAAGCAGACAAAAACATACACTGGAGAAAGGATTCCCTATTCAATAAATCATGATGAGAAAATTGGATAGCCACATGCAGAAGAAGGAATGTGAATCCCTCTCTCTCATCATATACAAAAATTAACTCAAGTTGGATGAAAGACTTAAATGTAAGACCTGAAACCATAAAAATTCTAGAACAAAATGTAGGAAAAACTCTTCTGGACATTGGCCTTGGCAAAGAATTTATGACTAAGACCACAAAAGCAAATACAGCAACAACAAAAGTAAATGGGACTTAAACTAAAAAGTTTCTGCACAGCAAAGGATATAATCAACAGAGTAAATATACAACTTACAGAGTTGTAGAAAACATTCACAAAGTGTACAATAGTAATAAAAAATACTAGCAACTGAATACAACATCCTATCAAAAGGTTGATTCATCATGACCAAGTGGGTTTCATCCCAGGGATGTAAGGATGGTTCAACCTACACAAATCAATAAATATGATCCACCACACAAATAGAATTTAAGACAAAAAGACAAAAAAAGAAAAAAAACAAATAACCCCATCAAAAAAGTGGTCGAAAGACATACACAGATTTTTTCAAAAGAAGATAGACAAATGGCAAACAAACATATGAAAAATGTTCAACATCACTGATTATCAGGGAAATGTAAGTTAAAACCACAATGAGATATCATCTTACCCCCGTTAGAATGGCCACTATTAAAAAGTCATCAAACAGAAGATGTTGGTGAGGAAGCAGTAAACAAAGAACACTTAGACACCACTGGTGACAATGTAAACTAGTACAACCACTATGGAAAACAGTATGGAAATTCCTCAATTGAGCAACTGAGGAAAGAAGCACATCTGTAAAGGCTACATACTGTATGATTCCAACTTTATGACACTTTGGAAAAGGCAAAACTATGGAAACAGCAAAATGATCAATGTTAGTTGGAAATTGCAGTGAGGGAGGGATGAGCTGGTGAAGCACAGAGGATGTTTAAGGCAGTGAAATTATTCATCATGATACTATAGTGGTGGATACATTTCATTATACATTTGTCCAAACCCATAGAAGGTACAACACCAATAGTGGAACCTTAATGTAAACTATGGACTTTGGGTGATAATGATGTATCAATGTGATTTCATTGATTGTAACAAATATACCACTTTGGTACAAGATATTGATAGTGGGGAGGGCTATGCATAAATGGAGTATATGGGAATCTCTGTACCTTCCACATGATTTTCTTGTGAACCCAAAACTGCTCTGAAAAATAAAGTTTATATAAAAGGAAAAAATATGAATATACTTGTATCCTTATAGTATTAAAATATAGCTAAATATGTCTCTTGAGAAAATGTGCAACTTTTCCTATATTTCAAAAATACATTTTAGTTGACCAATTTTGTCTCCAGAAACCCCCCCTCCGTTATTACAGAGACATCTACTGTGAATATAGGCAAAATGAAACTAATTCAAACAGTTTGACTAATTCCTTTTTACCTTCCAATACAGTTGATATTTGGTAGAGAGTTCAGAGATTGTAATAAAATGGGCTTTTCACCATTCTAGATTTCTTCTAGTCACCCTGTACCTCTCAGTCATTTGGGCAGAAATACTTAAAATCATCTTTGATTCTTCTATCTCCTTCACCACTCACATAGAATCCGTTCTCAAATCTTACTGAATGTATCTACAAAATGTTTCCATTTTTGTTGCTCTCCCCCTACTGTTACCATCTTACTTCAGAATTTCATCATCTCTTTCTTAGATTCTTGCAATGGCTGGTTTTTGCACACTCTTACCCTCTCCAATTCATCTTCTATTTTGCAGTCATGTGATTTTTGTTTCTTAAATGAAAATCTGATTCATCCATTCTCCTGCTGCAAAATCCTCAGTGAATCCCTAACGCTCACAAGATGATGGTCAAATGTCTTAGCAAATGTCTTGTCATCTGGCCCCACGCTACATCTCCGCCTTCATATTCTGCAACTCCCCTTTCCTCAGATAGGAACCTCATAGTCCAGCCATATCAAGCTACTCATTATTGTCCAAAGTTATCATTTGTTTTGATGTCTGTGTACACTTACTCATCTTTGTCCTTCTGACAAGTATGCCTTCTCTAATCTCCTTGTCAAAATGTAAGGCCCAGCCCAAATATCACTTCCTCTATGGAAACTCCTAAATTTTATGCTCAGAAAAAAATGAGTCCTTTCTTAGAAATGTAAAAGCACTTTGTTTACATGTCTTTGATTAAAATAATAAGTAATTACTATAATTTCTGGTATACAGTAAGTGCTTATAAATATTTTGATAGTTTTATTGCTGTTGAATTAATTTTTGTTCTTACAGAAACCCTATTCTGGGCAGCAGCAAACACACAGTTGCCACTAAGTAAGGCTAAGAATGATCTGTGCTCACAGCAGTAGAAAGGTATTTGGATGGGAGTTTTCCTCCTTATAACAAAACTGGGGATGAGAGGGTGAGGGACTTTGAATAAATATCACTCTCCTTGACTTTTCCCCCAAGCCTGTCATAAACTGAGAAATTAAGCATTTTGTGTGGTATAGTGGTTAAGAGGACAACTTTTGGAAGCAAAGAAATCTAGATTGGAATATTAATTTTGCCATTTACTAGCTATGTGATTTTGGAGAAACTAGCTAACTTTCCGAAGCCTCAGTTATCCCATCTATAAAATAAGGATAACAGTAATACCCACTCCGCTAATAGGATTGCTGTGAAGAATGAAGAAGGAAATTCATGTAAATCACTACATCAAGGAAATAGTAGGCACATATAAATAATAGCTTAAGTGATGACAGATTACTATCATGAAGTCAGGCATCCCTTTATCACGGATAAAGTCACCATTCAGTAAAAATACTAGTATTAGGAAAACCTTATACCACTAAGTAGCTTATTAATAATGCCTACTGTTACGAAGAATTTCAGTTTCGAGTTTCACTTATGATAAACAGAGAATATAATCTTTACCATTTCCATTCTTAAAATACACTTCTCAGCATAGGACTTAGGTCCATTTCAAAGATATATTTTTCATACATATCAGGAATATATTTCCCTACATAGTTTAGCAAAAGTTCCAGTATTATTCTACACAAATGAAGAAATATGTGGGGGTTACAAAAGCAGTAAGTATAATAGAAAAATTTCCTAATATTTTAAATAATCTTGTTTTCTTTTGGTAAATACAATAATCTCATGCCCTGTTTTATTATCACTCAAAATTTCAAAATAAATTATCATTACTAGAACCAAATTAAATCATTAAATGTTGTATGGGGATGCTTACATAAACCGGCAGAAGCACAGTGAGAACTTCATGGCCATTTTCCTTATAATAGTATTTCTTTTACCTTTAAATATATGGGTTTGGAAAACTGAGATTAGGGAGGCAAAGCAAAGAAAGTCTTAAGCATTTCCGTGGTCATGAGACTATTGGGACTCACAAACCAATATCCCAAAATATGGCATTTTGACATGCTGAAGTGAAGAAGCCTCAAGGTTTCTCTGACCTACCCCTACTCCCACTGTCTTTCCCATAGCACAGGCTAAAGTTGTTCTCTGAAGTTGCCTTATCTGCCTAAAGTCCAGACCTACCAAAGAAGAAAAACAATTGCCTATGGTCCCTTCTCTGAGTTTTCTTTAATTGAACCCGTATTGCAGGAAGGAAAACTAAAGTCTGTCAACAAACCGGGACAGACTTTCCTCACAAACCATTGTCCACTCTGTGGGCCCAACAGACTTTGCCCCAGACCATTGTGTGTTCTTCAAGCCCATTGAATTCTCCCTAGTAATCACTTATTGCCCCTCAACAGAATTCTTCTTCTCCCTTTGTCCCATAACCTGTATTGCCAAGATCGAAGCACCATTTTCTCTGTAACCTTAAGATGCTATATAAGTTTCTGCACCCCATTACAAGGTGGGAGTCTTCATTCCAAGGGCTTTTGTGTGTGCATGTTAAATAAATTTGTATGTCTTTTATCTAATTAATGTGCCTTGTGTGAGTTGATTTTTCAGGAAACCTTCTGAGGACCAAGGGGTTGGCCCCTACAAGACAATTTATATAAGATATAGCAAAGGACTAGAATGGAGTATGAGGTGCTCTGTATCTTCACGTTTTACATCATGAAAATTCTCGCACTCTTGACAAATATTTGTTAATAGAGAAATCTCACCTCTGTTACTCAATTTAAAAAAAGTAGAGCTATAATTGTATGTTATTATTCATATTGTCGAGTACAACAAATGAAGTTGCATTACTTCAAAGGAACCAAAGCAGTAGCCAGACCGTGTTCAAGACCCTTCACTATTGACAAGCCTCTAATTGTCTACCACTCCTAAAACAGAACGAGGCTTATGAACCAATTCAGAGGTCAGGAAGAGAGACCTCACCATTAGAGGGCTGAGAAACCAGAGCAATATCTGATTACTATTTCAGGTTATTCTGAGTAAGAAATTAGGAGATTTTGCTAAAAACTGCTCTATCTCTTCATGTTCTGAATGTTTTACTTTCTACCCTACAAAAAGAATGCATACATTAATTAGGTGCCCAGAAAGGAGATTGAAAATTTCTCTTGATTTTGGGCCCAAAACTTCCATGAAACAAATAAAAATTTTCAGTGTCATTTTTCAATCTACATCTCCACCCTCATAAAGATTGATATTGCTTCCTATTCTATTTTACACCACACCCAGAGGAATGAGCATAGCCTCTAGCTATGCTAGAGCATAGCTATGCTCTAGCTATGCTAAGAGCATCTGGTTTGGAACCAAGAAGATCTGCAACTTCCTACCTGAAAGAACTTGGTAAAGTCATTTAAGATCTATGATCCTCAGTTTCATATACAATGGAGATTATGATAGCATTACCTTAAACAATTAAATGAGATGGTACATTGTAAATACTCAATAAACTGTAGTTATTATTGTATAATTTAAAGTATATAACCCTCCTCTACTCATAGATCCAAAGAGGAGCTATCATTATGAAAAACAGAGAACACTTCTGTAGTTCCAACATGATGATGGATGGAAACCCTTACAGAAACAAAACTGGTGAAAGTAGGTCATATATTAATCTTCACACAAATTCTTTGGTTTTGTTCATTTCTCTCCATTTAAAAAGTAATATATATTCATCATGGACAATTTGGAAAGAAGATAAAAAGATTACTCACTAACTTCTAAACATTTTTCCTTGAGTATAAACTTACAATTCCCATGTTTTTCCACTAGATGACACTAGTGGGTAAAATATAATGACAATTTTGCCAGTATTTCCCAAACTGCAGCATGTATCCAGATCATTTTCTAAGATTGGGTCAAATTTAAGAAGCAGATAAAAAGAGTAAGAAGGAAGTAACACATGCATAGCTTTAAGGTACAATCAAATAAGTGAATCTGCAAAATTTCAAGCAGCAAAGCAGAAAATGCCTACTTAATATAGATCAGAAGAATAAAACTAATTTGGGCATTATATTTTTGGATTTTCCAATTGAATATACAGAAACAAAAATCATAACCTCAAATTTTCTTGAATATGTGTTTCAAACATATGTTTGAATATATTAATAGGTTACCAGATAATAGAAATTGAACAATCCAACATGTTTCTCTTCATCATTTGGCTGCCAGAATTCTCAGAAAAAAATTTAATAGCAAGAAATATCCATATTGCCTTTTTCTATATTCTTTGTGGTATCTCTTTTCAATTTTATTATAACATTCCATGTCTGTATGCTTTAATTTTAAGCCATCTTCAATTATTATTGGAAGTGCTTAGAGTAGAAATTGCAGGTATAAGATAATGTATTACTATTATTTATAAAAATAAGAAAAAGGATTACCATATAAAATATGTCAAACTCTAAATGCCAAGAAGATAAATGCTTTCCCTCAGATATTATTTTGCTTTACATTTTAAAAATGTGTTATTTTATACTCATTAGATTGATTTTAATTTTTTAATCACACCAATACCTTTTATGAGTTTGGTGGTAACAATGGTACCTTAATGGTGGCACTATAAATATGTACAATTTTTATTCAAGCCAATATGATAATATGTATTAGGAAACATAAAATATTCATCACTGATCTACATGGAACAGGTATTGCGTTGAGGAAGTTTGCAACCAGGTATATATATAGAAGCCAATAAGGTAGTGGAGAAAGTGGAAATTGAGTGTAGCAGGAACCTCGGAAACTAATTTAGTTACAAAAACCAGTCTCATCGAGAGCCAAGTGAATAGTGCATCAGAGAGGGTCTAACCTGGTAGACAGGGTCCAGCCATAAGAGATAGCAAGTGATGGGCAATAAAGCAGTGGAGTAGAGATATATCCTGGTTTTGAAAGGCTTCTCAATGGCTCAAAGGGAAATCTTTTCAGCTAATAAATAGCGAGGTCGATAAGGAATAGGATTCATCCCCTCACTCAAGAAAAGCATTGGCACAGGCTAGACATCAGGTGCTCTCAAAGAGATGGGATCCTAGGAAATGTTCATGTCTTAGAAGGAAACTAGAATGCTCATCAATGCAACCTGCATAGTTGAGTTTAAGATAAACCCCAATCCTATGGACTGAAAAAAATTGTAGATGGGTTATGCTATGACTTGGTTGCTAATAGAGTGCCTGAGATTCAGGCTATACCAACTTAGACACAGAGTATGCACAGTAGCATGACCACTTTAGGACATACCTAATATTGGTGCTGAGGGTATTTACATATTTTCTAACTATTGTAATAGACTCAGACAGTGTGGTAAGTCTGGCAGGCAAGTGAGGTATTACAGTAGAGGAAGCCTTGGAGGTATAAGATAGGTTAAAAGAAGAGGAAATGAGTCAAGAGAGGCAGTAATACCCTTTGATGCTTTTATCCCACTCCTGTGAATATTCCCAATGGAAATAATCCAAAGGGAGGAAAAAAAAGGAGTAGGAAGAGGAGGAAGAACATAATGAGAAATAAAAAAGTAGATCAAAGAAGAACCAATTTGCGCAAGGGAAATTATTACAGAATTGACTACAGTAGGGAAAGTCAGGAACACACTTAAATGACCAAGTAGAAAGATATTGCTTCTCAGGAAACTATTACACATCAACTCAACATATTACTATGCAGTCATAAATAATAAGTCCTAAAATGGTATAAATATAGGGAAATGTAGGATGTGGTAAGTGGAAAAAAGTCCATAATGGATAGGTTTAAATGCCTAAAAGTATACAATAAATCATCCAGAAATATATGATGTATATAAAAACCTGTGTCACATGTAGTTCTCTAGTGAGTTTTGAAGAGGAGAGGGAAGTGGAGCTGGAGGGGCAAGGGAAAAGGACAAGGAGAAAAAGCTGAATAAGTATTTAAATTTTACCTTACTATTGAAAAAACAGAAATACAAAAGACAAAACAATTATGTTGCACATATAGCCACTGAATCAGTATGTTTTGGGCCTAATTAAAGTTTTGGTGATTACTTTCCACCTTTTCTTCTTTCATATTTCTAGCACCTGCCTGCTTTTCTCACCTCACAGGCACAGCTCTGCTGCAGGTTGTCATCTCTCTTTTTCTGAATGATTATACAACCTCCTAAATCACATTCCTATAATCTTGCTTCCCTCTAATATATTTATCACACTGTGCTATAATTATCTTTGGAAAAAAACAAATCTAGTTATTTTACTGCCCTGCTTAAAAGCCCTTCAACCTTTGTACTGTCCTAATGTTTACCTATGTCTGTCTTTTAAGTGTTCTATAGGGATGCTTACATAAACTGGCAGAAGCACAGTGGGAACTTCATGGCCATTTTCCTTATAATAGTGTTTCTTTTGTCTTTAAATATATGGATTTGGAAAACTGATATTAAGGAGGCAAGGCAAAGAAAGTCTTAAGCATTTCTATGGTCATGAGACTATTGGGACTCACAAATTGATACCCTAAATTATGGCATTTTGACATACTGAACTGAAGAAGCCTCAAGGCTTGTTATTATTATAATATGTAAAATAAATAATTATTTGCACTTCTATAATACCTTCACTTTATTCCACAGTGGTTTCATGTCAGTATCTTTTGTGTAAAGTGAGCATTGCAAAGTAGACTTTGAAATTATTGGCTGAAAGAAATGTTTTCTGAATCTCATAACTCTTAGTATTGGCAGTACTTCCAGAAAGGTGGAGTTAAGATCTTCTAAAATCTAAACCTCCAAAAAAATAAAAAAAGAACACTGCAAAAATTATCAAAATCAATTTGGTCAGAACTCTGGCAATTAACTAAAGGCTTGGAACAATCTGAGGAATATTTATATAAGAAAATTGGCTAAGTCTTGGTAAGAACAGTAAATTTTGTGGCATTTTAAGTTGCCTTATTCTCATTCCATGTTTCCCAGCACCACACTAGCCTTGAAATCCGACAATCTTGTAATTATAATAGCTATGAAAATAAGCAGCCTTGCAATCACTGGATAGGTCAAAACGGGTTTGGAGCCCCACAAAAAAGGCCTATTTCAAGGAAATTATCATTATTTGACCTGAGTAGCAGATCCTGGAAAACAGCCTCACAGAGCTTTTCTTTATTTGACCTGACACAGAGCTCACATAGTGAGAAAGAGATTAAGCCTGGCATTTTAAAACATCAGTAGCAATTGTTTAACACTGTGGCCTCCCGAGGCAACAATACTAGTTGGGGAAAAAAAGAAGCTTACCAAAAACTTTTAAAAAGCTTGGAAATGAGATTTCCATAAGGGCCTTTGAATAGCTGTGATTATATTCCTGGGTATCTGGAATGCCATATACTTGTGTAGAGTTGTGTGCATGCCCAAACCTGTACATATGCTCATGAAAAATCTATAAAGGTTCTAAGCTCTCACCTCTGGATGACTTATGACTTTGAAGCACTACATAAACAAGAAGTGAAGGCTAAGGCAGAGTTGTAAACTGCCTGGCTAAGTGTGAAAGGGATACACTGATACAGACACAGAGTACTTTGGCAAAGACTGAGAGACTTATTATTTCTGGGTTTAAGGAAATCTCTGCCTAATCATTAGCTGATCACTTAGAAAACCATGCAGAGTTTTCAGTTACTATACATGGAAATGAATAGACTTTACAGAACTAGTACAGGGAAGTCACCAAACTAACATCAACAACAACTACTACTACTACTTACAACAACAAACCCTAGGAAGAAGAGAGAATCTAATTATCAGAGTTGCCACATTATATTATTTATAATGTCCAAGGTTTTTATAAAATATGTGATATGCAAAGAAACAGGAAAATATGATCTATTCATAGAAATAAAAAGCAGTTAATAGAAAGTGTCTGTGAAGAAGCCCAGACATTGGACTTATTAGACAAAGACTTCAAAGCAGCTATTTATAAATATGTTAAAAAAACTGAAGCAAACTGTGTCTAAAGAACTACAGGAAAGTATAAGAATGATATGCCACTAAATAAAGAACATCAGTAAAGCAATAAGGAGGCAGGAATTATTTAAAAATGGAAATTGTTGAGTTGAAAATTACAATAAATGAAATTAAAACTTTACCAGAGGGATTCAACAGAAGATTTGAGCAGAGAGCAGAAAAAAATTGAACTTGAAAATAGATCAACAGTGATTACCCAATCAAGGAACAGAAAGAAAAAGGAGTGAAGAAAAATAAAAAGAGGCTAGGAGATTTGTGAGACATCATTAAGTGTACCAACATAAGCATAATGGGAATTCCAGAAGGAAAGATGAGAGAGAGAAAAAGGGGCAAAAAAAATATTTGAAGTAATAATGGCCCAAAACTTCCCAAATTAGATGACAGTGACATATGTCATAACTAAACTGCCAAAAACCAAAAACCAAAAGAGAATTTTGGAAGCACCAGGAGAAGTGACTCCTCAAATACAAGATTTAGAACTGATTTATCACAAGAAACCAAGGATGACACAGGCAGATGGATGAAATATTTAAAGTACTAAAAGTACAAAAAGCTGTCAACCAAGAATTTTGTATCTAGCACAATTATCAAAAATAAAGAAATTAAGATATTTCCAAAAAATAAAAAAAGAATTTTTCACTACCTGACCTGCCTCTATGATAAGTATTAAATGGAATCCCTCTTGCTGAAATTAAAAAAAAAAAGTAGGCAATAATTCAATTGCTGCACAAACATATAAAGAGCACTGCCAAAACAATACACAGGTAAATAAAAATGAGAGTATAAATTTGGTTTTTGTTTACCTGACTTAAATTTGTCTGACTTAAAATACCATTGCATAAGACAATAATAATAAATCTGTGTTGATTGGCTTATAATTTTAAAAAGATGTAATTTGTATAAAATAATAGTGCAAAGAAGGGGAGGAAACAGAGCTATACAAAGCAAAGTTTTTGAATACTATTGAAATTGTAATAAATTGGTATTAGTTTAAACTAGATTATAGTAAGTTGATATGTTAATTATAATTCCCAGGATAACCACTAAGAGAATACCTAAAAATATAAATTAACAATAGAATTAAATTGTACCCCCATAATATTCTGAAATAAAAGAAACAAAAACAACACAATTAAAATATTACATCAGAAAATATCTACTTAACAGAAAAGAAGGCAGTGAAGCAGGAATAGAGGAACAATAAAAGCATAAGATATGTAGAAAACAAAAAGCAAAGTGGTAGACATAAATGCTACCTTATGAATAATTACACTAAAAGTATATGGATTAAACACACCAATCAAAAGGCAGAGATTGGCCCAATGAATTAAAAAATATGACCCAGCTATGTGCTGTCTATCAGAGATACAACTTAAATTCAAAGAAACAAATAGTTTGAAAGCAAAAGGATAAAATAATATATGCCATGAAAAAAGTAAGCACAAAAGAACTGAAATGGCTATACAAATATCTGACAAAATACTTTTTAAGACAAAAGTCTTTACTAAGGAAAAAGAAGGATATTGTATAATGATAAAGTGTTCAATCTACCAGGAAGACATAACAATTAAAAGCATATATGCAACTAACAACAGAGTTCCAAATTACGTGAAGCAATAATGAATGAAATTGAAAGAACAAATAGACAATTCAACAATAATATTTGGATATGTCAATACCGCACTTGTTGTAATGGATAGAACAAGTAAGCAGAATATCAAGAAGTAAATAGAAGATTTCAACAAGAGTACAAACCAAATGGACATAACAGACAAATATAGAGCCCGCCAACCAATAACAGAACCATTTACATGTATTCTCAAGTGCACATGGAACAGTCTCCAGGATTAGCTATATGTGAGGCCATAGAACAAAGCTCAATAAATTTAAAACTACTTAGATCATACAAAATATGTTCTCTAATAGACAACCAAATGACATTAGAAATAAATAACAGAGGATATTTGGGAAATTCACAAATATGTAGAAATTAATCTACACACTCCTAAATAGCCAATGGATTAAAGAAGAAACCATAAAGTGAGTTAGAAAATACTTGTAGATAGATATAAACGAAAAAACAACACCAAAAATGTAAGATATGGTGAAATCTAATGCTTAGAGGGAAAGTTTTTGTTTTAATTGCTTATATTCCAAAAACAAGAAAGATCTCAAATCAGCACTTTAACCTTTTACCTTAAGAATTAGAAATAGACCAACAATCTAAACCCAAATCAAGAGAAAGAGGAAATAATAAGTATTAGGGTAGAAATACATAAAATAGAAAATAAAAAAACAACAGAGAAAATCAACAAGCCCAAAAGTTGATTCTTCGAACAGATCAATAAATATGACAAAACTGTAGTTATATTGACAGAGGAAAAAAAGAGTGAAGATACAAATTGCTAGCATTAGTTGTAAAAGAGGGGACATTACTACTGAACTTACAGTAACAGAAAGAATTATAATGGGACAACATAAGCAACTGTATGCCAAAAAACATATATGTTTGAGCCAGGGCAATTTGACAAGGAAAAAAAAATAAAGGCATTCAGCTTAGAAAATAAGAAGTAAAATTATCTCTATTTGCAGATGAGAGTGTGTTGTGTATAGAAAATCCTAAGGAATCCATCAAGAAATAATTAGAGCTAACTAACAAGTTCAACAACATTGCATTTCAACAAGATTGCAAAATACAAGATCAATATTGAAAAAATCAATTGTATTTCTACACAGTAGCAATGAACAATCAGAAAGTCAAGTTAAAGAAATTCCATTTATAATATTACAAAAAATAATAAAATAATGAGGAATTAATTTAACAAAAGAATTTAAAAATTGATACTCTGAAAATTACCAAATATTATTGGAAGAAATTTTAAAAGACCTAAATAAAGGGAAAAACAGCCCATTCATGGATTGGAAAACTTCATGCTGCTAACATGATAATCATCCCCTAATTGAGCAACAATCTCTACCAAATCCTAGATTTTTTTTTTGTAAAAACTTAAAAGCTAATCCTTAACTTTATGTGGAAATGCAACAGACTCAGAATAGTTAAAACAATCTTGAAAAGGAATAAAATATTGAAAGACTCATACTTTGTGATTTCAAAACTTTCTACAAAATTAAAGCAATCAAGACTGTGTAGTACTGGCATAAGGACAGACATATAGATCAGTGGAATGGAATTAAGAGTCTTAAAATAAACCCATTATATTTATGGTACATTTATTTTCAACAAAGGTAAAAGGATAATATAATGGAGAATGAATAGTCTTTTCAGCAAATGGTTAACTGCTGTTAACAGCCAGACATCTTCATGTAAAAGAAGGGATTTGGACACCTACTTTATACCATAAACAAAAATTAAATCAAAGTGGATCATAGACTTAAAAATAGAAAATAAAATGATACAACACTTAGAAGAAAACATTAGGTGTAAATCTTTGTGACATTGGATTAGGCAAAGCCTTATAATATATGGAATTCAAAGCACAAGCAGCCAAAGAAAAAATATAAAAATTGAACTTCAAAATTAAATAAGTTTGTGCATAAAAGGACATGATCAAGAAATAAAAGAACAACCCATAGAATGGGAGAAAATGTTTAGAAATTGTACATATGATAAATGTCTAGCATCCAGAATATATAAAGAATGATAACTACTCAATGATAATAAAACACCCAAATTTAAAAGTGAGCAAAAGATTTTGGATATGCTTTCAAAAACTATATACAGAAAGCTAATAAGCACATGAAAATATGCTCAACATCAGTGGAATGCAAATCAAAACACCATATCACTTCACACCAACTAAATGGCTACAAATAAGAAAATCAACAAGAAAAAAATCAAACAACCCCACTAAAAAGCAGGCAAAGGATATGAACAGAAAATTTTCAAAAGAAGACAGGATAATGGCCAGCAAACATATAAAAAATTGCTCTACTTCTCTAATCATCAGGGAAACGCAAATCAAAACCACAATGGGATATCACTTAACTCCAGTGAGATTGGCTTATATCAAAAAGTCCTGAAACAACAAATGTTGGCAGGGATGTGGGCAGATAGGAACACTCACACACTGCTGGTGGGACTGGAAATTAGTACAACCTCTATGGAAAGTAATATGGAGACACCTCAAAGAACTAAAAGTAGAACTACCATTTGATCCAGCAATCCCACTACTGGATATTTATGCAAAGGAAAAAAAGACATTCTATAATAAAGACATCTGCACTCGAATGATTATAGTGGCACAATTCACCATTGCAAAGATGTGGAAACAACCCAGGTGCCCATCAATATACGAGTGGATTAATAAAATGTGGTATATGTATACCATAGAGGACTAATCAACAATAAAAAAAATGGTGAATTAACACATCTGGTATTATCCTGGATGGAGCTAGAGCCCATTCTTCAAAGTGAAGTATCACAAGAATGGAAAAACAAGCACCACTGGTACTCACATCAAATTGGTACTAACTGATCAATACTTATGTGCACACATGGGAGGGGGTTTGAGGGGATGGGAAAACTCACATCTAATGGCTGTGGGGCACACAGTTTGGGTGACATCCACAATTGTAGCTCTGACTTGGGCTGTGCATAGGCAATATACATAACCAAAGTGTTGTACCCCCATAATATTCTGAAATAAAAGAAAAAAAAATCCAGGCAAACGGAAACCAAAAGAAAGCTAGGGTAGGCATTCGCATATCAGATATCATAATCTTTAAAGCAACAAAAGTAAAGAAAGACAAAGATGGTCACTATATAGTGGTAAAGCAAAAATCCTGCAAAAAGACTTAACAATCCTAAATATTTATGCACCCAACACAGGAGCGCCCAGATACACAAAGCAAATACTGCTAGATCTAGACAACATAATAAATAGCAACACTATAATGTCCGGGACGTCAACACCCCAATGACAAAACTGGACAGATCCTCCAAGCAGAAAACAAGCAAACAAACAATGGACCTAAACAGGACTCTAGAACATTTGGGTCTGACAGACATCTACAGAAAACTCCACCCAAATAACTCTGAATATACATTCTTCTCATCAGCTAATGGAACTTTCTCAAAAATTGATCACATCCTAGGCCACAAAACAGATCTTAACAAATTTTAAAAAGTGGAAATTATACCACGTATCTTTTCAGACCACAGTGGAATAAAATTAGAAATCAATTCCAATAGAAACACACATCTCTATCCAAAAACATGGAAATTAAACAATCATTGCTGAATGACTATTGGGTCAAGGAGGAAATTCAGATGGAAATCAAAAGATTCTTCAATCTAAATGATAATGGGGACACAAGTTATCAAAATCTGTGGGATACAGTGAAAGCAGTCTTGAGAGGAAAACTCATCACCTTAAATGCCCACATCCAAAAGACAGAAAGTTCACAAATCCATAAACTAATTAATCATCTCAAAGAAATGTAAAAGGAAGAGCAAACCAATCCTAAACCCAGCAGAAGAAAAGAAATAACCAAGATCAGAGCAGAATTAAATGAAATCGAGAACAAAAGAACTACACAGAAGATTCATACAACAAAAAGTTGGTTCTTTGAAAAGATAAACAAAATAGACAGGCCACTTGCTAGATTGACCAGAAGCAGAAAGGAAAAGACTCTGATAAGCTCAATTAGAAATGAAAAAGGAGAGGTCACAACTGATATCACGGAAATACAAAATATCATCTTTGAATACTATAAAAAACTCTGTGTCCAAAAACATGAAAATGTGGAGGAAATGGAAGAATTTTTAGAAACACACAACCTCCCTAGGCTCAACTATGAAGAAATCGAATTCCTAAACAGAGCAATATCAAGCACTGAAATTGAAGCAGTAATAAAAAATCTTCCAACAAAGAAAAGTCCTGGACCAGATGGGTTCATGCCTGAATTCTACCAAACCTACAAATTAGAACTGGTACCTATACTGCAGAAATTATTCCATAACACCAAGAAGGATGGAATCTTCCCAAACTCATTCTATGAAGCCAATATCACCTTGATACCAAAGCCAGAAAAGCACACAGCAAAAAAAGAAAATTACAGACCAATATCCCTTATGAATATAGATGCAAAACTTCTCAATAAAATTCTTGCAAATGGAATTCAAATGCACATCAAAAAAATAATTCACCACGATCGGGTGGGCTTTATCCCCTAGATGCAGGGATGGTTCAACACACACAAATCTTTAAATGTAATTCACCATATAAATAAAAGCAAGAACAAAGACTATATGAGCCTCTCAAGAGATGTAGAAAAGGCTTTTGACAAAATTCAGCACCATTTTATGATAAGAACTCTTAGCAATATAGGCATAGATGGCTCATACTTCAAAATTATTAAAGCCATATACAATTATCCCACAGCCAATATCATACTGAATGGGGAAAAATTGAAAGCATTCCCACTTAAAACTGGAACCATACAAGGTTGCCCACTAACTCCACTACTACTCAACATAGTGCTGGAAGTCCTTGCCAGAACAATCAGAGAAGAGAGAGGAATCAGCAGTGTCCAAATGGGAACAGAAGAGATCAAACTTTTACTCTGTGCTGACAATATGATATTAGGTCTAGAAAACCCCAAGATTCAACCAAGAGACTTCTGGAATTGATAAATGAATTCGGCAAAGTCTCAGGATACAAAATCAATGCGCACATATCAGTAGCCTTCATATACACCAATAACAGTTGAGCCGAGAAAGAAATCAAAGACATGAAAAGTTTCACAATAGCACCAAAAAAAATTACATATTTAGGAACATATTTAACTAAGGAGGTGAGAGATCTATATAGGGAGAACTATGAAACACTGAGAAAAGAAATTGCAGAGGATGTAAACAGATGGACAACCCTACCATGCTCTTGGATTGGTAGAATCAACATTGTTAAAATGTCCATACTACCTAAAGTGATTTACAGAATCAATGCAGTCCCTCTCAAAATATCAACATCATTTTTTGCAGATCTAGAAAAAATAATTCTATGCTTCATGTGGAACCAGAGAAGACCCGTCTAGCCTAAGCAATCTTAAGCAAAAAGAACAAATTGGGAGGCATCAATCTACCAGACTTCAATTATACTACAAGGCTATAGTAACCAAAATAGCATGCTACCGGCACAGGAACAGGGATGTAGACGAATGGAACAGAACTAAGAACCCGGATATAAAATCATCCTCATACTGTCATCTGATCTTTAACAAAATAGACAAAAACGTAGACTGGGGAAAAGAATCCCTATTCAATAAATGGTGCTGGGAAAATTGGATAGACACATGTAGAAGACTGAAACTAGATCCACACCTCTCACCTTTGACAAAAGTCAACTCACGATGGATAACAGACTTAAACCTAAGACATGAAACCATAAGAATTCTAGAGGAAAACATTGGAAAAACTTTTGCAGACATTGGCCTAGGCAAAGAATTTATGAAGACCCCCAAAGCATTCACAACAGCAATGAACATAAATAAATGGGACCTGATCAAATTAAATAGCTTCTGCACAGCCAAGGAAACTATCAGTAGAGGGAATAGACAACTTATAGAATGGGAGAAAATATTTGTACGCTACACATCTGATAAAGGGCTGATAACCGGAATCTATACAGAATGTAGGAGAATCAACAAGAAAAGATCAAACAACCCCATTAAAAAGTGGGCAAAGGACATGAGCAGAAACTTTTCAAAAGAAAACAGAATAATGGCCAATAAACACATGAAAAATTGCTCAACTTCTCTAATCATCAGGGAAATGCAAATCAAAACCACAATGAGATATCACTTATCCAGTGAGATTGGCTCTTATCAAAAAGTCCCGAAGCAACAAATGTTGGCAGGGATGCGACAGATAGAACACTATACACTGCTGGTGGCACTGCTAATTGGAAAGTGATATGGAGACACCTCAAAGAACTAAAAGTAGAACTACCATTGGATCCAGCAATCCCACTCCTGGGAATTTACACAAAGGAAAAAAAGACATTCTCTAATAAATACATCTGCACTCCAATGTTTATAGTAGCACAATTCACAATTGCAAAGATGTGGAAACAACCCATGTGCCCATCAGTACATGAGTGGATTAATAAAATGTGGTATATATATAGCATGGAGTACTACTCAACCATAAAAAAACATAGTGAACTAATACATGTGGTATTATACTGGATGGAGCTAGAGCCCATTCTTCAAAGTGAAGTGTCATAATAATGGAAAAACAAGCACCACTGGTACTCACTATCAAATTGGTACTAACTGATTAATACTTATGTGCACACACGTAAATAATATTCATCAGGGGTCGGGCAGGTGGGATGGTTTTGAAGGGGATGGACAACTCACACCTAATAGGTGCAGGGCACACTGTCTGGGTGATATTCACGATTATAGCTCTGACTTGTGCAGTGTGTAGGCAATATATGTGACCAAAGTGTTTGGTCATGGTATTCTGAAATAACAAAATTAAAACATATATATATTTATATACTTATTTATAAATATACATTTTTATATAATTTGTATAATATTCCTGTGAGGTATGAATAGCACAATTAATAGCCTGATTTTGCACATGGGGAAGTAAGTAACTCCCAAAAGCTTTGAAAACAAGCAAGTTATGGTGTGAACCTAAGTCATCCTACCTAAAGTCTGGTGTTCTTTATTCTCTTCTGCCTCCCTTGATAATAATAGGGCTGAAAAGGAAAACTTAAAAAGTGAACTGCTCCAAGCCATTCTACGTTAAAATGGTGAGCAGGAAGTCTAAATTCATTCAGAATCTTATTATTTTCTTGATGACATGTAAAACTCCCCCAGGGAAGACTTCTCCATGGCTTACCCACTGTTTCTGTACCCGTTCCTCAGAACAGTTTCTACTGTCCCTTTCAGATGAGGAACTATTCCTATGATCAATTCTTTCCACATGAGACCCTAACATTCCTTTCTTTCTCTTCTGTACCAGATACTTCTCCCTTTGAGAAGACAACTTGACCCTGCTCTCAGAAAAGGAGCACATACTATCATCAGTCTTCCATTACTTTTCATTAACACCAAGTCTTGCACCATTTTGGATAAAATCCTTTAAAATTGGGTATGTTCTTTGTCTCATGTGTTATAAGGCTGTTAAGTATGTGGTGTTCCTTGGGACATCTGAAAGTTTTTGCATTGTATCTCAAGCTAGAGATGAAACTGGAAAATGTCTTTCTTGCTGTGGTTAAGCCTATAAAAGACTTTTCAAAGAGCACTTTGACTATTAATTCTTAGGGTGGAAAAATACAAGAGCAATAGATCTTATGGAAAATGTTTTCACTAGTTGGATGATAAAAAAACTGCAATACATAACTGAATGATGATTCCTCAGAACTTTAAAAATAATGCAATAAAATAACTACTGTCTTGGATAAATGATTTAGACCTTTAGCATCTGGAAAGCAATATACTGGAAAGTATCACCTCCTAACATCTTTGTTCTCTTTTTAGTATAATTACTCTATTATTTATCCCAACATCAATAAACAACACTAATGCTCTGTATATAATATGCTCCATTGATATTATCATTATCACTCTAGTCTCAAGATGAAAGTACAAAGAAATATCTGTAATTGAAAAAGTAACGATTACATAAACAGCAGGAAGCCAAATGACTAAAATCAGTAGTGCCCAGTGTAAGAGGCCTTAAAATTGTGGCCTCTTCATTGTGATAAGTTGAAGTAGACTATAGCCAAAGGATGAAGAACAATAAATTAGCTAAGTAAGTAAGCTTAAAAATCGCACCTGCATTTCCGAGTCACACTACACTTCAACGGATTCTGATCTTTCCCATGAAATAATGTATGATGGATTCTGCAACGCAAGGATGGATGACCCTGTATCCATCTATATTCTTCAGTATTAGGTCTCCCAATTTCTCATGTAGGCCCCCAACCTCTTCAGGAAAAAAATAACTGTCTTTAATCATTTTCTACTTATTTAATGTGTCCCAATCTTGTGTTCCCACTGAGAATGTAAACCTCTCTGGGATAGGGACACTTTCTGTATCACTTACTTCCCTCCTCCTCCACCTTTCATCACCCATGGATACAGGTGGAAAAAAAATGACCTTTAGCAGGTCACTTAATCTTTGTGACTCTGTTTCCTTATCTTTACAGTGAAGGAGTTGATCTAGATCAGAGATTCTTCACCAAATGTCTGTACCAGAACCCAGTTAATGTTTCCAAGCCCAAACCCCAGAGTCAAATGAGATAGATCTGAGGCGAAGGCCAAGAAAATTTATCTCAGAGAAATTCCTCATGTAGTTTTGAAGTAGATCCCAAGTTGAGAAATGAGATGTAAGAAATCTACCACTCTACAAACAAGTTATTTCTCTGTAGACCATATAAAATATATAGCCCTTCTTGAGATATTTTTTTTCAGTCTGGGGCTCTTTACACTAGCTATTTTAGCCACTGCTCTATATCCATCAGCTATCAATTCTCACAATCTGGTCCACCCACATCCCTAAATGTAATAAGTAATGAGGTTTATCTTGTTCTCCTTTGTCTGGACATTAGTACTACCGAAGTGGGTATTCTATATACGTTTATATATTAAAGAGCAGTTTTAATTGTCAGAAGTGGCAGAGAGAAGAATGAAAATGTATTTAACTGTGTATTCAAATAATGACAGTTAAATTCATTTTTAATAGATTCTCTTTCTTCTTAGTGAAATTCCATACTCACTGCATTTTATAAACTCTCTCTTGCTCATTTTGATTATTTCCTCACCACTGCCCAGTCAGCAAAACCAAACTAGTGGGAAAATTATCACACCCAATGTTGTTATTTCTCTTTGAAAAATACCTCAAAAAATTAAAATAAATTTACAAAATATGTAGTGCATCAACCTTTATTATTGATGGATCTAGGGGTGGGGAATGAGCAATGATGAGTGACTGCCAGTGGTTGTGTGACAGCTGACCACTATGGTTCTTGCAGGCCCAGAGCAGCAGTTTACAGCACCATTTGGGAAGAGGATTTAGAATCAGGATTTGCCACTATACAGAAACCCACATGCCGCTTCTGGCATGCATGCTACGTGATACAATTTCCGACAGCTGCTGCTGATGATTATGATGATAATGGTGATATTCTGATCCCAAAATGATAGAGAAGCAGTATGGGTCCATGAAATCATCATATCACTAGCATATAGAAGCCTGGTACTTTGATTCAAGAAGAAGAAAGCAAACTGCACTGGGAATCAGCAAACCTGGATACCAATGCCAGTTTGGTCACTCACTAACTGCTTGGGCAATTTCTTTCTTTCTCTTTGGGAATCATTTTTTTAATCTATAAAATAAGGGTGTTGGATTAGACCAATAATTTTCACACTGTTATTTAAGGATCCCCCTCAACATCTACCTAAAAGTGTCAAGGGGGCAGAATCTTTATCCTCCCTCTTTCAGTCAGAGCAACTCTCTCAATGTCCATGAGAGATTGAGATTTAGTTCCCCGGATTTTTAAGCGTGAAAAATCATCTAGATTATCTCTATGGGACTTTACATCTATGATACTTTAGAACTCTACAGTATCTAAGATTAGAAAGCAAAGATATTCCAAAAGTTTATGATAAATACCTCCTTTATTTTTCCTCCATCAGTTTTTTTTTGCTATTATCGTCATATACTTCTGAAAGTCCTCTATCCCCATCCTCCTGAGCCTCAAGTCATAAGACATTTGCCTAATGAAGGAGCACTAGCTACTATCTATAAAATGGCACTGTTGCCCTACAGGGCTGGCCTAAGATCTAAGCAGATTCGGGATTACCTAGGTAGTGGAATTTTGAGGAACTAGAACAGGAGGCTCAAATTCTCATCCCATAGGGTTGCTGGCTGAAGCCTGAATACCTTTTTCAGAAAATAGAACCTATTGTTACACGCAGGGAATTTAGGCTTATAATGCAGACTCTTCTTGGAGAAGGAACACTGACATATTCACACTCAGTTAGAAGTGACTTTTATCTGAGAGTGAGCTTTTGATTATAGAAAAAAGAATTGAATTGCTCAAGTCAAAAATGGAGAAAGTCTTAATTTTTTAATGTATAAAGTGGGAATAATGGTAAATATAATAAAAATAACAACAATGACACTACCATTTACTGAGTTTTTAATAGGTATCAAACATCATACTGGACACTTGACTTACACTATCCTATTTTGTTTTCACAACAACCTTATAAGGTAGGTGAATTATCCATTGCAATGATAGGGCCTCTATTATTTATAACTTTATTATTATTATTAGTTAAAGGGTCTGAAATGGGGAGGCTAGAGAAACAAATTTTACCCATTGCACAGTCCTGCTATCACACTTCCTTGACAGTATGGAGTCACCGCTCTCTTTCAGGTGGTATCCTAATCTCTGCCAATATTACATTTACTTAGCAAAACAAACTACTGTAGCCACAGCCTTTACTTCTAAAACCTACCACCCCTTCAGTGACTTTTTCACAAAGGTCCCCACCAGCCTTCCTATACGTCTGTGTAATAGGAAATAGTGTGCATTACCTTAAAAGTTTCTGTTTTTTTCTTCCAGTGTTTACAATATGATTTTCCTTTAAGATGCATTCAGCTTAAATTGCTTTCTCTATCAGAAAAATTATTTTAAATCAAAATGATATAAAGTTCCTCAAGCACTGGAAGAAGTTCAGGCAAATCTTTTTCTTCATATACTATATCCCTGTAGAATACAAAATTATATCTTCCAGTAGGAAACAAGAACAGCTTGTGTGGACTCCCACCTCTTATTTTACTTTCAGATGGTCTTGTTAAGCTATTAGAAGGGATTTATTACAAGTATTCGTTAAGTTGGCAAAAAAGAAATCTTTCCCCCATCCCAACCTTGAACATGATGATTGATTAATCTGTTAGAATTATGCTGATGCCTTATAAAAGGGCTTATATTAGTAGAATTGTGCCACTTACTAAATCTTTTCACCCTCCTTTAACTCTCATATGAGTCTTGTGATATAACTGGGGCAAGTGTTGCTATCCTCATTTTCCATATAAAGACATTGAGACTAGGAGAAACAAAGTGCCTTGCCTGGCAGTTAGTGAGTGGCTGAGTTGGAACTTTACTAAAACACAAATATTCTCATTATATATTCCTTATTTTTCTAGCTCTCTTCCCACTTGTTTCACTGAATGATTTATTTATGTAACAGGATTGCAACAGGGATGTCTTGACATACCTATCACAGAAAAAAAGCTCCGCTAAGGCTGCAGAGTACCCAGAAAACAAATCTTTCTTCCCAACTCTCCTTCAAGGTAATAACTGTATAAAATAGTATCTTCTATTTACAGCCTCCAGAATTTTTGCTCTTTTCCCCCTTCATTGGGTCCCTCAGTTTTCCACCCACTGCCTTGATGTTCTGCTCCAATGCTGCCTTTCTACCTTCCATGTTCTCTCTGTTTTTTTAATAACCCTGGAAAAAGGAAAGGGTAGTATTTAAGGTAGGGTTGTCAGATAAAATACAGGATTCTCAGTTAAATTTGAATTTCAGATAAACAATGAATAATGTTTTAGTATTAGTACGTCCCAAATATTGCATGGGGAGATATTTTATACTAAGAAGTAATTTGTTGTTTATCTGAAATTCAAATTTAACTGGGCATCCTGTGTTTTTATTTGATAGATCTGGCAACCCTAGGTTAACAGCACAGGTTCCAATGTCAAAATGACTTCATTTGAATACCGACTTTGATGACCTGTATAATCTTGGACAAATTTTTTAACTTCTCTGAACTTTAATTTCCTCCTGTATAACACAAGGATAATAAAATAATAAAATATAATAAAATAAAGTTGTTTAGAGAATTAAATAATGTAATGTGAGTAAAGTTCTTAGTAGAGTGCCTACCATATAATAGATACTCCAAATGGTAACTGTTATTATCACTGAATGACAATGACTAATAACAACATGTTCTCTGATAAGTAGACAGGCATTTAAGAGGTAATAAAATATTCAGCTACGTGGATAAAGGCCTGTGGCAGAATTTAGGAAACTTCACATAGGAGGTCTTCTCAGGGCATGGACCCTTTTTATAGTTAAGCTTTAAAGGATAACTCTTCAGAGTTTGAAACAGAAATAACATTCATTATAAAGCATAATGCACTATCAGTAGTTTTTAAGTCTGAGATGACATATAAAAAGCAGAAATAAAATAAAGTAGAATGTTCAGGGTAATCAATATCCAACACACAAGATGTGGTCCTCTTGGATCATTTAGTGTCTCGAGTCACTCAATTTTGACAACAGGTGTCAGACAATAAATAACTCCATAAGTCAGTCTGCATCTGTATAGTATATCAAGAAGTAAGTGACCTTAGAGAAGCACACAGCAATAAAAATTCAAAACAAAGCAAGAGAGAATCAAGGAAGGTGACCAAAAGTTAGGAAGGTCCAGTCATCTATTTGAAGTTCAGGAATAGGTTTTCATTTACTTAGGAACTGTAAGAGGAAAAGAAAGGCCCAAGTCTAGGAATAATAGTGTCACTGAGCAGGTTTTTGGAACAGGAGCCTCAAGTAGATACAAGCAGAAATGAGAACCAAAATATTTAACCACCGATACGGGCAAGGAAGTGCCACAGGTAGTATTGGAGCTGGATACTAGAGGCCTCATGTTTGCCTGTTTAGTTTCTGGAACATGAGGAGATACAAGGGTCAAGATGGGGGGCCAGAGTGGCCAGGATGGTCATGGTGGTAGGACTCAGAGGGTTGGGGTAGCACCTTCATGCAAGCTGGCATGGAAATAGTTTAACATGTTTAATGATCATTAGAACCACACTGGTGGATATCAACAAAATAGCAATGCTGGATACAGGATTTAGATTAGATTATGAACAGGCCAAGCAAACAAAACTACCAGTGTGGAATATCTAGAGCTGCGTGCTTGTACCTCTCATAGCCCTAAAGTTGCTATTTCTCTCTGATCCTACATCACCTAGACTATAAGTTCAGTGAAAAGCAGGAATTGCATCATTTTTGTTCACCATTTATTCCTATCACCTATCACAGTGCTCAAGAATTATTTGTTTAATGAATGAAGAGCCAGGCAATTTTTTCTAGGACCTGGAATGTTCTGAGGATTTGTCTCTCTGGAAGACAGAAATCTCTGAGAACTCCTTCTGGTTTCAAACTGGCCTTGGAGGTTTGCTTCAGACTCAAGCGGGTCCCCTATCATTAGAACCCTTATAATATCAATATTTCTAAGCTCCTGCTAAGGAGAAGACTACAAGGATGTTCTACAATTATATGATCTCTCTAAGGTAGAACTGAACCCTTAAAGGAGAGAGGCAAAACCACACAAGTCCCTGGGATCCTGAGCTGTTAAGCTTTTTCAATTCTACTCAAAGTCTATTTATCAGAAATGGGTCCAGTTTACAATTGTAGAAAGAAATAGTTTCAGGAAATAGCCTACATACGAACGTCAGCCACTCTCAGATAAAACCAAAGTCTTTGACAATTTGTGTTTCTTGTGATAAACTGCCTTCACTTATTTGGGGAAGTAAAAACCAGAACTATATAGCAATTCTGTTAGCTACAAATTTCTCAGCTTTAAATAGAAATAGCAGAACAATTCAAAGAATTAGCTGCCTATAACAATGATTCATTCTTTTAAGTTGAAGTAAATATACTTTAATTTGGCTCTCATCATTTTTATATTAATAGATATGTTCTTAAATATAATTATTTAAAAGCTATTTCATAAAACTCAAAGTGATGCTGTGCATTTACACTGTAACAAATACTAAACCAACACATAGTATAATAATAAGAACATTTTCACAAATTTCTACTAAATCTTGAGGAAAAGAACACATAACTGGGGGCTAAAAGTCCCAAATTGCCCCTAAGCATTTTTTAAAAGGATAGTTATCTCTATTTTAACATTATGAGAACATTTTTTGCAATCATTTCTTTTTTTGCTTTCAAATATTATTTCATTTTTCATGGATTTTCACACATATATAGCTGATTAGTTAATTTTCCATGCAAAGGACTAGTCATGAAAATATTAAATAACTTTGAATTTGATTTAATGGACATCTCTTGATATCAACTTGTTTTCTTCCTGTATTGATGGAAAATAATTGTCCATTTAACTGCATAATTATTCCAGTTTATTCCTCACACTAATTCTCATCAAGAATAGAATCTATTCTGTTCTAGAATATATATATTCTATTCCTGCCACTAAGGCAGGAACTATTTACTTTGGTTCTCTACTTCCAAAAAGTCTGCTTACAACCTTGAATGGACCATCTCAGTGTTAGCTCCAGTCTTAAGAACCTCAGGGAGACTGGCTTCTTTTGGAGACTAACACATGAGACACACTAAGCCCAAGCATTCCAGGAGTTCAGTGTAGATTCTATCCCTTGAACAGGTTTTAAAGTTTCAAGGACACTTCTGACAAAAAATTACCTCAGACTGGGTCAAACCTACTCTGGGCCCTACAATAGTGACCTGAAATCCAAAGGTGGGATACAAATTTAACCGACCTATATAGGCAGCGGGGTGGGGAGAGGGGGGCAGCATTGTATTGAGCATCATCCTTAACCTCCTTGACTTATTACCTGTTAAGAAACGTGATGATCCTCTCCAACTGCTGAATCACTAACATTCTACACTTTCATAGAAACATGAAACTAATATTTTCAATTCCCACAAAAGTGAGACAGAAAGAAATTTATTATTCTATACATTTCAAGAAATGTTTTGAAAGGGAATAGTATGGTCTTGTAAGTGATACCCATGGTGAAAAACGTAATGAAGAGTGACTACTTAAAGCCAAATCATGTTAAATCACAACCTCATATGCATATTTCATTCAAGCATTGAAGTCAGTAGGTATGAAGTCAGGATAAAACAGAACACGAAATTCATCATCTTTCCTTATTTAAGTATTGCATTACATTTTTAGACCCTTTTAACCATAAGTGAGTATCTATAGATAATAAGAATTTTGATAACATAGACAAGAGGGAGAAATTTAAAATCTGAGATTATAATAAAATGCATATCTAAATTTCATGTGCACTAAATACTGTGGCTTTTTATATAATACCACATAGTCTTAACACTATGAATATATCTGCTTCATAAAGTATTCATATCACTGTATCTAAGAAAACTATTCACACTAGTAATGCTGCACAATGACATTTAATTCACTTTAGTAAAGTTTAACATAAATATTTTATCATTTTATTAACCCTTTTATTAAATGTAGAAATTTAACACTATAAAAGACAATATACAAACAACTGTTTTTCAGTATCTATAAGACATTAAGTCAGTTTTTCCAAAACCCTTAACCATTGTCTCTTCAGAGTCAAATGTCTGAATGACGAAAATTGATTGGGACAATTATGGGAAAGGATGGTGGAGAAAGGCATGATAAAGAGAACAGAAGATAAATCAGGGGTACTTTATTAGATCATAGAAATTTGAAGAAGGAAAAAATATAATAAGGATTGTATGACCAAGAAGAACAAGCTGTGAGGGCACTGAGGTGACTCATTCTATAAAGTTTAATCAAAGACCAAAAACATAATTGGAGGGTAATATGGGATTACTAATGCACAAAACTTATTAATATATAATGCAATCATAACAATTTTGTAAGAGAAATTTATACCATTTAATTTTATAAATACACATGTATGCCAATCATTTTACTATTTCTAGAATTATGAACTGTTATGTATGGGGTCTTTTTCCTAAGTCTACAATAAACCATACAATTACTTTAGGTACCCTGCAGACTTCTATTCTAAGCCAAGATCATGATTGAGGATAATCTGAGAGGTATAAAAAGTTGGTAAGAGAGCCTCTTCATTTCTAAATAGTAGTTCTCTATGCTCTTTGTTTACTCTACCTGTATGTTTTCCTTCCTCCCATTCCTGAAAACAATCAGGAATAACATAGTGATATTAAAAAGTTGGTGCTTGTCCCAGGAAAGTTCAAAAGCACCAAGTTTCAATACAAATGACACTGGCAAATTTTCCATTTTTCCTTAAGACCTCCCTCCATATTTTTTCAAACATCATTAAAATCCTACTTTGTTTAAGCATCTCCTTGTATATGCCCTCACACCTAATCTTGAGAGAGAGAGAGATATAGATAACCACATATATATCTATTTACAATAATTTCCCCTACACTATTCTGATTGTCAGTGTAGAAGCATTTTTTGGAGAAATAAACATCCATCTCTGATGTATCTTCTAGTGGTTTTTTCAGTAGCATAGAGCAACAATCCACTCCTCATCCCACTTTTGTGGTAAATAAAGCTAAGTGACAATGAAGTAATCAATTTGGGGTGCCAGTGGCAATTAGAAAGGTAAGCACATACAAACTTGAATGTGGGAACTATTAAAGATGTCAAAACAATAAGAAAACATGGTCATCAAATTTAATTATTATAGTTGTCTCCTACAAGAATTCAGATGTACCATGGGCCAAATCATTTCTAAAAAAAATATAACAACCACACTCCAAAGAAGACAATATAAAATTGTGATGTGACATGATAAATCCAGAGAAGACTGTTGTTACTGCAGTTTCTTAAGTCAGTCCAACCAAACTACAGTTGGTTCCTATTGTACATGTGATACAAGTTCCCTACTTGTCTGGTTTGATATTTGTAAGTTAGGAGTGCTGAATTCAGAACTTTTTCCATGAGAAACGTTATGGAGATTACATCGTGCTAAAGAATGCAGGAGAGCTTCCCGAGCTTTCGATGCCTCTATGTTCTGCTCTTGAGAGATTTGAAGGCTAATCTGATTCACATTATTCATTAGCAGGTTGGAAGCCATAAGATTGGTTATGGAGAGGCACTTAGTGAGATTTTCTTCCAAAAATTGTTTGTAGAGTTCGTCTACCTTTTTTTCCATATAACTATTAAGCATGGAATTAGAGAGGGGCTGTTTTTGAAACAACATACTTTTTTCTTGGATTTCATCCCCATTCAATAACTTTGAGGCAGGTAGTTTCTTTAGAGGCTCAGTGACAGGAGAATGACCAAATGCCATATCCACTGAAAGTAAAAGGGGACCATTAAAAACATCATCATGTGTGTGTTCCACAAAGCAGCCCGAATCATACATGTTCCCCACATGGTCACCTCCAATCTGTAGGTCAGGATAATTCTGGCAAATACTTGTGCACGACCAGGATCGATATAAATCCAGTTGTCTTTCATCATGTTGTTCTCTCTTGGGAATGGGCAATGCAATGGACATATTTCCTGGAAGAGGTATACCTTTGCATTTTGCTACAGTTATCTCATCCACTGATTTTATTTGACTTGTATTATTACTCTGCTCTGTTAAACTTTCTTTCATATCTTCTTCTTGATTTTCCATCTTAGCAGGGAAAAGTGAATTTTCTTCTATATCTAAAAGCTTCTTTTTCCACGTTCCCTTTTCATCATTTGAGGTCTTCTTACATGTGAATGGTTTGCAAAATTTTGTACATTTCTGTTCTTTGTATAAGAGATCAATTAGGAAGGCTTCTCCAAGCATTTTACTAGACAAGTTTTCTAAAAAGAAGAGTGTAGTATATTCCTGTAATATAAAATAACTCATTAAGGCAATGTACATTAAAGTGTCAAGTAAGGATTTATCTCCCACCTGAACCAAAAGTGATTTAGGGAGGAAGTGTTACTCAAAGGATAGAAAGTAGGACCAGGAATAAGGAGACTTGGGTTCCAGTTCTGCCACTAACTTTTAACATCAGGTAATTTAAATAACTGTTTCTGGGTCTCAATTTTCTCATCAATTAAAAGAAATTAATTAATCTTCACAAGGTTATTATCAGAGTAATATTATATGGTGCACATGTATTTTTAAAAGTACAAATATAAATGTATAATTATTATCTTTAAGGATTTATTTAGAAATGATAAATTTTCTATCTTCAAAAAGTCTACTTAAAATGAAGGCTGTTGTCAAAGAATTGGTTTTAACTGAGCTTTTAATTAATGTCATTAGAGTCACACATTTAGAAAATCGACTATACCTTAGAATGTATACAAGATGTGGAAATTAATATATAGCACGGGCTCCTGCAAATTTTTTGATTTAAATCAGAAATATAGCCAGTTTACTATTTCAATAATGTAGATGCATAGTTATCATTTTTGTGGTGAGAGCAATGTGAGGTAATGCACTTGTTAATTAGCTAGATTTAACCATTCCACATGTATATACACTTCAAAACATCATGTTGTACATGATCAAAACATACAATGTTATCTGTCCATTTAAAAAATAAATTTAAAAAGTAATAATAATGTCAATACAGATAGGTTTGTCAAATTCACTGCTATTCTTCTTTCTTTTTCTTTTCCTTCCCTGTCTTTCCTTCTTTTTTTCTCTTCTTTTGGACTCAAATCTTACTTCCCTAAGCACTTATTTCAGTCTTTTGTATGTTCTTTAGTACAACTTTTAGACTTCCAGTTTTCTCCATAAACTCCATGAAAGTGTGAAGGGAAAAAGCAGACTTGATTCAATACACAATTTTCCTCTTATAGGTTTATAATACTTGCTATAAATATTTCCAGGAAATCTGCTTATATTCATACTTGAAGGCTTTTTGGAAGAAAATAAAACAATATGAACAAAATATGTAAGAATTTAGGCTTACCTTTTCCAAATGTCAGGATATCTAAAGACACTGTCTCTGAGATTCCAACTGTCCAAACAAAGAAAAAGTCTCTTTTGGCTCCGTTGTTTCTCAGCTTTTGCTTACTCCTCAGAAAGATAGCTTTAACCACACAAAATGGTTCTGCTTTCCACTCATACTCTAGGACTTAACCAAACTAATAGGAAAATGAAGTGGGCTGATCACATGTGTGGTATGGTAATGATCCAAAAGAGGATCTTGAAAGTGTTTATGCAAGTTTTGAATGACAAATAGAGTGAGAAAATGTTAACAGCAATAGCTTTCTTCATGTAAGTGAAGGTAGAGACAGGCTATTTCAATTTTTTTAAGTACAAGAAAACAGTATGGTAACTAGTGTGTTTTGTAACAATGAATAATTAGAAGTAAACTAAATGACCATCAATAAAATAATGGTTAAATTAATTATGATATATCTATAACATGAAATACTAAACTGAGCATTTTTAATGATATAATGATAATTAGGATCTACTGAGTAACTCCTACATGACGGTCATTCTAAATGTTCTATATGTACTACTTAATTTAGAGTTAAAGCTATTATCCCAACTTTACAACAAAGACAGAAAGGTTATATATTTGCTGAAGGTAACAAAGCTAGTAAATAATGGAACTAAGATTTGCACCAGAAAATAAGATTCAGAACCAGAGCCCATGCTCTTAACCACTATGCTATATTTTCTCTATGCATATATAAGTTGTAGAACAATATATTCAGTATGATTCCATCACAAATTGTGTGCACTATGTTCCAGGCACTAATATAAATACTTCACACATACCATTTAATAATTTAATCCTCATGACATTTCTATGAAACACATATTATCCCCATTTTACCTATGAGGAAGCCCAGGCACATGGAAGTTAGATAACATGCCCAATATCACACTGTTGTAAGTGGTAGAGTCTAGGTTTTAACTCAGACAGCATGGCTTCACAGCCAGCGTGCTTAACTTCTTTGCTAAACTTACTTTTTCATCATTTTAATTGCCTTAAGATATGTAATCATGTTGGTAGAAAAGGATACAAATCAAACTCTTAATAGTAGTTTCCTCTACAGTGGGGAGAGGAGTGGCAGGAAGTAGGTGAAGGAATATTTTTACCTATTACTCCTTATATTTCTATATGGTTTGAATTATTGTACAAATGAACATGTATTCATGTATCATTTGAATGATCAAGAAAACTAATTCACACACAAAAAAAATAAGAAAAAAATTTACTACCTTCTTTATAATGTATTTTCCCAACCACAAATGTCTTACCATTTTTTAGAATGATCTTAAACCCAGATACAAACTGCCAAAGCAGACTGGGAAGCACAAGCAAAATTTCTACATAGTTGATATTTTTGGCTACAATTATCAATACAGTTTTTGTTTTACAGTGTTTTACCCCTTCAAATAATTATCACAAACATTTTATAAAGTAAGTTAATTCCAATTTTGTACGCCAAACCAACCAAATTCTTTAAGGTTGTTAAAAGTCTCCTCTTGTAAGAAATGGTACATTGATTTAGCTTGGAGCCAAGGGAATGGCTTACAGTGAAATGAAGTAGGTCACAATCCCACACCAGAAAAATAATGAAAATGATGGTAGAAAAGAAAAAAAAATATTTTCTACTAATGCTACTACAAAGGAATATTAAAAGAATACAGGGCTCTCAAATTGCTCCTGACTGAGACTCTTTCCATTCGTATATCCCATCTCTTTTGTCTTCTTCACCCCTTCACAGCCAGCTAACCCAAATTGTAGCAATGCCCTGTCCTAAGAATCTCTGCCTTTCACTACCGTGATGACTTTTCATTCTTGGATTGCTGTAGCTGCTTCCAGTCTTGCTCCTGTACAATGCACTTGCCATACTAGATTGGCCTGCCTTTCACACAAACCTGTTAAAATCTTCAATGGCTTCTGATCACCCATGGATTGACAGTAAGAGTACACACAATTTATTGAGTGCTTCCTAAGTGAAGGATGCTCTTAGGCAACTTCTGCACTTAATCTTCACAGCAAATCTACAAGTTATGACTATCTACAATTTAACAAAACAGGAAACAGCCTCCAAAAGATTAAAAACCAAAAGCCAACATGAAACCTGAAAGCCTCTGTGATTTTCCCTGTTTACTTCCTCAGCCTCCACTTGCTCCCAAAGCTCCACTTACCATGTTGCTTCATGACTGTCCCATCTACCTAAAATTTTTTAATTCTCATAATTTTCTAGAAGACTATACATCTTTCAGGTTTCAGTTTAGCTCTTGATTCTTCGGAGAAGCCTGCCTTGACTCACCTAGTCTGGTTTAGGTTTCTCTACATTGTATTTACCTCATCTTATCAGTCATCACTCTGTGAGTTCCTTGAAGTTAAATGCTTTGTGTTATCAGTAGATGTGCTCCCAAGCAATATGCAAAGAGTCTGGCAGTAATCAATAATAATTATTACCATTTTCTGAACTACCTACAACGTGTCAGACCATGTGCCAAACACTTTTACATATTCAATTCATTTAATCCTCACAATGATGCTGTTAGGTTGATGTCACCATCCTCACTTTAACAATAAAGAAACCGACACTCAGAAGGAAGTAATTTGCCTGATATCCATAGTTATTAAGTGGTATAGTCATAGAATACAAATGTATCTAACTCAAAAGCTGGAGCTGTGGTCCTTTGGCCCTTCGCTCTCAGTTTCCATTCCCCACTTTTGGAAAACCCACAAAATACGGTAAATATTGTCGCTATCTCTCACTACTGAAAAAAGTCAAACTCGAAAATAAAGGCAGAAAAATGAGCTATGGTGTATTGAAGAGGAAGCAGGCATTTAAGGGAGAGGTCATCTTTTTACACTGGAGAAAGGAAGAGGAAGTGCTAGGAGAGGCAGGGGCTATTGCACCCGCTGTTACACAAACCAAGAGGTGGACTCCCAGAAGGAAAGGGCAGCCTGTAAAGCACGTCCTCAAGGAGGCGGCGCGGCGGGGAGGGACGAGGGTGGGAGGGAAGCTACTGGAGAGAGAAAGGAGACACCTTCCTGTGCTGAGATAACAAGGGATGCTAGGCTGGTCACATCCCCACCAGCACCACTGGCTCTGTCCCTACAAACCCAAGCAACGCGAATTTATTTGTCTCTTTTCTTCACTCATCACATTGTATTTTGACTATCTTCTCCCCCAGCTGTCTCAGTGCTTCACGCTGGGCCCGGTCGCCAGCAGGAAGGCTCGCGCTCGCTTCAATTCCCCAGCAGGGAGGGGGAAAGGGGCAGTAGGACTGCAGGGTCCACTTGTTCTTCCCGCTCCCCCGCCCCCGGGCCTCACAGATGAGGAGAGAGAGGACTTAGCCTGAGTTTATCACCCCTAGGAGTCAAGCCCCCGCCCTTAGGCCGGTGGGACTTCCACCCCTCAGTCACCAGGCGCGCCGCTCTCCTCAGAATGGGCGCTCGCCTGCGCCACAGAGTCACTTGTTTCCCAGCCAATCCTGAGCGCACGGGCTGCTGGCCCTTAGCAACAGCCACGGGTGAGGGCAGGGCCGGGTGTTGGGACTTAGCTAAGCCGAGTTGAAGCGTGAAGCAGCGGTGAAGAGGTTGACCCTGTGTTACTTCTGCAAAGTAGCCTCGGAACAATGAGTTCCATTAAAGTCTATTACACCAGCGTGTCAGGCTCTAGGGAGGTGAGTAAGAAGAAAATGACCTCAGCGGGGGCTGGGAGTGGGGTGGGAGAGACTAGAGTGAAGATATCCTGGTTGGGGACTTCAAGATTGTGCTAAGACATTGCCATCCCCTTTCTGCCTTTTATTCTTCAACTCCCTACTTTCTAGGTTTTCAGAGGTGGGAGGTGCAAGAGCGAGCAGAGAAAATGGTTAATGCCCTCACCCAGGTTGTGTTCCACGAACTGACAGATCTGGGAGGTTTCTATATCCTGAGCTCATCCATCTTAAGGGCCTCCAATAATTTTGCGATGTTTCAAATGAAAGAAATAAAAAGCCCTGTTTAGGATGGGAGAGGAAAAATACTGGTGAGTGGATGGCCAAAATCCTCAAAGAAGACTAGGCAACCCCCAAAAAGGCCAAACTGATTGTTGATGTCTAAGAAGCAAGTGTATTTGCATAGATCAGACATTTCTTAGATGAATAAAAGTTTAGATTAATTATTTTGACCAGGATATAAGAGGTATTATAGAACAATTCTGTCCAACCGAAATGAGAGCCACATATATAATTTAGAATTTTTAGTAGTCATTTCATAAAAACAGATGAGATTAATTTTAATATACTTTGTTTAACAAAATATCCAAAATGTTATCGTTGCAACATGTAATCAATATTTTTAAAAAATGTTACATATTCTTCTTTCATATTAGGTCTTCAAAGTCCAGCATGTATTGTGCACATATAGCACATCTGATTTTGGACTAGCCACATTTCAAGGGCACAGTGGTCCCATTGGACAGCACAGTTACAGAAGGATCACTGTATGGCTAAGAACCTCATTCTGCCAAGTTTTTAGAGAAGCATGAAAACTGAAGGATTTGGAGTTGACTATAAATGGTTGACAGACAGTCATCACACACTTGCCGCGGGTCAGACACCATGATAGCTGCAGGGAGGAATGAGATTTGATCTCAACCCAGAAAAAGTGCGTTGCTTTTGCATAAAGCCTGTCCAGGTGGATTAGTGATTTCACCTGAGTACTAAGAAACAACAATAAAAGGAAGCAGTTTGTAAAAAGAAAATTATGGGCCATTTGACTAGTTGTTGTTGTTGTTTGTAACCTTGGGATTTATGTTATTGGGTATGGAACTAAGAATGTGTAAAAGGGCATGTTTTGTAACAAATAAAGTTCACGACGGATGCAGCAGAGGACTCACCCAACTCTTGGTCCATGACTCTCTGACTGTACCATAGAAATCATCTGGAGGGTTTGTTAAAACAGATTCCTACGGCCCACCTCCAGAGAGTCTGATTTTGTAGATTTAAGGTGGAGTAATGCTGATGCTGCCTGTCTATGAATCACACACAGAATAGCACTGGCCAAGGAAACTGTTCTTCTCTTAATGGGTTCCTCTGAAAAAGGTTTTGAAAAATGACAAAACATGTGACTTAAGCCACATTCAATATGCTTTTGCTATTTTAAAAATTAATGAACCTTAGACAGTAGAAATGCTGTATTTTGGAATTTCAGAAATTTCTCAGCTGTCTGTTGGAAACAGGCAGAGTTTTCTAAGCATGGCTGGATTACATTTTCATGTCATCAAACAAAAAGCTACTGACAAGCACTTTCACAGGAATCCCACTTGAATAAGCTGGGGTTTGTACTTGTCAAATTGCTTTCACATATGTTTTCCCATTCTATCATCAGAGCTTTTATGTGACAAAATGGCCCAAGATTGTCATGTGAAAACGTAGAAACCTCAACCTTTATCTAAGATTCATGTTGTAGTTATTTTAAAAGTTGTAGTTATAAAATGTTTAAAAGATAACCAACTATTACAATTTTACTTTAGCAGTTGTATGTGTTTCAGGGGAAAAGACAATTGGAGATACACAGCCTATTAACAGATGATACAAGTTAAGAGTTCATATGGGAGGACATAGCAAAAACTGACCACTTTTATCCACTCGCATATTTGTGAATCTTAATTCCCTTGTGGATTTATTTATTTTAATTTTTCATCTTATGGATTTTATCTTTATATTTAGGCATAGTCATCTCTGATTGTGATTTGGAACTTGTATTATGTTTTCCTCAAATTTAAAAACTTGGTATCATGTCTATTTCCTGCACAGAGCTGACACAGATATCAGCATAAATTAATGCAGTGATGAGTGCAAAGGCCTGCCTCAACAATTAGCAGAATGTTAATACCACTTCAAGTGCAGTATGAAATCAATTTGGTAAATACTCATAATGCATTGGGGATTTTCAGCCCCCACTGAAACCTTACTATAATTCTTCTTTTCTATATATATGGAAATGGGAATGATACCAGGTTTTTAAATTCAAGGGAAACATACTACAAGCTCCAAATTACAATCAGAGACTATGCCTGAATAGAGAGATAAAATCATAGGAAGAAAAAATAATATATATATAATATATAAAATATACATATTAAACATATTTATATATGACATATATACTATATATATCAAATGTGTATGTGTATATGTGTGTGTATATATGTATATGTGTGTATGTGTAATTTCACAGGAAAATTACCTAACTTTCATTCCTCGGAGAGACTTTACACCGTTAAAAACTGTTCCTCTTCCATAACATAATGCACAGAGAAAATGAAAAAAACGTAAAAACATTGGGACCAGTTGATTAACATATTTCTATCTCTCTATACTTCTATCTAGGTGAAGCAGAGACAAGAAGAAGTCATCAGAATTTTAGATGCTTACAAAATAAAGTATGAATTAATAGATATTTCTGTCAGTTTGAAAGTACTTCAAGAAATGAGGATGAAGGTATCTACCCCTAAGGCTCTACCACCTCAGATATTCAATGGCCAAGAATATTGTGGAGTAAGAGTAAATGTCCGTTTTTATTTTATTTTATTTTCATATCTTAAGGTCATATACATGGGAAAATAATACATTTATGGGGAATGAGGGTCAATCAAGTTTACCCATCTATAGAATAACTAAATTATGTTCCTGAAGACAAAACAATTTGTACTTTGTGATGAAAAGATTATCAGAAAAGGAAAATACATCACACTGCTCGTTTGGGGATACTTATGCAGTAGTTTTCACCATACATTATAATATGAAATAACTGGTATTCTAGGGAAAATTTTCATCCAACTTAGCTGGCAGAGGTTTGCAAAGGCCTGGCAATATAATTAGCAAACTTAACCTGGACACTTGAGTTTAATTACTTCATAACTGGGAATTATCAACATTGGTATTAAAGTTAATTTTATTTTTTTTTTAGGATTTTGAAATGTTTCACAAGGCAAAGGAGAATAAAGAGATTCTGAAATTCCTGAAGATGGAATGAATGAGTTGTGATACATGAGATATTTACTGATATGGATCCACATATACTTCCATATATATGTTACTTTTAATTATAACAACAGAACTGTTCCATTGAAGTAATCACTTTAACACACGGGCCTTTACCATTCAATCGTGCATTAAAATCACTTCTCAATTACATTGTGAACATTTTATATAGCTGTGTAAGAAATGTTAAATGTCTATCGGCGTCAAACTTTTAAGAATTACTAGTAAACGTCCATTTATAGGCATGGAATAGACTTTTAGTGCAATTTTCAATTTGTTGTCAGTTTTATTTTTTAGATGTTTCTCAGTACATTTAACAAAGGCTTAAATATTGTACTGAGCTGTTTATTTAAAAAAAAAGAAAGAAAAATGCAGATCCCTGGGCTCCATTCCAAGTCCTCCTAAAAAGAAAATGGGAGAGGAAATAAGAATTTGTATTCTTAACAAACTCAGTGATTTTGCTCTTGTACACTGAAATCTGGGAACCAATACTAAAGAATAACAATAATTTCAGGTCATCTCTCACTTGCTCCTACCTCCACTATAAAATGGCAGTCGTCTTCCAAATCTCTTTCTCCTCCCATAGTTCCTGTCTTGTTGAATGGCAAGTCCATCCACTCAAATCCCAACTCAGAAACCTGGAAGTCATCCTTAATATCACCCACTCCCTCACCCCCATATGGAGTCAATCATCAAGCCCTAGATGAGCTAGTCTTAACATCTCAGTTACCCTCCCCTTCTCCAGCCTTCCAGCTGTTGCGTTTGTTCATGTCTTCATCACTCTTGCCTGTACTATTGCAATGATATCTTAATTAACTGCCTATTTCCAGGTTTACTATTCTAATTTCGGCCATCTATATTGCTGCTGGATTAGCGCTTTTCAACCTTAGCTGAACACTGGAATCACCTAAGAAATTTTTAAAACTATAATATCTGGATCCCACCTTTAACAATTGTAACGGGCAGCTAAGGTTGAGAACAATGGCATTAGAGGGATATTTATAAAAATAAGTTTAATCAAGTCTACATAGCCTGCAACAGAAAGTTTCTCACAGTGTGGTGTAGGAAAACCACATTCCTCAGAATCATCTGGAGTACTATTAAAAATGCAGATCCCTGAACCTTCCTCCAGAACTCTAAAGCTGGGGCAAAGATAGTTAAATTTTAAATGAGTAGCTCCAGGTGATTCTCAAGCACAGTAATTTTTGAGACCTGTTGATCTATAGGTTAAAATCTAAACTCCATACTCGTTCTTTGAAACAAGCATCTGAAGATCGTTATTTCCCACCTCTCAGTTACATCCACCCTTCTCCCCCATTTACCATGCTTAACTATTTGTAATTTCCCAAATGCATCAGCTTTGCATTTTCTTGCTTTTTTGCACACACTCGTAGTCCTGGATCTTCCTGCTATTTGCTTGGCAAGTAGTTACTGATCTTTCAAGTACAACTCTCCTATGATGCCGTTTGTGACATTTTGTTTGCTTACAGAATGTAACTCTAGGCTTCTTTATGACTCAGATGGTACTCTTCACCTACTTCTACCACAGCACTAGTAACAGTTTAAAATGATGGCCTCCCTTGAAAGTAATTATAGCCGACGCTTCATAAATGCTCACTGTGTGCCAGGCCCTGTTCTAAAGTTATTTTACGTGAATTTACCTCATTTAATCCTCACAACCCCATGAAGTAGGTACTGTTTGTTATCGTCCCCATTCTTCAGATGAGGAAAATGAGTTGCCAAGTAGTAATTTGCACAATACTACACACCTAATAAGAGATAAAGTCAGGATTTGAACCCATTACGAAGGCGAGATAAAAGGCCCTTCCTAGACAGCGGGGAGGAAAATCTGGAAGGAGAGAAGGCAGCAACAAAAAAGTCAGTAGTGTGGGTCCCTAAAAAAGAAGTCCCACTGCTGGGCCCTTCTTAGGGTCAAAACATCCAGGGAGATGGAAGAATAGACTCCTTCAAAAATCTCAGCTAGTTTTAGGAGGACCAGAGAGCAAAAAGGACTGCTGCCTCTTATTTCCAAAGTCTAGCCAGAGAAGTCTGGAAGCCTCTCATTGCAACACTACCATAAAATTGCAGTACCTAAGTGAGAGTCTAGGATGGTGGGGTTAAAGGCAGCCTCGCAGAGCCCTACACCTCCATTTCAGCGAGTGAGAGGGCATTCCAAACTTTCTGATGCCTCCCATGGAAATAAATGAAAACCACCAAAATTAGAACAATTAAAAGCTATTTATTCAGAGCTTGCTATAGCAAGGGAGGGAGCCACTATCACTTGCATTTTGCAGACTCAAAGTCAAGCAAAGGAGTGGGAAAACATTATAGTGGAAAAAATGGAAGGCTTCATGTATGCCCTGATTGGAGGCTGTTGGCATGGGGAAGTTGGAGGCAGGCTAACTATAAGTGGGGTATCCTATGTGATCAGTTAGGCGAGTATATTTGGCTTTCTCCAATTGCTCCTAAGTTGGAAGTAGGGACAAAAATTAGGGAAGCTGGCAGTTAGTGATCAAGTCCTAGCTGTTTGGCGCTGACTGCCAGAGGCTGTGGTTTGACTTCCTGGACGGTTTGCCGCACAGGTTAAGGTTTCACTTCCCAGGTTGGATGTTACAGGTTATGGGTCAGAGCTTTATTTTTATATAACGATTGACCATTGGCTGTTTGCATATTCATTTTCTCACTTTACTCTAAGAGATGCTCAAAAGTGAATTAGTGTGAGCCAGCAGATATGGAAGCCTTTAAGTTCAGAAAGTGAATGATGAGAAAACTTTGACAGCCTGATGACCACTAAGTAGACAGATATAAACGAATCAGTCACAGTGTAAAATCAGTTTCTCCTTTAAAACAGAGACAATACATACCACGTGCAAATGATTTCTTCCTCTTTAAGACCTTATTCCTCCAGCTTTCAGGCACTGATTAAGGAAACTGAGGATTGTCACTTAGCATAATAACATTCACTGGAGCTGCCCATAGGATTGTTAACCTGGGTAGTACAAAAAGTCTACCAATTTTGTAGATACATCACCCTGAAAGCCACACCCTGAGAAAGCCTTTATCCCACTTCCCCTCATAAATCCACTGTTATGGGTTGAAAGGTGACCCCCATAAACAGATGTCTGCAATTTAATCCCTGTAACCTGTGAATGTTGCCTTATTTGGAAAAAGGATCTTTGCAGATATAATTAAGGATTTTAAGATGAAACAATCATCCTGGATTATCCAGGTCAGCCCTAAATCTAATGACAAGGATCCTTACAAAGGTAAGGCAGACAGAGATTAGACAGAGAGAAGAAGAGGAGGCACTAGGACCATGGAGACAGAGACCGGAGTGATGCAGCCACACACCTGGGACTGTATGGAACCAACAGAAGGTGAAACAGGCAAAGAATCTATTCTTCCCTAGAAACTCCAGACTTAGGAAGACCAGACCCCTAGGAAATTCAGACTTGCTGACACCTTGATTTCAGACTTCTGTCCTCCAGTACTGTGAGAGAATAAATGTCTGTTGTCTTAAGCCACTCAGTTTGTGGTAATTTGTTATGGGATTCACATGAAATTAATATATCCACTGATATATCCCCCATGTGACATTTCCCAAAATGAAGAAAGAAGGGAATAAAAATATCTGATATCATGGATGAGGTAGAAAGAAGAAGAGGTTTCCCTTTACACTGTTAAAGGATGGACACAGGGATATTTCTAAGGTCACACTGTGGGTGAAAAAGCTAGCAGAATAGGTCAAGAGTCACTTCCAAGTCCCAAGTATCTATTATATCAATTCTGCAATGCAAAGATTTTGAAAAGGCAAGTGGTAGTGCAAAATTAATCTAATAGTATGTTACCAGCATTTTTGAAAAAAGGAAATAAAACTCTAGAAAATACTACAGTATATGGCACATATTAGAAGGTACTTAACTCAGAACTCACTCAGGATGGAAAAACAGTGGGCATTGCTCAAAAATACTGTAAGGCAAATGAAAAACCCACACCACCTGAACCAAATGATTATGACTGAGACATACAATATGCTGCCTAACGCCTGGGAGGAAAGCCTAAGGAGACTTTCTTTGGGAAATTAGGGTATTCAAAAGTCCTCATGTATACTAAGGAATTTAGAAAGTGACTTGATGCCAAGGACAGGATGCATGCTCAGAAAATAACTGAGAAGACCTTAAGATTTCACTTCTGGCTAATATATATAGGCTCAAGGCAAGCAGAAAGTGAAGGTTAAGCCAGAGTTGCAAACTGCTCAGGTAAGGCTTTAAAGTAATGCCACACCACAAAGCCAATACTCAAAGGCTGGGAGAGGTGTTTTGTTTTGTATGTGTTTGTTTTTTCTGCTCCTGGCATTTAAGAAAACTTATGAAAATACCAGTTAAAGAAAAGCTAATAGAAGGGCAACGCCAATGAACACACATGCAGGGAATACAGTCTTTGTAAAAAATAAAAAAAATAGAAAAATGGACAACTGTACCCTTCAAAAATCAAGAACAGCAGACCCTGGGGAAAGGTAAGAATTTGATGTTCAAGGCAATGACATTATAATATTCAAATGTGCAGTTTCAAAATAAAATCATGAGCATACAAATAAATAAAAAAGTATAGCCATTCAAAGGAAAAAATAAACCACCCCGAGGAAGACCAGACATTGAACTTACTAGATGAAGACTTTAAATCAACTGTCTTAAATATGCTCAAAGAGCTAATGGAAACCAGGGACAAAGAACTAAAGGAAACCAAGAAAGCAATATATGAACAACATGAGAACTTCAATAAAGAGATAGAAATCATAAAGGAATCAAGGAGAAATTATTGAGCTTACAATAACTGAAATTTTTAAAATCACTAGTGAGATTCAAAAGCATATTTTAAAAGGCAAAAGAATCATAAGACTTGATGACAAGACAATTGAAATTATCCAGTCTGAGAGGCAGAAAGAAAAAAGAATGGAAAAAAGTGAAGAGATCCTAAGGGATCAGTGGGACAGTATCAAGTGAACCAACATATGCATCATGAGAGTAGCAAACCAGAAGAAAGAAACAGAAAGAACATTTGAAGAAATAACAGCCCCAAAAATCCCAATTTAATGAAATGCATGAATCTACACATCTAAGAACTCAACAGACTCCACGTAGGATAAACTCAAAGAGATTCACAAGGAAACACATTATAATCAAACTGTCAAAAGCCAAAGGCAAAGGGAGAATCTTGAGCACAGCAAGAGAGAAGTAGCTTATCACATGCAAGGAATCCTCAATAAGAACAACAACGAATTTCTCATCACAAACCATGGAGTCTAGAAGACAATGAGACAACATATATCTAAAGTGCTGAAAGAGAAAAAATAACATGCCCACCAAGAATTCTAAAAATTATACTTCAAAAATGAAGGAGAAACTAAGACATTCCCAGATAAACAAAAGCTGAAGGAGTTTATTACCAATAGGCCTGCCATATAAGAAATGCTAAAGGGAGTCATTTAAGTTAAAATAAAAGGACAACAGACTTGACTTAAAAGACTAGACTTGATTAAAGGACAAATGCACAAAAAAATAATAAATCTATGTTATTGGTTAAACAATGTATAAATATGTAATTTATGATGAGAACAACAACATAAAGGGGGGGTCAGGACAGAGCTGTATAGGAGCAGAGATTTTATATGCTATTGAAGATAAGGTCATATCAACCAAAAGGAGATTGTTACTAATTTAGAGTGCAGTTGTAATCCCCATAGTAATCACCAGGAAAATATCTTAAAAATATACACAAAAAGAAATGAGAAAGGAATCAAAATTCCCTACAATACACAAACAACTAAACACAAACAAAGGCACTAAGGGAGGAGATGAGGGACATAATTTATATAATATATATCAAAACAAATACTGAAGTGGCAGAAGTAAGCATTTTTTATCAGTAATTACTTTAAAATAAATGGATTAAACTCAAATCAAAAGAAATAATTTTTAATAATTTTTATTAAAAAGCATGATGCAACTATATGCTGTCTACAAGAGACTAACTTTAGATCCAAAGACAGGAGTAGATTGAAAATGAAAGGAAGAAAAAAGAAATTCCATGCAAATATTAACCAAAGTAGAGCTGAGGTGGCTATACTAGTACCAGACAATTAGACTTCAGGTCAAAAACTGTTACAAGAGGCAAGGCAGGACATTAAATATTGGCAAAAAGGAAAATGCATTAAAAAGATACAACTTTAAACACATGCACACCAAACAACAGAGCCCCAAAATATATAAAACTAACATTAACAGATTGAAATAGAAATAATTCTATGATAAAAGATGAGTTTTCAATACCCCACTTCCAATAATGGATATAACATCTAGACAAATTGATAAAGAAATAGTGGACTTGAACAACACTATAAATTAAGCCAAACAGAAATATAAAACCTTCCACCCAACAATAGCAGAATAAACAGTCTTCTCAAGTGCATATGGAATATTCTCTAGAATAGGTCATATGTTAGGTCACAAAACAAATCCAAATAAATTTTAAAATATCGAAATCATACAATGTATCTTCTCCAACCACCATGGAATAAGGCTAGATATCAATAACAGAAGGAAAATTGGAAAATTCCCAAATATGTGGAAATTAAACAACATTCTTAAACAACCATTAGGTCAAAGAAAAAAACTATAAGAAAAATTAGAAAATTATTAAGGATGAATGAACATGAAACTACAACATAGCAAAACTTATAGGATGCACTGAAGACATTGCTCCTAGGGAAATCTATAGCAAAAAATACCTACATTAAAAAGAAGAAAGATATCAAATCAATAAGCTAAATTTACAAATTAAGAAACTGGAAGAAAAAACCCATCTAAACTCAAAGCAAGTAAAAGGAAAAAAATAAAGACTAGAGCAGAGATAAATGAAAGAAAGAAGATCCAAAATACTAAAATAAAGAATGAAGGTGGAGACATTACTATCAATCTTAGAGAAATAAATTAATGGGATTACATGAGAGTACTATTAGCAATGTACACCTAGATGAAATGGACAAATTCTGAAACATACAAACTACCAAAAATGACTCAAGAAGAAATAGAAAATCTGAACAGAACTATAACAAGTAAAGAGATAAAAATCTGTAATCAAAATCCTCCCAACATTACCCTAATATTAAAGCCAGACAAAGACATCACAAAAAAAGAATAATTACAGACCAATATCTCTTACAAATATAGATGTAAAAATCTTCAACAAATAACTAGCTAATTGAATCCAACAGAATTTTAAAATGATTATGCATCATGACCAAGTAAGATTTATCCCAGGAATGGAAGGGTGGTTCAACATAAGAAAATCAATTATAGTAATACACATTAACAGAATGAAGGGAAAAAAATACATGATCATCTCAGCTGATGCAGAAAAATCATTTGACAAAATCCAAAACCCTTTCATGATTAAAAAAAAAAACACTTAGAAAACTAGGCATAGAAAGGAATTTCAACATGATGAAAGTTATTTATGAAAAATCCACAGCTAACATCATACTCAATTGGTAAAAGACTGAAACATTTCCCCTCTAATATCAGGAATAAGACAAAGACTTTTGCTTTCACCCCTGCTATTCAACATTGTACTGGAAGTCCTAGCCAGAGTAACTAGGCAAGAAAGAGAAATAAAAGGCATCCAAATTGGAAACGGTGAAGTAAAACTATCTCTGTTTACAGATGACCTATGCTTATATATAGAAAATTTCAAGGAATCCACAAAATAAAGCTACTAGAGCTTAAATGAATTCAGCAACATGGCAGGGAAAAGATCAACATACAGTTGTGTTTCTATATACTGGTGATAAACATTTTGAAAAGGAAATTAAGAAAACAATTCCATTTACAGTATCATCCAAAAGAATAAAATACCTAGGAGTAAATTTAACTTAGGAGGTAAAAGACTTACACACCGAGAACTCCTAGTTTTGCCTGAAAAAAATTAAAACCAACCTAAATAAATGGAGAGACATTCTGTGTTCACGGACTGGAAGACTTAATATTGTTAATATAGCAATACTACCCAAAGTGCTCTGCCAATTTAATGCAATCAAAATTCCAATGATTTTTTTTGCAGAAATGGACAACTTCATACCCAAATTCATTAGAATTGCAAGGGGTTTCAAATAGCCAATTCAATATTAAAAAAGAAGAACAAGTTGGAAGACTCACCCTTCCCAATTTCAGAACTTACTACAAAGTTACAGTAATCAAAACAGTGCTGCACTGGTAAAAGGATGGATATATAGGCCATTGTAATTTAATTGAAATCCCAGACATAAATATATGGTCAATTAACTTTTGCTAAAGGTGCCAAAACTATTGAGTGGGGAAAGAATAGTCTTTTCAACAAATAGGGCTGGTACAACTGGATATCCTCATGGAAAAAAATAAATATGGATCCCCTATCTCACACTATATACAAAAATAAACTGAAAAAGGATCAAAGACCTAAATACGAGAGCCGACACTATAAACCTCTCAGAACTAAACACAGGGATAAATCTTTGTATCTTTAGATTAGGTAATGGTTTCTTCTATATGGCACCAAAAGCAACCAAAAATAAAAATGGATAATTAGATTTCATCAAAATTTAAATGTTTGTGCATCAAAGGACACCATCAATGAACTGAGGAGACAACACACAGAATGGGAGAAAATATTTGCAAATCATGTATCTGATAAAGGTGGAGTATACAGAATATATAAAGAAGTCTTACAATTCAACAAGAAAGAGACAAACAAGCCAACTAAAAAGTGGGCAAGGACTTGCGTAGACATTTCTCCAAATAAGATATACAAATTGCCAACACACATGAAAAGATGCTCAACATCACTAGCCATTTGGGAAACGCAAATCAAAATCACAATGAGATACCATCCCATACCCATGAGGATGGCTACTTTTGAAACATACACACACATATACACACACAAAAAACAAAATAAATTAACAAGTGTTGGTGAGGATGTGGAGAAATTGGAACCCTGTGCACTACTGGTGGGAATGCAAAATGGTGCTGCCACAGTGGAAGTTTGGCAGTTTCCCACAAAGGTAAGCACAGAAAAAGTTAACCCCCAGATATCTACCCTAGATATACATACATGTACATGCGTGTTCATTGCAGCACTAATCACAATAGTCAAAAGGTGAGCACAGCCTAAATGTCCAACAATGGATAAATGGATAAACACATTTTGGTATATAAATACAATGAAATATTATTCAGCCATAAATGAGTGAAGTACTGACACCTGCTAGTCACATATTATATGATTCCATTTGTATCATTTATATGAAGTATCCAGAATAGATAAATCCATAGAGACAGAATGTAGTTAGCTGTTGGCCTAGGACTTGGAGGATGTGGGAATGGGGAGAAACTGCTTAATGGGTGAGGGGTTTTACTTTGGTAAAAACAAACAAACAAACAATATGAAATGAAACAAAGCAAAACAAAACTTCAGCATCAACTCTTGCTTGAGTTTCCAGCCTGCCAAACTTTCTCTGTAGAATTCAGGCTTCCAGTCCCCACAATTGTGTGAGCCAGTTCCTTGAAATAATTCATACACACACAAACCTCCTATTTGTTCTATTTTCCTGTTCCTTTGAGGAACCCTGACCAATATAGATTTTGATACTGAGAGTGGTTCTAAAGGAAAATAATTTATTATTTTTCTATTTTTTATTTTAGCTCTGGCTGAGAAATCTATTCTTTTTTAACTGAAAAAATTGTATATATTTGTGGTATATAGCATGATGTTTTCTTAAGGATGAATTTTTCTGATTTTGTTCTGGGGTTTCTGGAATTTGTTCTCTAACTTGATTAGATTTAAAGGCATTAATGACTCTACATCCAGTGGTACAAAGGGCACTATTAGTGTATGGCATCATGGTCAACAGAGATATGCAAAGTGAGTATTGTGTACTGATAATCAAATATTTATAAAGGCCAGGTTCTGGGTGGCTATGTATTTGATACCTTAGAACATTTTTGTCAAACTAACGAGTCTAATGATATTGTCCAGCTGTTCCTGACTATAATAGAAAGTAGGGCAAGAAAAAAAATTTTGTAAAATTTATTTTCCAATTACAAATATATATGAGGAGATAGATATAAATGCCTATAAATATGTGTATAGAGCTATTTATGTAGAGATTCATATACATATATAGGTATATTTATTTATTTATTGGGTCATGATCTAAGATGCATTTCTTACTGGAGATCATAACCAAAAAATGTTTGAAAGCCATTATTCAAATGGATTGAGAAAAATGACTCAAACCTAAAGTTAAGGCTCTTTTACATTCTTTCAGACTGTATGTGGCGGGGTGGGGCCTGTGACTGGCTAAAGAACATTTGGACCTGGATTGTTCTGACTTCCTCCCTTTGATAACAGAGGTGTAATACCGAGGTTAGACTATTTGCAGGTTAACTTTTAAAAAGAGAAGCACTGTGCATAACGTATCCAACACAGAATAAGTGCCTGTAATGGGAACAGTCCAAAGGATAAATAGTTAAGGTATATTTCAATAATCTTACCTTACTTATACAGAGATAGTCTCCTATAGTATCATTTACCTGATTTAATTATCCAGTATGAAGTCTGTGTATTAAGTCAAGTATAATATATTAAAAGATGAGTCACTAATAATTTATTTTATATATCTAGTTCATCAGCATAATTTGGGGGGATAATTGATACATCAGTCTATGAGCCGTTATATTTAGAAAAGAGATATAGATCTGAGATGGAAAAATATATATTTTAAAGTATGACTAGATAAAATTAATAGTTCCTTAAGCAGAAACATTTGTTCCTCAAGTATAATGGCTTTCAAACTATTCTTGGTGGAAAGTTAGGTAGTCCCTAGAGTTACTTGGTGTTTGAGGTTGAGTCGGGTAAATAACGCAGAACCAGCCAGATTTCCACTTCCCCAAATACACACGCACATACCTATTTCAATCAGAAAAGCTCCACTTACGTGTTTTTCATACTGGGCTTCTATATGATATTTTGTTTGAAGAGAGTTATAACAATCAGATTTAAAAACCACTACTACCAAGTGATTGCTTCATAACCAGGGTTATCGGTATTGAAAACAGAAATGCATGTTTTTGAAGAAAAGCTTGAAGTGTGCACTTTATAATAATTTTCCTGTTACTTCACAAAATTTCTCTTCTTAAGATGACCTTAAAAGAGGTATAGTAGAAATATCACTGGATTGAGTAAGAAGCCCCAGACTCTTAACTTATTCTTGCTTTGCAAGTTATAAGCTTTGTGTCCTGGGGTAAATCATTTGATTTTTCTGGATTTCAGTTTCCTTGTTGGTAAAATGAGGTCGGTTTAGGCTAGATTGAAGCCACAAACAGGTTTTAACTCTTGTGCCGAATCTGATGATTAGTAGAGTCTTCCTAAAGCAATGTGTTTAGAAGGATTCTGGGGTTCAATAGGAAAGATAACCATCACCCTCTAAACAATATCCACCATGGACAAGTCAATGGGTAGTGGAAGCTTTTGGGTGACATATTTTACATCCTTAAGCTAGATGATCTCTTAAAATCTTTTCCAATTCTAAACAATGTAATATACTTTTTAAAAGAACAAGCAAGGAGCACACCAAATAAAATGTAAAGCACGTGAATAAATGACAAAACACAACAAATTTTTTAACAAAGAAACTGACAACCAAGTAACATAGATAAGGAGAAAAGGAAGGATTAATCAGTGAAGCAGAGGGGATTTTTGGGGCAGTGAAACTATCATGTATGATACTGTAATGGTAGACAAACGCGTTATGCATTTGTCAAAACCCACAGAATTGTAAAACACAAAGAGTGAAGCCTAATGTAAACTATGGACTTTAGTTAATAATAATTTACCAATATTGGTTCACCAATCATGATGAATGTACCACACCAATGCAAGATGTTAATAATGGGGGAACTGGGAGGATATGTAAACTCTCTGTACTTCCTGCTCAATTTTTCTATATACCTGGAACTGCTCTGAAAAATTACCTATTAATAAATTTTTAAAAGTGACAAATATAACATGAACCACTCACCACAAAAGCAGACTGTCAGGTAATGGCAGTAAAGAAAGTTTCAAAGAATAAAAATACATTAAAGACTTGCCTACTTTTCCAGCTTCTTACTTGATCACAAGCACCTTCATGTTAAGTAGCACATGTGTGCTGACAAGACACTCTGTACCTTAGTCATACTGAAGTACTCGTAGTTTCTTTAATGTTCCCTGGTGTCTCTTGTACCCAGGCTTGAAAATATGCTGCTTTACTCTCCTTGCTTCTTTACTTGGCTAACTCCTACTTAGCTTTTATGTCTTAGTTTATATATCACTCCCTCTAGAAAACTTGTCTGACCACCTCTTAAATCCACCAACACCTCTTCTATGTCTTCTCTTAGTACCATTTAGTTACCTACTGTATTAGAAATGCCTAGTAATCTGTCAATCATCCTCCACTAAACTATTAAGTGTCTTTGTCCATTTTGTGTTGCTATAACAGAATACCTGAGACTGGGTAATTTATAATGAAAAAAGGTTTATTTAACTCACAGTTCTGCAGGCTGGGGAGTTCAAGGGCATGGCTCTGACTTTTGGTGAGGACTTTTACACTGCATTATAACATGGTGGAGGTCAAAGGAGAAGTGGACATGTGATGATGCTGAGACAAAACCCAAGGGGCATCCTGGCTTTATAACAACCCACTCTTGAGGGAACTAATCCATTTCCATGAGAACTGAAGTGATCCATTCCCTTGAGAACTAATCCAGTCTTGACAGAGAGATAACCCACTCACTACCATGAGAACAGCACCACACCATTCATGAGGGGTCCTCTCCCATGACCAAACACTTCCCACTAAGCCCCACTTCCCAACACTGCCACATTGGGGACCATATTTCAAAATGAGTTTTGGTGGAGACAAACAAACTATATCCAAACCATAGCAGTAAGTTTCTTGAAAGTAGGGATAACGTGCTGTTCATGGTAGTATTCTCATTCCCAAACAAAGTTCCTGCTACATAGTATACAATAAAAAATATAAGTTGAATGAATGAATAACTAATTATATTATAATTACTATTCACAGTAGCACTTTAAAACCTAGACATCATAAGATGTAGCAAATTATTAAGCTGATTTCCTTGATCACCCAGAATGTCCTTTTTCTTTTTATATCTTCCCAAAGGATGGCATGGTGGTAGATATATTGTAGGGAACAGAAAAAAAAGAATGGTGTTGGAAGGGCTATTCACCATTAACTCTACAATGGTACATTAAGACCAACGTACCATTTGCTGAGGTGTCAGTCACTATATCAGACGTTTAATTTGTGTTTTTTCCCACCTCCACTCCAAGTTCGTTATTATAAACTTAATATACACATTCTTCCCCAGTGCTTCCACTTTAACATTTTACTAACACTTAGAAATAGTTAAAATCAAATATTATCTGTATATATTTTCAATATATACAGTGGGGAAAATTGAAAGAAAATAGAATTATCCATGATTTCTCTGAAGTACTATCTACATGAACAAACCTGTTTGATTCTTTTGACTGACTTCACCAGTTCAAGCCAATCCAGAAGCTGTCAGCCCAATACCTCATTCGACTTCTTTTCCCTAACTGAGCTGATATAATCAACACAAGTATCAAAATACTTTGTGAGTGAAAAGCCAGATTAAAATTGTACAAGCTAAATAGTTGAGCTAAAATCTGTACCTTCTCTGCTTTGTTTTTCTAAATGGCTTGTACATAGTATTTGCCTCAAAATTCTATTTCATAGTGCAGACTTTCTGCTGCCATAGCAACAACATTCAATAAGATCAGGATCTAATTTTTAAACTTAAGTAAATAAAAAATTGTTTGAACCTCAGAATTTAACTTTTTTGCCAATTTTTCAGGAATGTATTTATTTTATGTATGGCTACCTAAAGAGAGTCTAGGAGTAGAAAGGGGCAGAAAAGGATGTTTCTTTTCGGCCTAACTTTTTGGGTGATGGAAATGAGTGGCAAAAACACAGATTTTGGAAGGCAGTCTGGAAGCAGAATTCCTTCTTCCTCAGGGGGCTTCAGCCTTTTTCTCTAAAGGTCATCAACTGATTGGATGGAGTCTGCTCATCTTTATAGAGGGTAATAGGTTTTACAAAGCCTACTTATTTAAATGTTAATCACATCTAAAAAATACATTCACAGGAACATCTGGACTGCTGTTTGACCAAACGACTGTGCATCACAGCCTACTCCAGTTGACACATAAAATTAACCATCACACCAATTTTTCAGAGCTGTTGTGAAGATTAAGAGAAATTATGTAGGCAGAGTAACTAGCAAAGTGCTCAGTGTAGGTGCACAGCCTTCACCATGCCCAGTCACAATCTAACAATTGGGATTTGGGTGCAGAAAAACATGAAGAAATAAAAGGCGCTCTATATATGTTCTGGAGCCATTATGCTTTACTCAAAAGTGAGGGAATGAAAATAAAGTTGCTAAAAACAGGAGCCCATTATGTCTGATTCTTTCCCTACATTACTGAAGTAGTAATACAAATTAATAAGCCAAGGTTTTTAAAAATTTCAGTCAGTTAAATACTTTTTCATGTTAAAACGTTAAAATTTGTGGAGGAAATCAGATATATTTTATTACAAAAGGCAATCATGCTGAGCTTTTGTAGTGGTGGAGTGAGGAGCATGGCAAACCCCACCCCAACGAAACACTATTTAACTGAAGAAAATTATTTAAAAAATAATTTTAGGTTTCTGGAAGTTGTCCTAAGGGCATACAGCTGTATTGTAGTAAGGAGATGACACTATATGGTAATTCAGTTCCACAGAAAGAAATTAAGAGAACCAAAATAGTAAATAAGAAGGTTAATATACATATTTTTAAAATCCCATATTTATGCTTTCCTCTCTTTTCATAGTTTATCTAAAAGACATAAATAAGATTATATAAAGTTAGAATTAAAAGAATTTACTGTTGGATTTGTAATATATATAGGTGTGATATGTATAATGATAATAGCACAAAGGGTGGAAGGGAGAACAGAGCTTATAGGAGTAAAGTTTCTATATCTCAATGGAATTAATGGAATCTGAAGGGAATTTTGATAAATTAAATGCATACTGTAAGCCCTGAATAAAGACGCTAAGAAAATAACTAAATAAAATAATCAAAAATATAATTTAAAAATTATCAAAAGAATTAAAACATTTGATTAATTCAAAAGAAGACAGTAAAGGAAGAAGAAAGGAACCCAAAGACATGAGAAGTAGAAACACAAGGCAAAATGACAGATGTCAGTCCAACTGTATCAATAATGACATTGATGCCAATAGACTAAACAATCCAATTTAAAGGCTGATAATAACAAAATAGATACAAAAGCAAAATCCAACTTTGTACTTCCTATGAGAGACACACTTCAGATTCAAAGATAGCAACTGGTTGAAAGTGAAGGAATGGAAAATAACAATGATAGGAGCGACTATGCTAATATTACACAAGATAGACTTTTAAACAACAAAAAAGTTGATTAGAGAAAAAGAGGGGCATTTTATAATGATTAAAGGATCAATGAATGAAGAAGATACAACAATTGTAAAATCTATATGCACCTAACAAAAGATCCTCAACATAAATAAAGCAAAAACTTACAGAATTGAAGTGAGAAGTAGCCACCTGAACAACAATAGTTGAAGATTTCAATGCTCCACTTTCAATTAGTCATCTTTAGAACACTCCAGCCACTACCAGCAGAGTACTCATTCTTCTCAAGTACACATAAAATATTCTACAGGGTAGATCATATGTTAGGCAACAACAACAAAAAAATCAACACATTTAAAAGGACTGGGATCATACAAAAGATGCTATCTAACCACAACGGAATGAAATTAGAAATCAAGAACAGAAGGAAATTTGGGAAATTCACAAATGGTGGAAATTTAAAAACACACTCCTAACTAACCAATGGGTCAAAGAAGAAATAATAAAGAAAATTAGAACACTCATACACTGCTGGTGGGACTGCAAATTAGTACAACCTCTATGGAAAGTAATATGGAGATACTTCAAAGAATTAAAAGTAGAACTACCATTTGATCCAGCAATCCCACTACTGGGTATTTACTCAAAGGAAAAAAAGACATTCTATAATAAATACATCTGCATGCGAATGTTTATAGCAGCACAATTCACAATTGCAAAGGTGTGGAAACAACCCAGGTGCCCATCAATATACGAGTAGATTAATAAAATGTGGCATATGTATACCATGGAGTATTATTCAGCAATAAAAAACAACAGTGAATTAACTCATCTGGTATTATCCTGGGTGGAGCTAGAGCCCATTCTTTGAAGCGAAGTGTCACAGGAATGGAAAAACAAGCACCACTGGTACTCACCATCAAATTGGTACTAACTGATCAACACTTACATCACACACGGCAATAATATTCATCAAGGGGCGGGCAGGCGGGAGTGGGGTAGAGGGGATGGGAAAAACTCTCACTGAACGGATGAGGGGAGCACAGTTTGGGGGATGACCACGATTGTAGCTCTGACATGGGCAGTGCATGGGCAATATATATAGTCAAAGTGTTGTACCCCCATAATATTCTGAAATAAAAAAAGAAAAGAAAATTAGAAAATATCTTTATATAAATGAAAATGAAAACACAGCATACCAAGACTTATGGGATATAGTTAAAGCAATGCTTAGAGCAAAATTTATACCTATAATATCTTAAAAGAAGAAATATCTTAAATCAATATGTTAAACTTCCACTTTAAGAAACTAGAAAAAGGGCAAACTAAACACAAGCAAAAGATGAGAGAGGAAATCAATGAAATACAGAAGAGAAAAAAATAAAGAAAAATTTTAAAAAACAAAGTTGCTTCTTTGAAAGATTAACAAAATGACAAGCATTTAGGTAGACTGACCAATAAAAAAAAGTGGCTATTCAAATTACTAAAATCAGGGGACATAACTACTGACTAAACAGAACAAGGGGATAACTATCAACTAAATATAACTAAATGAAAAAGAAGACATAACTACTGGCTAAACAGAAATAAGTAGGATTATGAGGGAATTGTATGAATAACTACATTTAAACAAATGAAAAAAAATACAAACTATCAAAACTGATTAAAAAGAAACAGAGTACCTAAACAAGCCTGTAACAAGTAAAGATTGAATTAGTAATCCAATGATTTCCTACACAGAAATGCCCAGGATCAGATGGCTTTAATGGTAAATTCTACTAAATGTTTAAAGAAAAATTCACACCAGTTCTTCAAGAATTCTTCCCAAAAAAATGAAGAGGAGGACAAATCTCACAATGTATTCTGTAAAGCCAGTATTCACCTGACACCAAAACTAGAAAAGACATCACAAGAAAGAAAATAACAAATATCCCCTCATGAACACAGATGTAAAAATTAAAAAAAAAAATACTATCAAACCAAATCCAGCAACATATAAAAGGGATTATGCACCATGGCCAAGTGGAACTTATCCTAGGAATGCAAAGTTGGTTCAACGTGTGAAAATCATATTAATTGATGTAATATACTATATTAATAAAATAAAGGGAAAAACATATGATTAGCTCAAAACATGCAAAAAAAGCATTTGACAAAATCCAACACTTTTTCACAACAAGCACTCAACAAACCAGAAATAAAAGGGAACGTCCTCAACCTGATAAAGAACAACTATGAAAAACTCAAAACTAACATTTCACTTAATGGCAAAAGACTGAACACTTTCCTCACAAAATCAGGAACAAGACAAGGATTTCTGCTCTAGAAACTTCTTTTCAACATGGCAGTGGAGGTTCTAGCCAGGGTAATTAGACAAGAAATATAATATATCCAGATCAGAAAGGAAGTAAAACTTTCTCTCTTTGCAGGTGACAGATTCTTGGATATAAAAAATCTTAAATAATCCACTAAGAAAATCTATGAGAAGTAATCAATGAATTCAGCAATGTTGCAGAACACAAAATCAAAGTACAAAAATCAATTGTGATTAACTGTGTTTCTATACACTAGATATATATGAACAATCTGAAAATAAAATTAAGAAAAAAGTTCTATTTATAATAGCATCAAAAGAATAAAATGTTTAGAAATAAATTTAACAAAAGAAGTACAAAGTATGTACTCTGAAAACTAAAAAGTGTTGGTGCTGCTGAGAGCAATTAAAGACGACCTAAATAAATGGGAAGGCATCCCATATTTACGGGTTGGGAGACTTGATATTGTTAAAATGGCACTGTTCCACAAATTCAACTAAAGATTCAATGGAATCCCTATCAAAATCCCAGCTGGCTTTTTTGCAGATATTGACAAGCTGATCTTAAGATTCATATGAAAATGCAAGGAACACTGAAGAGCCAAAAAAGAAAAGGAAGAGCAAAGTTGGAGGGCTCACACTTCCCAATTTCAAAACATAATAAAGAGTTACAGAAGTCAAAACTATGTGGTACTGGCAAAAGCACACATATAATACACTGCCAAATTGATTGTTAAAATAGAATCAATTGTCCAGAAATATACCCTTACATGCAGCACATTATTTACAATAGCCAAGTTAACTGACGAATGGATAAAGAAAATGTGGTATATATACACAAAGGAACACTATTCAGCCTTAGCAAAGGATAAAATTCTGTCATTTGCAACAACATGGATGAACATGGAGGAAATAAACCAGACACAGAAAGACAAATACTGCACAGTCTCACTTATATGCGGAATCTAAAACAATCAAACTCATAAAAGCAGAGGAGAATGGTAATTACCACAAGCTGGGGGTGGGGGTGGAATGGGAGATGATGGTCAAAGGGCATAAAGTAGAAGTTAGACAGGAGGAATACATGATAACTATTTAAGGTGACAGATATATTAATTAGCTTGATTCAATCATTTCACACTGTATACATATATCACAACATTATTTTGTCCCTCATAATTATATACAATGATAATTTGTCAAAAAATTAAATTAAAAAATACCCTTATATTTATGGTTGTCTGATTTTTGACAAAGGTGTCAGGAAAATTTAATGGGGAAGAATGGTCGTTTCAGCAAATGGTGCTTGGACAACTAAATGAACTTAAATTTCTACCCTATATCATATACAAAAGTAACTCAAAATATATCATAGACATAAGTGTACAAGGTAAAACTAGGAAACTATTAAAGGAAAACACAGGAGTAAATCTTTATGACCCTAGATTAGGCAATGTTTTCTTAGATATGACATTAAAAGTATAGGTATAAGCAATGAAAGAAACAATAAATAAACTGACTTTGTCAAAATTAAAAACTTTTGGATATCAAAGGACACCCTCAAGAAAATGAAAAGACAACCCATGGAATGAGAAAACATATTATCAAATCACATATATGAGAACAGACTTGTGATCAGAATATATAAGAAATTCTTACAATTCAAAAATGAAAAGACAACCCAATTCACGAATGGACAAAGGATCTGAAAAGACATCTCTCCAAAGAAGATACACAAGTGGCCATAATCACATGAAAGGATGCTCAACATATTTAGCCATCAGAGAAATGTAAATCACAACTACAATGAGATACCACTTCACAGCCACTAGAATGGCTATAACAAAAAAAAGATAAATAATAAAAAGCATTGGCCAGGAATTGGAGAAATTTGACAACTCATACACTACACTGCTGGTGGGGATGTAAAATAGTGAAGCCAATTGGGAAAAGTTGGGCAATTCCTCAAATTTTTAAACATAAAACGACTATGACTCTTTTCTACATATATACCCAAAATAATTTAAAATAGGTGTTCAAACAAAAAATTTGTACCTCAATGTTGATAGCAGCATTATATGTAATAGCCAAAAATGGGAAACAATTCAAATGTCCATCAACTGATTGGTGGACAAACAAAATGTGGTTCTATCTATACAATGCAATATTATTCAACAATAAAAATGAAGTATTGATGTATGCTACAACATGAATGAAACTCAAAAATGTGGTAACTGGAAGACACCAGTCCAAAAGACCACATATTATGTGATTCCAGTTATTTGAAATGTCCAGAATAGGTAAATCCATTGAGACAAAAAGTAAATTGGTGGTTGCGTAGGGCTGAGGGAGTGGCAGATGGGGAGTGACTGCTAGTGGGTACAGAGTTTGTTAGGTGATGAAACATTCTAAATTGAAATTGTAATGATTGCACAAATCTGTGAATATACTAAAAACCATTGAATTGTACACTTTAAATGGGTTAAGTTTATGGTATGTGAATTATATCTCAATAAATATGTTTAAAAAGGCAATTATGTTAAAATAATAATTATGTTAACAGTATGGTTACTCTTATGTAGGAATTCATTTATTGTTTGCTAAATAAAGGAAGGGGATAATTGATAATATTACAGGGACAGAAGGGGTGGGGTAGGGGGCAGGAGATGAGAAGGTTCAGATTAACCCAATGTGAATGTCTCTTAATCAGTTTTATTGGAATTCTTCAAAGAAAAGAAATATCTATTTTACATAGAAAAAGATGAGATCAATGTCAACCTTTCTATATCTTCAACATCCACAAGTGGGTAATAAAATCCATGTGAATCCTCTTTTTTCCTTTTTTTCTGAATGAATAAAATGTATGCAATGAAACCTGACTTCACCAAAATTTTGTATTTAGATTTTCCCAAGCAAGTAATTAGCAATCTCTGTTTCAAAATTCTCTTCTTCTACACGTAGATTCCCAAGGAAGTGTTGGTGTTTAACAATACAATTAACAATCAATTTTCATTGTTTGGTGATAATGGAAATCTTTCTGAAAGTCAAATATTCTTAAGAGCAAATCAGCTCTAAAATGGGAAATAACAAATTAGCCGGTCTGATTTACAAACAGAAACATGCCAAATATAATATAACAACTAGCAAGGATTATATTTTCCAGGCAAATATTGTGAATGTTCTTTATAAAACTGACCTTAATATGCAGAATTTCACTTGCTTTTCTTGTATCTACCAGACATATATTTCTCAGCTGACAAAATGAAAGATTTCAATTTAGGGAGACTAAATCCAACCTTTTACTTTAAATATACAGATATGTTAATTTTAAGATATTGTCTAATAGATATAAACATCTCAAAAATGCATCTATTTTTGAAGAATGCCTGTTTTTGACAGTGTTAACTTACTTGATATTAAAATAAAAGTAAAAAAAGAAGACAGAGTAATGGCCAGCAAACATAAAAAATTGCTCAACTTCTCTAATCATCAGGGAAATGCAAATCAAAACCGCAATGAGATATCACTTAACTCCAGTGAGATTGGCTCATATCAAAAAATCCCAAAACAACAAATGTTGGCGGGGATGTGGACAGATAGGAACACTCATACACTGCCGGTGGGACTGCAAATTGGTAAAACCTCTATGGAAAGTAATATGGAGATACCTCAAAGAATTAAAAGTAGAATTACCATTTGACACAGCAATCCCACTACTGGGTATTTACCCAAAGGAAAAAAAGACATTTTATAATAAAGACATCTGCTCACGAATGTTTATGGCAGCACAATTCACAATTGCAAAGATGTGGAAACAACCCAGGTGCTCATCAATACACGAGTGGATTAATAAAATGTGGTATATGCATACCATGGAGTATTACTCAGCAATAAAAAACAACAGTGAATTAACTCATCTGGTATTATCCTGGTTAGAGCTAGAACCCATTCTTCGAAGCGAAGTGTCACAGGAATGGAAAAACAAGCACCACTGGTACTCACCATCAAATTGGTACTAACTGATCAACCCTTACATCACACAGGGCAATAATATTCATCAGGGGGCGGGCAGGCGGGAGGGGGGTGGAGGGGATGGGAAAACTCTCACTGAATGGATGCGGGGAGCACAGTTTGGGGGATGACCACAATTGTAGCTCTGACATGGGCAGTGCATGGGCAATATATATAGCCAAAGTGTTGTGCCCCCATAATATTCTGAAATAAAAAAATAAATAAAATAAAAAATAAAAGTAAAAATGACCACATAGAATTATGCAACTACCATCCGTAGCATTTAATAAAGCTCAGGAGAAAACATCAGCTAAAAGATTTTTTTAAGCATTTTCTAGCATTTATTACACAGCACCCTATTTTCTCTAGAGTTCTCTATAGCATATTTTTGTAAACAAAACAATGGAATAGTTTTCCTCCAGTTTCTATTGCAAAATTCAGAGTCCTAAAAAGAAAACTCAGGGAAAAAAACCCTTGAATTGTATTCAAATTGTTTTCTTTCTGTTATTTTCTCTTTTTTCATTCCGAACCCTCTAAAAAAGGTATTACTAATCTAAAATTACTATTATATTATTTAGAAACTCCAGGAACACATAAATTATGTTTCTAAAAGTACTGAGTTTATTTTAAACATCACATCAAGTTTGAATCTCAGTAAACAAAGCCATGTCTTCATTATATGTTGATTTTGGCGAAGTGTACAGACTTGCATACAACAGATACAATAAAGTAGTTTAAAGTAAAAGTATTTACTTTTAGTAATAAAATAGTATGGAACTAAAGTTATATATATATATATATATATATATATATATATATTCTGTGTAAGTGATTTAGGCCATGTTTCTTGTCTTTTTAGAAGTCTTTAGAATTAATATTTCAAAAGTTGCCCCTTTTATTTGATACTTGTGCTTTTTGCTGGAATAGAGGCATAAAAATGATTCTCTCTGCTTAGATGAATGTATTCACACAATATATGCCTAAACTGAAGGTCAGATATCTGAGAAATAGTGACATTCACGATCACAAGTTGCTTTAGAGGGGGGAACCACTAAGATTTCTTTTAGCAAAAACCCAAGGAAAACCAATCTTAGGCAATGTTTGCCAACTTATTTTATAATAATCAAAAGTCTGAGCTCATTGAAGAGAATGCCATTTTAAACCTACTTATCCCACTTCCATGATATATACACGCATATTTCACTAAGGGAAGAATTTAGAAACATGATTCCATCATAGCTGTGTAGTTAAACAAGGAACTTCTCAACTGAATGCATCTATTGCTTTTTTGGAGGGTAGGAAGTCATCTACTCTGATCACTGAAATATGCAATTAAAGGCTACTTTTAGAAGCCTGGAAAACTTGTGGTTCAGTACACAGAAGTTTCACCTACAAAAGAATGGGAATGTTCTAATTATCACAGGAAATTACAATGTTCAACATATCATAAACATTAACTACAAGTACTTTTAAATCACAATGATATCACATAAAAAAGGTACATATTCTTGCTCACTAAAATTAATGAGGCAATTTTGAAATAAGAGACAGATTATTTCCCTCTCTCTCCTTCTCTCTCCTTTTTAAACTCCTCAGTGTTGAGCTACAGATACACTTAAGCTGCAATAATAATACCAAAAAAGTGAAGGGTGTTTTCTTTGTGAAATGACTGAAGTACATAAAATGCCTTGGTAGATAACAACACTATTCTATCTACTAAAATTTTATGTTCATTTCCCATTCTCCTGACCATAATGATCACATTTTAATTATGTATTCATTTTGATTGCTTGCAAGTAAAAACACCAACTATTCTAGTATTTCAACATTAAGCTTATTCCTTTTGAAGCCAAGATAATTTTGCTATTTTATAAAAGCAATGGAGACTCATTTTTCAGGATGCTTAAGGCAGAATGCTTAAGGTTCATGCTTGCTGCTTTGCCTGGGCTTCTGCTTCCTGAAATGAAAAACAAAATAGTTAAGTTTATATATCAAAGAGGAGATATGCATGTGTATCTTGGTTAAATTACATTAGCTCAAATTACCAAGAATATTCAAAAGCCCCCAGAAAAGATTGCTTAAAATATTCTTAATAGAAAAACTACAGAATAAAAACTGCTGTCTAGAAACAGATATAATAAAAGACTTCCTAATCATTACTAATAATTGGAATAATTCCATAAAAGCAAGTGATTTACAGTTACAATTGACATTTTATTTAAAATTAGTTAGCTAGTTTTCTTTTTGTGTGATTTTTCACAAAAATTGAGTGGTCAAAAACACTGTTACCTAACATTTACAGTTAGTTGAGTATGGTTAATTAAGGTTAAATTACTTAGAAAACGTGCTATTGGTTACAATATCATTGCTTTTATGTTTTATGACAGTACACATGAAAACGGATCAGGTTGTCTTCCTTCTCCTCTGGACAATGAGATACTCACCTAAGGCATAGGAACTCTGACCTATGTGAGTGGTCTGGTACCCAACGTAGTACTTGAAACAAAATAAACATCAAGGAAAGTTTGTTGAACTAAAGATGAGTGGCAAGAGTGATTTTGGCGAAGGAAACATCAGACTTAAGTTGCAGGGATGCTAGACAATATTACTCTAAACACCTGTCACTAATTCAGTACCTGACAGTCTCAGAAGGAGCCAGGATCAGCTGAATATTCCAAAATTAGTCTCTGATACTATGTCTAAAAGAAGGGGGAAAAGCAAAAAGATGCTAGATTTTTACCCAAAAAAGGCAAAAATGAAGGAAAGAAATAAACAAGAAAGGACTGTAATTCATTCTTAATACATCCTTAAAAAACAGATGAAATATACTACTGACTCACCTTCTAAAATGCCCAGTCAAAAAAATAAAAAGTCCTTAAGCTCCTTTCAAGCTTCTAACTTAGTGTTTGGCTGTCAAAATGAATATATCTTAGACCTACATTATGCATCTTGTTTCTTTTTATAGAAAAAGCTTTGAAGAATTTCCACACACAACACAACGAATTTTATACTAAGTCCCCTCGAAGGCCTAGCATATACAGTTTGGAGAAACAGTTGTATAATTATATGTCCTAATGTAACGTCCTTCTTCCTATGAGCACCTAACACCTAAAGTCACACCCTATCAATTTTTCCTGTAATTTGTCAAAAATTCCATTGCTCTCAGTTATCCTTTCTAATGGAGGAAATTACTAGCATAGCCATCCAAAACAAAATTCAATTTAAAATTCTTTGTAATTTGTCTTTAGAATACATCATATTTAAAACAAATTATTTACTTTTCTAATTATGTTTTATTCATCAAATACATAAATTGAACTGAAAGCTTTATTATGTACCTAAAAGTAAGTAGTCAATATTTATATTAAAATTGTGAGTCATCTAATCAACCAGAGAGCCTTAGAAGCAAGCGTATGAGGTGCTTGCCCCCTCCTCCCAATGTAAACATCATTTTATAAATTCACTGGTTTTGAGTCAGATAATCTCGGGTTAAAATTCCAGCTCTGATACTCTATTATTATATATCCTTGGACAAATTACTTAAATTGACTATCAGTTTCCTCCTCTATAAAATGGCTCTAAGAACATCTAGTTTACAGGGATGATGTAAGGATAAAATGAGATGTACGTGGAGCGCCCAGCTCATTGCTTGGCCCACTGCAGGCATACATCCTTCTTTCTTGCTTTTCCTCTCTCTTCTATTTTGCCTAGTAACTGAAACCAAGACCACAGATAAGTATTATTAACATGCAGTTTCTCTTGGAGATGCAGTAAGAATAGGGTGAATTCAGTGGTAATAGGATTGCTTCAAATCTCACAGCAGAGGTAGACTCCATAGGCACTCCCTAGAGCAGGGTGATTCAACCAAAGCTAGTGAGAACATTTCTCTAACTAGCACCCTCTATTCTTTCAATATATTAGTGAACATGCCCTTTTTGAGGAGAATAGTTTTCCTCTCTGCACAAACATCACTAGATTTTTACTTTTTTATAAAAGTATCAATTATTTTATTTCATATCTCAAAACCATCACCTCTACCTCAAAGTAAGAAATGCTAGTGCTCAGAAATGCTTTTTGTATTGATAAAATAGAGTAATAGTAAATATTTATATATCTTGTTAATTAACACATTAATTATACAAAACAATATAAAAATATTCGTCTTCAACAGAAGGATTCTTTGCTATATGGAAATATTTGCCATAGAGTGCTTTTAAATATCAAATGCTCCAGTGCCTTAGTTTTCAATAATTTTTAAATGTAAACAGTATTCATGCTAATTAGTTAGAAAATAGAGAATGAGAGAAAATATGCATTTTAACTATGGTTCTTTTCAGTCTCCTTTTTGTCCTATGCATAGATTTTAAATGGAATTAGAATACTAATTATACTGTACTAACAATTTTGTAGCTCATTTACCTATATCTCACTTTATCACATTTCTTTTCTTATCAGTGCACTTTTCCAATGTCGGTTAGCTAGTTGCATTTCTTATTTGGCATACCTTCTATTCAGCCAGTACTATTAAAGGGGAAAAACTCTAGATATTGAGCTGAATGGTAAAAATATAAACATTCTGATATCAAATTCATCACTTTTAGTCTTGGAAAAAGCTATTAAATACCCAATGTATCAGCTCCCTCTTGTCCAGTACTTCGTAACATCCACCATTCTGTTACTCTATTCCTACTCCAAGGCTTAAACAATGATGGAAAAAACACTATAACCAAGCTGACTGCGTCGCCTATGGGCTCATCAATTCTAACTACAGCTGGTTCCTTGCTCAGCCTCCCTTCCATTCGTGACCTTAGCCTATTCCCTAGTCTATGTTCAACAAGGGAATCCTTTAAATTCTCCTCAAGATTCTAATGTCCCAAATTTCTCCTCACTCCTTGCAGATAACTTTTCCTCCTACCTCACACTGAAGGTAAGACATTTTCAAATGTGAACTTCCCTAACATTCCCACACATTAAACTTTCTCTATTTTTGTCCTTCTTTCCCCCTTCCCTCCACTCTCAGAAGAACACTGCATGCCCTCTCATTCCCAAGATGAACGCCTTCCCTGGGTCACTCACTTTTCCGTTCCCTCTGTGACCTCTACTTCACTTCCCAATCATCCAGGTTAGAGACCCCAGAGATAGCTTTAATCCCTCCCAGTTCGTGACATGTACAAGCACTTCATTAATTCTTAAATCCTATAACATGTGAATTTTTTCTGTCTCCTAAATCCATCTTTCCCTTTCCAAGACTGCTGTCTCACCTTAGGCCCTCGCGATCACCTTTCTGTACTCTTAAGTTGTCCTCCAATGGGTCTGTCTATCTCTATCATCTCATTTCTTCAATGTTTCACAATCCATATGGCTCACAAATTTTTCTTCTTAAGACATAGATTAAATGACACCTTAAAATACAGAAATAATCACATTGTTGTTTTTCTCCATTCCCCATCATGGCTTTTGGACGCCTAGAGAATAAAGCTAAATTACCTAGCACAGCAGTCATAATCTGGCCCCAACCTATCTAGCCAACGTTACTTCCTAATTCAGCCTCCTCCATTTCATATACCTATTCTGGAGCCATGCTACACTATACTCTGCTCCCTGAATACACCATCACGTGCAGCTACACCCCAATGCAATGGTTTCTGTTGCTGTTTTTGAGAAAGATGCCTTAGTGTCACTTCAATATTTTGGAATCCACAATAGTTCAAATGCCACTGCATCTGTGAATACTTCCCCAACCTTCTGAGGAGGAATTTATGATTATTTCCTCTGGACTTCTTCAGCACTTTATTCACACCACAGAATGCTTTGAATTATAATTATGTGTACAAATATTTGTTGTGTAATTATTTGTATACATGTCCCTCACTAGGTTATAAACACTTTGAATGTAGGGACTATGCTGTATTCTCTGTATTTGCCCCACCATTAATGTCCAGTCAGTGCTTGACACTAAATAAATACTTTATGTATGAATAAATAAATGAATGAATGATAATTTTAACAGAAGGGGAAGGAGTCATCACAGAAAACAGACTATCCTTTCATTCATACTTCCTCTAATCTGCACTGAACCCGATTACTTAACTTGGGTCTTACTTATTTAAACAAAGTGCCTTGCCTAAATTTTCTCACAATTCAAATTATACAAGGCCTAAAATATAACAATTTATCCATGGCAAAATAAATTTTGGCAAGGAAACATACTTTCACAATGATGTAAACACAATGCTAGTAAGTCTCAAACACAAACTCTCAAAACTGAAGAAGGAACCAGAGTTCGAAGAATTGAACATAAAATCAGTTGCTAAGAGCAAAACATAAAATGATAGAGCAGGGGATATATATTTTGATTAAGCCAGCTTGTGTGGAGAAGACCTACTGTAAAATGCAAAGGTATATTTAAAAAGTCTACAGCTTTGAGACATTTCATTAGATAGGCTATTTCATTTTTGCATTCTTTATTTGGTCTCCCCTGGGAACACTGTCACTTGAAAACTTAATTTGTGTTGGCAGGAAAAAAGCTTCAAATTTAGCTAGCAATTTAGTGACCAGTTTTGCAACTCAAATGCTCTTAGTTAACTCGAATGGATGATTCTATCATTTGCTCTCACACAAAGACAATAAATGCTGCCAAGCAGATTACCATGAACTAAGATGCTTGTTGTCGATGTAGAAGCATGCATGACAGCTGAAATAATGCAGTCTTTAAAATTGCTCACCACTTATTTGTGAATGGGTCAATGAGAAATTTGCTACCTTGGGCAGCTCATTCCACCTACCTCCTAAACACATACTTTATTTATGTGATTACGCAGACCTGTCTGCCCTACTAGGGATTAAGTGAATGCAGATCGGGGACTTTTACTTTTAGCTATAATGCACTGCCTCTCACTTAATCTGAATACTTAATAAAGGTGAAAATTTTACTGATTAAGAAACCCAGGAGCAATAAAATGACCTATAAAGCAGGAAAAATGGGTATCATACCTTTGAACCAGGTGGTGCTGTCAAGCCTAAAAAGGCATACACTGCATTATTTTCTCTGGCTTCAAAGAAGGCATCATAGTCCTTGGTGAAAAGAAGGCAAGAAGAATTAGCAATGTGCAACCAACAAAAGAAAGAAAACAGGAGATTTGTTTAGAATGATCTAGCTGGTCAATAGGATGAGCTATCTCCTAGGGAACAGAAAAGCTAACTTCCATAATGCTAGAATTCTGGAAGAAGTAGTAAAGAGGCAAGGCTTCTGGATCCCATTTAATGTGGGTTAGAAAGTATGTTGTTCTGCTGGATAGAAACTGCAGGGTGATTTATTCCATATCACACAGAATTTAAATCTGCCTGTAGCTTCTTCCATAGCCCAAAACAGCCAACTATTTCCCAGTAAGAGGCTGTTTATTTCTGGTGGGAGACTGCTTTCCAGAACCACATATTTCTCTTCTATTATTCACTTAGGTAGAGATTTCCTTAGAATCTACAGTAGACCAGATATTAGCTAGACACGCTCAAGGCCAGAAGAATAGTGAATCTATGCTGTGCTTTGAGGAAGGGAATGAGACGCTCGTGAAATGTGACCAGAAGAGCAACCAAACCACTAAGATGTTTCAACCTGGGAAATCCAAGAGAAGCCTCACAGGACTGAATTTGGTTGGGCTTCCTACTGTCATCCTCTAAGCCACCAAGCATTCTCCAAAAGTAACAAATACACTTGTCTAAGTTTGACTGTGACTTACAATCGATAGCAAATATATGTAGAGAACATAGCCTTTGTCTACATCTGGCCTTAACTTGTTTGATTTTTAAACACACAGAGATAAGCTCGGCATTTTGGCTAATTTATTAGAGTTGAAAAGCACTCATTATTTGCTGGCTTCCTTAAAAATTGTCTCACCAGCAGGTTACCAATTATAGGGTTCTTTTTGAGCACCCCTTTTATTTCCCAGGCACTTTGAAGATCTGGAGATATAAAGCTTAGAGTTTTTCAAACCATGGATGACCCTAAAAGTTCAAACCCAACCCTAAGAAATATCAGACTAGTCATTTTCCTCAGTGCCTCCCTATTATTGGCCAAACCTAATAGAGAGCGATTGGCAATGGAGACTGGGAAATGTAACTCGCAGAGGTCAGCCCCTCACAATACAGAATAGAGCAAGAAAAAAATGAAGAGGAGATTTCTGAGTAAATAGGAAAATGAACAACACAGTGGTTTAATTAGAGTAGAAGCTTTAGAGTAAGACAAATCTAGGTTTAAATCCTAGTTGCATCACTACTTCCTAATTGTGTGACTTAGAAAGTTAGTTAACCTCTTCTAGGCCTCAAATTCTTTATCTATAAAATAGGAATAACAATACCTACCTCATGTGATTAGTATGAGAATGGATTGTTTTAATACACATAAAGCATATGGCACAATTACTGAAAATATAAGTTTTCTATGAATGATTTCTATATACTCTTCTCCCTATGAATCGTAAAATGACAAATCTTAACTTTTACTGTTATTCTGTTATTAAACTCCTAACTCAGTTCCTGGCACAAAGCAGGCACTCAACCAAAGTTGGGTTCCTTTTTCATTAACAAATACTTATTTGATTATTTGTTTCTTCATTTCCATCTTCCCAATTCTCAGTGATACTTGCTTCATTTCTATAACACTCCCCATTTTCCTGCAGTGTGGCTTGCAAAGTAGAGATAAACCAGGTAAATACAGTTTCTCAAATGTACCCTTATAATCCAAAATGTGTGTGCTGTCAAAAGTCGAACAATTGAAATTTCTGCTTCAAGAAGGAGAGATTAAGACAACACATGCTGTCTTAGATTGGACTGGATGACCTGTGAGGCCTATTTCAGTCCCTGAGATTCTGAAAATTGCAGAAATATCAAATATTTTAGGCACTGATGTTACATTATATAAAAGAATAGTCTAAGTGCTTTTCTCTATTTACAAAACATGTCTTTGCATATTGGCCCTGTTTGCAGCAGGTGAAATCTCCGGTTCCTCCTTAGAAGTGACAAATTCACTCACAGAGAAAATACTTTCTACCAATGTCCTTTCTCATTTTTGTCATATTCCTCCATTAGATGCTCTGAATTGGCACCTGAAAGGCTTTTTGCCAAGAAGAATCCTTCCCACTCCCAAATAAACCTATGAGGTAGAAGATTTGAATTGCTGCTTCTAAAAACATTTGCCCCTCATTCATGTTAAACCTGAGGACTTATTTTCCTTTGGGTAAATACCCAATAGTGGGATTGCTGGATCAAATGCTAGGTCTACTTTTAGTTCTTTGAGATTATCTCCATACTATTTGCCATAGAGGTTGTACTAGTTTGCAGTCCCACCAGCAGCGTATGAGTGTTCCTTTCTCTCCACATCCATGCCAGCATCTGTTGTTTGGGACTTTTTAATAAAAGCCATTCTCACTGGAGATAGGTAATATCTCATTGTGGTTTTGACATGCATTTCCCTGATGATTAGGGATGTTGATCAGTTTTTCATGTTTATTGGCCATTGGTCTATCTTCTTTTGAGAAGCTTCTGTTCATGTTTTTTGCCCACTTTTTAATGGGATTGTTGGATTTTTTTCCCTTGCTGATTTGCTTGAGTTCTTTGTAGATTCTGCTTATCATCCCTTTATCAGATGTATAGGATGAAAATATTTTCTCCCATTCTGTAGGTTGTGTATTCATTCTATTGATTGTTTCCCTGGCTGTGCAGAAACTTTTTAATTTAATCAGGTCCCATTTATTTATTTTTTTGTTGCTGTGATTGCCTTTGGGATCTTCTTCATAATTCTTTGCCTAGGCCAATATCGATAAGAGTTTTCCAACATTTTCTTCAAGAATTCTTATAGTTTCATGCCTTAGGTTTAAGTCTGCTATCCATCATGAATTAATTTTTGTGAGTGGTGAGAGGTGTGGATCCCATTTCAGTCTTCTACATGTGGCTATCCAATTTTCCAAGCACCACTTATTGAATAGGGGTTCTTTTCCCCAGTGTATGCTTTTGTTTGCTTTGTTAAAGACCAGATGGCAATATAAGGATGGTTTTATATCTGGGTTCTCTGTTCTGTTCCATTGGTCTATGTCTCTGTTCTTGTGCCAGTACCATGCTGTTTTGGTTACTATAGCCTTGTAGTATAGTTTGAAATCTGGTAAAGTGATGCCTCCCAATTTATTCTTTTTGCTTAAGGTTGCTTTGGCTATTCAGGGTCTTTTCTGGTTCCATATGAAGTATAGAATTATTTTTTCTAGATCTATGAAAAATGACATTGGTATTTTGATGGGTATTGCATTGAACTTGTAAATCACTTTGCGTAGTATAGACATTGTAACAATGTTTATTCTGCTGATCCATGAGCATGTTATGTTTTGCCATTTGTTTACATCCTCTGCAATTTCCTTCCTCAGTGTTTTGTAGTTCTCTCTGAAGAGGTCTTTCACTTCTTGGTTAAATATATTCCTATGTATTTTATTTTCTTTGTTGTTGTTGTGAAAGGTATTGAGTCTTTGATTTGATTCTCAGCTTGACTCTTGTTGGTGTGTAAGAATGCTACTGATTTGTGAACACTTATTTTGTAACCTGAGACCTCATTGCTCAATTTATTTATCAATTCCAGGAGCCTCTTGGCAGAATCTTTGGGGTTTCAAATGTTTATTGCAGCACAATTCACAATCGCAAAGATATGGAATCAACCCAAGTGCCCATCAATACATGAGTGGGTTAATAAAATGTAGTGTATGTATATCTTGGAGTACTACTGAGCCATAAAAAATGGTGAACTAATACCTTTTGTAACAATTCGGATGGAACTGAAGACCATTCTTCTAAATGAAGTATTCCAAGAATGAAAAAACAAACACCACATGTACTCACTGTTAATTTGTAACTAATCAATCAACTTGGCATGTGCACATATGGTACTAAAACTCAACAGAAATCAAGCAGGTGGGAAGGGGGAGGTGGGGATGGGTAAAATCACACCTAACAGGTACAATGCACACTATCTGGGTGATGGGCACACTTTTAACTTTGACTCAAACTGTACAAAAGCAATTCATATAACCAAAACGTTTTTACCCCCATAATATTCTGAAATAAAAAAATAAAAATAAATAAATAAACCTGAGGACTCAGCAATGTAAACAGTTCAACAGTTACCCCAAATTCCTATAGCCCTTGCATATGTAGCCATGCAACATATGCATGCCATATGTCATATGCATTTATGTGGTTTCATAACCACCCTCTAATTATTTCAGGTGTGTATGATTCTTCCCATACCCCATGCCCAACCAACTCCTCAAGAGAAGAGTCTTTGTTTTATTTATACTTGTGCATGCCATGGTGCCTAGAATGGCCATAGGCTATAGAAGTTACTTAAATATACAGTAAATGAAGAATTTAAAATGAAGGAAACTACTCCATGGTTAAAATGAAGATTAAATAATATGGCATACTTAGAAATCCCTGTCATAAAGCAAAAACTCAATGTTTTGTTTCCCTCATTCTTTATATGAGTTCAATTACCTAACTTAAAATTTTAAGAAAATCCACTAATGATACCAAAATATAAGTATTACTAGCTTCAAGGAGAAAATAAGATATTTTTCTTTTTAACTAATTTTAATCTAAATAACTAAAACAGCTGACTTATTTTCAGAGGCTTTTCTCTGGACACACCAGAAACACAATTGCTCTGGTTGGGAAACAAGATGAAAAAATGTAAAGTCAACTATATGCCCAAGGTCTGTATTTGTACATTTACAGGTAATTTTGTGTGTATGGCTGACTCATCCATTTGCTTCCTAGTAGAAGGCAAAATACTCCAGCCACTTAGTGTTTGCAGAGGAAAAATGACTGTATGCAGATTTGGAGGCGGGGATGAAAGGAATAGGATGGATTTGGGGAAATCTATTTCAATAAACATGAATTTAAAATGTTTTCTTACCCCACGGTACTGGCTTTCATTGAAAATCTGAGGTGGCAGGGGGTACCCTGTGGCTGGTCGACTGTTTTCAGGTACATTTTCTCTCATCCACTTCCGATTCTCTTCATTCGCTGCAATATCTTTTTCTTCAAATCCTATTTTGTTGGCTTCTAAGAAACCAAGCACATCTTGCTGTTTCTTCTTAATCTAGGATCAAAGGACAAGAAACCATATTGCTTAGTAAACAGCTTTTGTTGTTTTTGTTTTTCAAATTCAACAAAAGTGTTTTTGAGCTAGCAGAAATGAATTCAGACATGGGTCAAAGTTTGTGGTTTCTTTGAGAAGATATATGATTTTCCCCCTTTATTATTGTCTTGTTAATGATGTCTCACAAATAAGTTGAGGAGCTTTTAGCCCACAGGTCCTTATACCAAGCTGACTTTCTCTTTTTTCCATTGAAAATTCCCATTATCTAATGATGCAGATGCAAGGCTAGTTGATGCATAGCAACAACCTAAAGAAATGCAGTTAACTCAAAATTGTGGGTAGCGGGAAGCTATGTTTTCTTCTGCTTATGTACAAGCCTCCCTTAATCTCAGCCCTTCTTGACAGTCTTTCCAAACAACCCAGGTTTGCTTTCCATTTTAACAAGCATCGTATAGTCAACAGAAATGAATCTTTTCTTAAGGAATCGCACAAGGTTGAGAGTCACTTAAATCTCAATTTTCATTGTGCAGAACAGAAACTGAATAAGAAGATATAAGCCTAAGCCGGTCTGTATACTAAGTTTGGAATATATCTGTACCACTCATTAGCCCTTAACATGTGCTACTAAGCTGTCTTTTAGGTATGACTGTGCTACTTCAACTAGATTAACAGATAGAAATAACATACTTGTTTTGTCTCCTCATCACACCTAGGAGAGAGCTTTTAAAATAGTAAAATTAATACTCTTTAGTGAGGTTTCTCCTCTGATATGCATTTCTTTTAGAATCTGAATTCACACATCTATGGTAATTTACCCATATTTAAAACCATAATTTAACATTTCTGAGCTGCAGGAGCATAATCAATTCGCAAGTTTCTTCATTGAGTCACACCAAAAAGACACATGGGGCAGAAGCATCAAAAATAAAACAAAAAGAAGCAGTCCTGCCAATGAGAATGAAAATGCAAAATAAAAACCTCACATACAGTCAAGACCCCTCTAGGTTTACACCCCCCACTTCCCCTCCACACAGGCATGTGTGCACAGAGGTGGTATTTTCATCCTAAGTTGCTTGTGATTGTGGGTAAATAATTTCTTCCTCATCACGTAACTCCAGGAAAAGCAATTTCAATTTCTCACAATAGAAACTGGAATTTTTAAGGCTATTTAGATCAGAGTACTGAATGCCTGCTTTAAAGACCAGTTAGAATCCAGAAAAATTTGCTGTAAGGTAATTTTTCTAATGGGTATTCTAGTTCCATCTTGGCTTATAAAGTCAAACTTTCATTCCTAAATATAACATACACCTTTTTTTGAATTTTGAGGAAAATCAATGCAAAAGTCAATAAAAAGGAGTGTCTAGTGGACTAATGCATTTGGTGGAAGATTCAATTACATCAGTGATTTTAAATCTCCATTATATAGTACGGGGTTCAATCAATGTGAAATGTGTCAAGTAATTTGTTGATCATTAGCATATTTACAAATTTGAATAGATATAAAGATGTGCCATTAATATGATACTTTCAGGAACCTAGCATTCCAACAGATTTTTTTGAATGAGTGAAGAGTTAATATTATAGCTAACATGCTAAGAACTATACATTACCCTGTCAGAATGTCATCAGTTATGTTTGCATGAACAGACAAAAAGCAGAGGACTTTTAAGATAAATGACTCTTTGAGGTCTTTTCCACCTTATTGAATGCTTACTCTGTTGAGAATACCATTTGTTGTGCTGATTTAAGATGGTATCCAGGCCTGGTATCATTGGGCATGATAGTATACCTTCACCGAAGTTACCACCCTCCAGCTATCAGCTCAGGACCACAAATATTTCTCCCATGCTCTGAGATTGCTTAATGACAAGTACATATGCCTCCTAGAGTGTTCTACATCTCCATAAGGCTGAACAGAATGGGCCATAATCATACCTTGCTAATTAGGTTCTGCTATGTCAAATACGAACATTTGTTCAGCTTTGAATCTTTAGGGAATGCAAAAAAATTGTTTCCTGACTTGATCATATATGTAAATCCAAAATTTCACATATTAACTTTATTTCCAAGAAAGGATATTTTATATATAAAGAATTATAGCCTTTCTTATATGACTACAGGCACATGTTCACTACAACAGACCATAACAAGGAGGCATCCGGTCATGCTAATCTCCTAATTTTCCTAATAGGACTTAAAGTAGAGACACAGTGAACAGATATGACTGAAAAACATACATTGCCAGAACAAATAGGAATGGGTGTCACAAGAGTTCACTAAGGAATAAAATTTAAATTTCCTACAGAAAAAAAATGACTTTGGAGCTAGAAGGTTACTGATAACCTTTTAGCACATAAATGTATTTGCAAGTGGACAATGGCACTGTCCAGGAATTTAAATCCATCTTTTTCAAAGAGTAAACCACAACCCTCATTTCTACCCAAAGAATGCCAAGTCATTTCTGCCCACATGTCAGGGGTTTGAGATTCAGCGTATTCTTCCCTCCGAAGACACAGAGCAGGGCCATTGAATAATTGTTGCCTGGAGGAAACAGCTGCCTTCCAACAAGCCTCAGTAAGCTTCTTGTTTGTCTTGCCAAGGGTCAAGTTTCTTTTAAAGAAAGGAGACTGACAAGGTTTCTGCTGTAGAAGGTGCCAGTGTGAATGTTTCAAACACCAAAGAAAAAACAAAACTTCACTAATGATACTGCAAGTAGGAAAACAAGAGATCTTCTTCATATACGAAAGTAACATCCTATTGCAAAACATTTAATCATGGTGAGGTTTTTGTTTTGTTTTATAATCAACCTCTGTCGCATTTTCTTTACTGGCTTTTAATAAACAGTGACAGAAGTTCTGAGTACAATACACTAAAATCTAAAATGATTGTCATAAATTGTACTTGGTAGTTATTCAACAATATTTCTTGGGTGCCTCTTAAGTGGCACCAAAGTACTTTACTAAGTTCTCTGAAACATCTAAAGAAAAATTGTGATCCCCTCCCAATACTACAATCTAGTGGGAAGGGTTAGACATAGATATATTTAAAAGTTCGATTACAACAGAGTGTGTATTTATTTATTCCACGTGGAGCATCATTAGCCATTCTTTGTCTTTCCATACACAGGACTGACTGCACCTCAGGGCAGCAGATGCTTTCAGGTAGTCTCCAACCCTCTCTCCCCCAGCCAAAAGCCTTTTCTCTCAGGCCTCAGGCTGACCCCTCCTACAGAAAACCTCAGCTCTCAAGAGAATGACCAAATGCGAGTGCCCTTAGTAGTGCAGCATTTGCTACCATTTTCAACCCCTTCCCAACCAGCTGTGATAGAAGATATCATCTGATTGGAATATGAAAATTAAAGTATTTCTCTAATAACATAGTACCATGGATGTAGTCTCCATAGATTTTCTAGTCCAAATGTGTGTGTGTATATGTATATATATTAGAGTGTATATATAATAATTTCTATATATTTTATATAAATTACATATATATCTATATATAAATAAGATACTTCCTGTTGCCATTACGTAGCACTGTTCAGAGCTGCAAGACAGCAGTACAGATAGGTAGAAATGCCCAGGAGCGTCTCCTCATGTGGTGCAAGCTGTGCAGCTGTCCAGAGTCCGTCTTTCCATGGGTCCTCCTCTCTTCTCTTCGCTTCTGCTTGGTTTTTATGAAAACAATGGTTCTGATAGATTTGCACTTGTGCTAGTGCTTGGGAAAGGTCCATGCAGGAATGGGCACAGTCACATGATGAGTGAGGTGGCATCATCCCCCAAAATAAGCTAAAACAAAACAAAAATTAAAAAAAAGAATGGGGCTAGAAAACTCAATTTTTTTCACATATCTAAAAAAGAGGACAAGAACAGTAGCATTGGTTCTCATGGGGACAGGAATGGAGAGGGAGGGGGGAAGAGGGACTTGATTTCTTCTGTTCACAAGGGAGAATGGTTGGAGGGGATTCTTCAGAGTTTTTCAGGGGATGGGACCCAAAGGTAGTACCCAGACTGGTCCTCAATGATTTCTTTTATTTTGTTATAAATCTTTTCCAGTGAGTCACCCTGTACAATGGCTGTAAAGTATTCTCCAAACTCCTGCTCCAGTTTCATGGCTTTGTCACAGATCTTATTCTCTTGTTCATATGTCTGCCGTAGGTTCATTCTCATAAGGGCTTCAATGGACTTGGGCTTGATGAAAATGGAAATAGGGTAAGTTGCGCTTGCTGCAGTCTCTTGATAGCATTGCTGGAAATATCTAAGATGTAGTGCTTGCCCCTCTCTGCAACTTCCCGCACCGACAGGATGCTGGTCCCGTAGAGATTATCACTGAATTGGCCCACCTCAATGAACTTGTTTTCCTGAATATCCTTCTCCATTTGTTCTCGGAACACCACAAAGTGGTAGTCTTGTCCATCTACCTCATTACCCTGCCAAGGCTGGGTAGTATGCGGAACACAGGATCCAAATTTATGCGGGAACTCAGAGATCAGGTCATCATTGACTCACTCTTTCATTGGGCCCAGGATGATCACAAGCCTTGCATAGGGAATTTCCTGCTATGTCACTGGCTCATATCACAAAATAGCATCCTCTTGGCTTTTGGAACTGCTTTTGCTGTCACTGGTGTTGGATGTCACTCCCTCTTCCTGTATGCTGCTCTCCTGGGCCATGTTTTCTTTGTTCTTCAAAAATGGAAACTTTCGAGAGAGCTGGAAACTCTTTTTACATTTTGTTTTGATCAGCCTGTTAGACTCAGTCATCCCCGTCCTGGCATGGAACTTCACGGTTTTCAATGGAGCTCTTACTTTCTTTTCCACCTTCTTCTTACTGGGGATGACGTGGATCTGCTCACTTTCCCCATGTGGGGTCACCAGCCTTGCCTACCACTACTCATCATCAGAGGCATTAATGACACGCAGAATGTCACCAGAAGAGAAGATGAACCCCTGGCTTGGCAGGCAGCTGTCCCGAGTCTGATCATAATCAAACAGGGCCCTGACATACAAGGACGTCTTCTCGCTGGTTTGTAGGGACCCGGACCCAGAGCTCATGTTGCTGTTCATCATTTGTTCTCGTAAGTTATGTATTTTCGACTCAAAGGGACTGTACTCTGGCGCCAGGTCGGAGTCCAGGTCTAGCACTGAGAAAGCACCAGCTCAGGCCAGTCACTCCATTCTGTCCCTTGCTGGAGACCACAGGCACAAAACAGGGTATTTAAATAAGAAACTAAGACAACAATACAAGGTGAAAAGGGTCAAGTGAATGACAAACCTAATGAGAGAAGAGAGAATAAGCACTTATTGCTATTAGCAATGCTACCTAGACTAAGCTCAATAAGGATAGCATAAATGCTAGATTTTTCCATCCATCTATATTGCATGCAATCTACAGTTTGGGTAAAAGGAAGATGTGCTTAGTAAAGTTTAATATAACTGGCCAGCTGTAAAAACTGAGTTCACAAAGGTGATAGCATATTGTACTTGAACAATAAAAGCAGAGAATTACAAAATAAACTTGGAAACTTTCAAAATGTATGCTCATAATTTCTCCTACGAAATTCTTACACATAATTGAAGTCTATAAATGCATAAATAATTGTGTGGATGTGTATTTTGTCTTTCTGTAACAGGTTATAATTTGTGACCCAGTCAACTTCCTCAGGAGGAATTCAGATATATATACTCCCTCCAGTTGGTTCTGTTTATTTCAAGCGTTGCCCTAGGAAGGGCCACTCTGCTTTTTAGGAAAATAATGAGCCTGCCTTTGCCTAGGCTGTGCCTAAGGATTTAACAGTGGGGAGGAGGAAGAATGAACAAACAGCATTTAAAGCTGCCTGTTCAGTCTTTTACTAATCTACTTACAAAATACACCTAAAAGGAAGATCAAATCTGAAACCCCAGTTAATCTGTATGGCAATGGACCAGTGCAGCATTGCCACTGGGTAGTCCTTTGGTAACCAGAGAGATCTGTGTGCATTTTTAAATGAACACTGTCGTGAGTCCTTAAGCCACTGGCTTCCTATTGCTCAATCTTAGGACATAACCACAGCAAGAGACACTTGTTAGCTTGTCTGTTTTGCAATATTTCAAAAGTGGTTTGGTCACAATCAGCCATGTAAAACCCGTAATTCATATCTCTTTACTCACAAGCAACAAGTCTGGGTTAAGGCGACTAATAAGAATTTTCTTATCAATCTCCCACCTCCACCGCTGGCTCCTTGAAGTTTTCCTGACAGGTGTTCCAAGATGTGGCAGCAGCAGAGGACAATCTAAAGTTTACTATTTTACTGCTGCTAAAAAGAAAAAAAAAAGCTCTACTTTTATTGTTTTCCTTTTTAGTTGCAATTCTACCACAATCATGTCTGAAGTACCATTTCTAAAGAGATGTTAAGGCCTAAGTAATTTCAAAACCAGATTCTAATGTGAAAAGAGAAGAAAGTAGATCTCCAAAGGTAGTTTCTCAAAAAGAGTTATGTCTTCAGGTGGTCACAGTAGGGAAAATACAGTCATGCCCTGTTTCTGGGTTAAAAAGGCTCTTCTTGACTGTGAAATATCAATTCTGAATAACCTCGTCTATCCAGCCCTTTTTTATCCAGAGCTCTTATCTGTCCATGCTTCTTCCCAGAGTCAGAAGGAACTTTAGTCTGTCTCCCATTTCTTCAGAGAGAGATTTATGTGTAGATCTAGGGGAGCCTGTGAAATAAGGAGCATTGGGAGTACCATCCTACCCTAAATGCAATTCTTCCTGATGCCTGAAACTCTACCATCCCTGACTCATTACGTTAGTCTTCACAGAAAGGATAGACAGTATGCGTATTTGGAGTAGAGGTAGGGACTCTCTGGGGAGAAGCAGGTAAGGAAGATAGTGGAGTTTGTCTGTCTTACGATTTCGCCTAGAGAACAATACAGCCTATGTCTCCCCTTTGTCAAGAGATCAATCACTTAATAGTTTTAAGTGGGCAAAGTTAGGGTGGAAGATATGATTTTTGTACTTTAAATTTACAAAGAAACAGACAAGAAACTGCGAAGGTATCAGACCATTCTCATTCTCTTTTTGTTTTTCTTAATAAGCAATGTACCCATCACTTTAAAGAAAACTGCCCAACAACCTTTTCAAAGAGCAAATTGATCTGATTACAATGCACTGCTCTTAAAAGAAGAAACAAGCTTTAACTAAGTCAGTAGCACGTCCCTCTTACCATTCAGAGAGACTGAGGTTCCCTCTGACTCTGGAAAACAGTACAGACAGAGAAAAGTTCTAGGTAAGAAAGAGATACAAGAGATTATTCAGAACTGATATTTCACTTAGTTAAGAAAAGCCTTTTTAATCCAGAAAATGAGCACAGCTGTACTTTCACCTCTTGCAGGTGAACATCATCCCCACATAGTCTTATCAAATGTACATGCCAAGAGACTTGTTAACAGATTAATAAATGATAGACATAAATTTGGCCAAAGGCTAAAATCCACAGAATCAAAACACATACAGTCATCCAATTGTGACACTGGTCCCTTGTGGCCAGTTCCAACCCCTCCCCTGCCCCACTGCTTAATTTGCAAGGTCCTGCATAATGAAGCCCTGCTCCATCAACCTCTCTAAAAATATGCAGCCCCCTCTCTTCTAGATCAGATCAGGCTGCCTTTATTCTTCCCTGAACGTGCACCCAAAATCTCAGTGCTTTTTCTCACTGTGTTCTCTTGGTCTGCAAGTATCCCCTCTCTACACTGGTGTCATTCTAACCTATTCATCTTAGGTCCATTCTCTTTGTGAAGCCATCTGTGGACACTACATCCCCTCCTCTGACCTCCTGCAGTCTATATCACAGAGTCTGGAGTTTAATCAAAGATTACCAATGTTTGTTAATCATTTCACATGTCAAAGTTGCATGTCTTCATTTAGTTGATAAGCCACTTGGAGGTAGGGGCCACACCTTTTGCTTCTATCTCCCCATACTGTGCTCTCCACAGGGCTGGACACAAAGTAGATACTCAGTACAGATTGATTTCACCATTGTATTTTAAATTCACCAAATTATTTACTTTTAGTTTTTAATTTTAATAAACTTTAATTTTGGAGTAATTTTAGATTTACAGAAAAGTTGCAAATATAATACAGAGGATTCCCATACATCCTTTACTCAGTTTCCCCTATTGTTAACATCTTGCCTCACAGTGGTACACTCATTGCAACTAAGAAATCAACATTGGTACAACACTACTAAGTAAACTCCAGCCTATCTGGATTTCACCAGTTTTTCTACTAATGTCCTTTTTCCTGTTCCCTTCCAGGATGCCACATGACATTTAGTTATCATGTCTCCTTAATCTTCTCTGGTCTGTGACAGTATCTCAGACTTTTCTTGTTTCCCGTGACCTGGACAGTTTTGAGGCCTACTGTTTTGTTGAATGCCCCTCAAGTCAAATTTGTCTGATGTTTTTCTGATGGTTAGACTGGGGTTATGGATATTTGGGATGAATATTACAAAGGAGAAGTACCTTTCTCATCACATCCTTTCAGAGGGAACATGATAGCAACATGACTTTTTCTTTTCTTTCTTTTTTTTTTTTTTTTTTTGAGACAGGGTCTTGCTTTGTTGCTTGGGCTGGAGTGCAGTGGCATCACAGTTCACTCCAACCTCAAACTCCTGGGTTCAACAATTCAACCGATCCTCCTGCCTCAGCTTCCCGAGTAGCCAGGACTACAGGCGCATGCCACCACACCTGGTTATTTAAAAAAAATTTTTTTGTGAAGACGGGGTCTTGCTATTGCCCAGACTGGTCTTGAACTCCAAGCATCAACGGATCCTCCTGCCTCAGCCTCCCAAAGTGCTAAGATTACAGGCGTGAGCCACCACACCCAGCCCAACATGACTTATTGATGATGATATTAACCTTGATTATTTGGTTGAGGTACTGTCTGCCAGGATTTGCCACTGTTTTTCCCCTTTCCACACTGTATATTTGGAAGTCAATAAATCCAGCTCACACTCAAGCAGTCAAGATACTTTTTAAAAGACTCTTACTGCATATTAGAAATCTGGCAATACTTTCTACAGTTCCTAGGAAGTTTGAGAAAAGTCAAATAGATGGCTATAATCAGCGACCTATGAGAGCTTATTCAAAAGTAATACACATCAGTCTTTGAGGCTGTCCGGGCTGGATTTTTCACAGTTCAACTGTTATTTGGAAACATTTCTTCAAAAGAAATACCCTGGATTAAACATCTCATGTGTCAAATTAAATTGATAGGTTATCTGAAATGTATGGGAAAAATTCCACTTATTAATGATGTTTAGTTATATTTTAGCCACCTTTTTCAATGTCAGATTATTTCTGCCACCCTTGAAGTACTAATGCCTGTGGAATGTACAATATGCCTACATACATTCCTTTTACCTAGGGTTTGAATACAGGGAGATATTGTTAATGGTTTCTGTTTGCACACAGATTCTTGTCCATCCCCAACCAGCAAAAGAAGTCTTTATTGTCCAAAATACCACTTGGACATCCTAGAACAAAGCTGGTCAGAAGATAGAGTACTCAAAAATCTCCAGAGCCCAACAGAATACCTCAATGCTAGCATATCCCATGGTAGGGAAGATAGCAGCTGCTCTAATCAAAGCACAGAGGATTGAAGCTCAAATTTTTTACAAGATTTAGAGCTCTGGCCTCACAGAAAGTATGGACCCATCCAGCATAGAGAGACACTGGTGTATCAGAAGGTGCTCAGTAATAATTTCCAAATTCCTAAGAATTTCAAGTTGTGGTTGGGATCTGGAAAGACTGGGAGACATACTGTCTTCTTATCATTCATATCGATAACAGCTACCATTTGTAGAAGGCCAATTAAGTTATAGCAGCTATAGTGGGTGGGTGCTTTACACATATTATTTCATTTGATATTCATCATAGCCCTGTAAGGTAGATATTATTACCTCCACTTTACAGATTGGAATACTGAGACTTAAATAGGTTAAGTAAACTTGCCCAAAGTCACAAAGTTAGTGGGTGGCAGGGCTGGAATTCAAATTTAGATGTCCCTAACTCCAAATCTTAAGTTTGTTCCACTATATTTCCCTGTCTAGCCTCATAATATTTTGTATGGATTTTTTCTTAGATTTTTATAAAAGGCCAACAACATTTCACAAGGGATAATATCACTTTTGAAGTGTTTTTGCTGTATAATTTAATTCTAACTTCTACTTACGAGACTGTGATTTTGCTCCCTTTATCATCCAAATGAGTATGTACACAATTTAATCAATCTCTATATCATTATCAACAAAAATGAATTGAGTACCCAATTCCAGTGCTAGGATCCTCTGCTACTAGGAAAGGATCAGTGTTTCACCTCTGCCTAGTGATGTTTAGGGCTACCATTCAGTCAAGAATGTAGCTGCTGAGTACATGCTCAGCCTCAAGACTACTGTTCTTACCCTAATAGAAGTAAAAATAAAATAAAATAAGGATATTAGTTATGGTCTCAAGGAACTTATAAATTATAATTATAGGATTATAAATTCCATACTAGCAGATAATTTAAATGATGGAATCTAGCCATCCCTTAATCAAAGTCTGGCCTCTTTCTGCTGCAGGGAAGGGGGTAGATTAGGGCTGGGCTAATAAGAAGAAACAGTGGGACACGGACCCCACTTTCGAGTGTGCTAGCAATAGGCTGCAAAATCTATACATATCAAGTCCCTCTCTGCATTACGCTACATGTAATCTCACTGTGAAGTATAACATAATAATTATTATTTATTAAGTGCTTCCTATGGGCCAGGCACTGTGCTAAACTCTTTACATGCTTATTTTATTTAATTCTCACAGTAATCTTATGAGGCAGCTGCTATTATTTTCATTCCAGATTCACAGAGAAAGAAACTAATGCTCAGATGGATTAAGGTATTTGCTCCAAATCACACTTGCCCAAGCTCTGTCAGAGTAGAACGCACCACTTAAACAAACACTAAGCATACTGAATAACAAAATAATGTACTACCATATATATTGTCTCATGCTAATTAGACTGTATGTCAACTTAATGAAGCCTCCTTGAGCACAGATATGGCTCCTAATACTTTTGTATCATTCTTTATTCCAAATCTTGGCCTAAGGTAAGAACAAGAAAACCTGTTGATTATTTCAAAGGTTTTATATGCAGAGTAAGTTTTCTTAGATGATCCTCCTGTCCTTTCCCACTCTGGGGTTCTGTGGTAATGAAACATGCCAGAAGCAATAAAAGCCTCCTGGAACTTAAAGATTTGGTAAGAAAAAGTTACTGTGAAGAAGCAATGATTCATATGAATTACAATGTCTTTACCAAAAAAAAGGTGTATCTCCATTTGCAACTGTTTTCATGTATTTGGACAAATAAAATGTGAAGTTAAGAACATTCCAAAGTGCTTCCACACCAGTCTCAGTGGTTTGTGAACATAGGTGGCTATAGAAAATGAGTGTTAAGAGGGAAATAGGGTAACAGGTGCTTTAGGCTGTTCTGGAAGTTTTGCGTGTACCCTTAAAGTAAAAGTCTTCCTTAAAACAAATCACACTAACTGTTATAAGCAAGTACCAAAGCTAAATATTTGTGACAAGTGCTAGTCTAACATATGTGGACCTTCTGTTCCAAAAACTTCAGAGTAAGGTTGCACTAAGAATTTAAAAATAAATAAACCAATTCATTCTAGCCCCCACCTTCCTTCCCTAATTGCTATCATTATCAACCCAGTACAGTGAGTTCCTGCATAGATTTTATCCCTCTTTAGAACTTTGTTATAATAGAATCAAGAGAATTTGATTGGTTATAAGTATCATTAAGAGCCATAAAATGATGGTGATTTTGTAGTCAGTAAAAATGTTCTCCAACTCACCACCTTCTCTATGCAACAAATTCTGGCAATAAGGAAACTTAATTAGGCAATCCACGTCCTAAAGCCACACTTCCTGCAAATGCTACAGGGTTTCTAATTCTGGTCAGACAGATTCTCCAGTCAGCCTTCCCATATAAGGATAAGAAAAAACACGCAAATCTTCAAACAGGCTGCTCTAAGGTCACAGGGCAGGCACATGAGAACCAAATATGGTAGCTAAATTCTCCAGCTCCCAACAGATCACAGTATCACAACAGATACTTTTTTACAAAAAAAAAAAAATACTATAACCACCAACTCCAAACTATCAGTTCTTGAATCACAAGAAAAGAAATAAGTAATTAATCTATTTGTATTAGTGTTAACTGGATGACAAATAAAAGCCAGTCTACGTTATCTCTGCTTTTTTCTTCTTTTCCTTTCCTACTGCAGGAAAGGCTACTGTAAAATGTGCTGCTAAATTGGATACGTACAACAGCAGAGTATTTATTGAATCTGAATATATAAATTAACCCAATCTGCCCACTGAAGGAAACAGAGATTTCCCAAGTGCTCCTGGAGAATAGGCTCTGCCTCATTGTAGGGTAGGCACCCTCCCACATTGTGACCAGGAAAAATATCAATAGACATGACATTGTTTGGTGTGAAGGATAAGTCCTGAGGGGATCTATGTCCTCTACTTGAACTCCAGAGCAGAAAAAGACCCTGAGAGGGGGCCTATGGCCATGAAGAGAAGATAATTCCCCTTACTTCTTTCTACCAAAACCCCTGGATTAAGGGCAAGCAAAGATTGTGTCTTGCTTTCCAGTGATCAAAGAATTCTTATTAGCATTATCATATGCCTTGGCAATTCTGAAGGCCGTTAATTCAGTCAAAGTCAAATAAAAGCCGAAGAGTCTTGATAGCATGCACCAAGAGCCATGGAAACGTTTATGTTCCTTGATCAAGTAATTTCACTTCTGGACCCCTAGTTTAAGTAAATAATCCAAAAGAAAGCAGAATTATATGCTTGAAGAGATTATGCAACATTTTGTTGTGTCTTGTTGTTGTTGTTGATCTGTTTGTTTGTTTTCAGTAGTGGGCGGTTGAAAGTGGCCTGCTTATACAACCATTCGGACATGGTTAAGTAAATGTTTGGTGGTGTGGCCAATTGAAAGAATGTTATGAGCACACGGAAACTGACCACTGTACAACATGAAGCAACAAGGAAAAATGTTTACTATATCAAAAGTGAAAAAGGAAGTCTAGAGAATAACGCATTTGCTCTAATTTCAGCTGTGAAAAGGAGAAGTGTGTATATTTTTAAAGACTAACAGGAATTCAAACACAATTATTATAACTACTTAGAGGTAGCAGGAATGAGTACTTAGCACCTTGCTCAAGAGACCAATTGAGCTATGTTGGAATCATGAGATTATGGGGATTTTACCCCTATACTTTTCCAGTAGTGTTATATTGCTTTATATTATTTCTAAAAATCAATTCATATATATTGAGCTTTTACTACAGGCAGCATGGTATAGTGGAAAGACCATAGACTGTGGAACCTGTGGTAGATGTATTCTAATGTGGCCCCTCCATAATCCCCACCTCCTGGTGCTCACTCCCTTGTATAATCTCCTCCCCTTGAGTGTGGGTAGGACCTGTTACTTACTTCCAACCAAGAGAATAGGCAAAGGTGATGAGATGTCACTCTAATGATGATATGTTATACAAGGCATTTTCTAGAAGACTTGATATGTTATACAAGGCTTTTTCTAGAAGACTCACACCTAGAGTCTCTCTCCTTTGCTAACTATGAGAAAGCAAGCTACCATGAGTACTACAGACTCAAGGAAATGAATTCTTCCAACAGCCATATGAGCTTGAAAATTGATTCCATAGTGGAGCCTTCAGATGAGAAGTCAGTCCTAACTTTCAGCCAAGCTATGCCAGGACTCCTGACCCATAGACACTGTCATATAATAACTGTGTGTTTTTAAAACCACTAAATTGGTAGTAATTTTTTACACACCATAGAAAATACAGAGCTTGACTAACTTGCATTCGAATCTCACATCCTCCACGTATCTGTGTGAATGAGCAAATTGATTAACCTCTCTGAGTTCCAAATTCCTCATATATTAGTTGACAGTAATAAGACCTACCTCTCAGAATTATTGCACAGAAAATTATTGATAAGAGAAGCAATGTACCTATTGTACTGCCTACCACAAAATAGGCCAGATTATAAATTATAAGCTCTCTCATGGCTCATCATGTTATCCAGTGTCTACTATCACATCTGACACATATCAAGTATTCTACAAATATGTAGTGAATGAGTAAATAAATGAAAATAAGCTCTCAAGGATTGGTAGCTACTATTTTAAATATACATAAGGAACTGTAGGTATACAGAATTGAGAGAGAATCCCTGCCCTCAAGCTATTGAAAATAATGAATGACACCATAGTACATTAACCATAATACAGGAAAAACTTTATGGGGCAGTATGATAGTGAAGGTATATAGACGAAGAACCAGATTGTGGAATCAAACATAAGAAAATTGTATCTACACTATTCAATGTAACCTTTCTTAAGCTGCTATTAATGTCAGTAGAAACTACACATGAGGATGAAAAGGTGTTTACATAAAGCAATGCAGTTGCTAGATAGTCACTATAAGGCAAGTGGTTTGTAATATGCTGGGCTGATGCTTGAGCATTCATGAAGCTTTCTGAATTTCCTCACTCATATTATGGGGCTTTGAGAAACAAGATGGGCTGCTTAGTACACCCAGTAAATGTTTAGAGGACCACTAGCAAACTTAGTTTCTCTGGGAGAAACTTAGGAAGACATAACAATTTATTGCATTACAGTAAAACTCCAAAAGTGTTGTGCTCAGAAAAAAAGGTTGACCGAAGTAAATATATCCTGATAATGGCCCATAAAAAGGTGCTTCTCATGTAAGACAGTCTAAAAGAAAGTTGACTAGCAGTTAAAGATTGCCAAGCAATACATTTCTTGAGCCCTAAAGTCAATTTCCATTAAAAACCATTCTGACAAATTGTAAAATTGCTCTTTTTCTTAGATTGCCTACATTATTTGGCATCTGTTAAACTGCTCTAAATGCAAAAGAATTACCACTCCCAGTGGATAGACAAATTGGAAGGAGTAGAAAAAGTTCCAGAGTTAAATCAATCTGAACTTCAATCCCTATATTGAAAACCTACTCAAGAACTCTAGCTAGTGTTCACTGTAAAAATCCACCAACATTTGTTTCTGAGAAAAGGGGAAGACCATAAACATTGTGAAACAATGAAGAGTCAATGACTTAACCTCTGAAAGTCCCCCAAATCATTCTATGAAGAAGACCAATAATAACCATACAAAGACACATGCAAATTCTCAGAAATGCACTTCCTAATGATTTTAGATTGAAAGAAAATTCTTTCTCCACTTCCCTTTTTCAATGGGAAAGGAAGCTGTTTTTACATATATCCTGCTGTATTTTCAGTAAAATGTCTCTTTGCTAGTACAAAATTCTCTCTCAACACAATAAATATACCTTAAGGCAATGGCTTTTTCAAACTCAAAAGTGGTATTATGGTGGCAGTAAAACGGGGAGCAAAACATAAAGAATGATTCAGGGAGGTTTGACCTATTGCTAATGGGATCACGCAAGTTGGGAGAGAGTCTCAACCTAACACCTACTGTGAAGCAAACCATCAAATGCAGGAAAGAATAATAATCCTTTGGCATATTGATCCAATTAATGGAAATGGCACAAAATGCCCCAATTCAACTTATTTAAATTCATTTATTTACTCTTAATAATTATCATTCTAGTAAGTGCCTAATAGCAGGAGATACAAAATCTTTGTACATATTATATAACTGGGTTATTTTTACAGCTAATTCAGTCAGAATTTTAGATCACAGGATCAGCTTTCCAAACAATGAAAACCTTGTCTAACTAAATAGCACATATTATTAACTTCATACAATGAGAAAAGTAAGCATGGCCTTATTTTTTACACACTGAAAAATTGAACATGGCTACCTAATTCAAAACTAACCCTCAGTTACACTCTATTCAAGGTAAAAGTCTAAATGGCCTTATGAAAATGTAAGATGATTGCAATTTGTTTTGTTTTTAAAGGAATTTGTAATAATCTCTACAAAGAAATATATATTAATAAATACTAACAATCTAAAATTTGTTAATATCATTACTTCTTCAAGGTTGCAGAGGCTCAGTTGGTAGATAAGTCTTGGTCTGGTTACTTTCACACACAAAAAAATGCATGTCCCTGGTCACCCTCTCTAGACATTTCTGAGAAAATAACTGCTAAACACATTTTGCCAATAATAGGTCCATATCATAATCTTCATACCTAAGAGGCTTCCCATGACCTCAGAAAATGAACACAAAAACAAAAAAAAAAATACTACCTTTTCAGTCTACCTTAACTGTAGTACTGTTTTTTGTTTGTTTGTTTGTTTGTTTTGTTTTGTTTTGTTTTTCTCTATAGTTGGTGAGGTGATTTCACTACAAAAGAAATGAAACACTTTCCTTTCAAGGGAGCATGTCAACTCAGAAAATTCTGTATCCTGACCAAAATATATTCATTTGCCATAGTAAAGAGAACTAGTCTGAAGCCTTAGCTGAGCAGTGTGCCCCAGATGAACATTCCAGAGAGCACTATGAATGTACTCCCAGACTCAAGCCAATAAAACATGTTCCAAACTGTCCAGCTGAGAAACTGCCATATATTACCTAATTAGTTAAATAAGATCAGAATCAAATGGTCCAAGAAGTTAACCAACTAGTAAACAAAGGTTGTTAAAACAAAAGGGGCTTGGGCTCTGTAATTCTATGGCCTCACCACTGAATTTCTGTGCAATTTAATTGCTACCATAGTCATTTGGACTATGACTATCAATAGTAACAGCACGTCCAGCAATAAGAACTACTGTCAAGAATGGTGAAAAGTCTGAGATTTTACCCTCCTTGCAAACTAATGAGTAAGTCTGCCACCGTTTTAAGGGTGCTGGCAGAAAATATGAGCCTCCTGGGCCACAGATACAGCAGTAGCCAGAGTATCAGCATTTTCTTGTACCTGTCTCCTGAACCTCGATTTCTACAAGGTGACCCAGAGGACCAGGACAGGGAACCTGAATCTTTTATACTTGGCAATAAGCGAACTTGCCTTTTGCTCTGGAATGAAACACTTCATCTTTCAAGGCCAAAAGCAGTCAGTACTTCTGCTCACAAGATGTACACAAATGCAAGAGACCGGTGGAAAATTTTCTGCCGACATCTACCATTTACAACCTCTTTTGGCTATTACAGAACTCCCAGCTCTTGTCTTACAGGTGTCTGAAATGGAAGCTCATCTGAACATCAAATGTAGTGTTGGGTGATGAAAGCTTGTAACTTCACCACCTGGTTGAACAGAAAATTGTGGGAGTTAAGGTATGTAGTCATTCAATTAAAAATAGAAGTCATGGGTTCTTCAAGAATCCATCAAGCCAGACTGAACTCTTCTACCTTCAGGGATGATAACACATTCATTCAGCAGTCCCTCATAAGGTGGGTTGTTTATTTGTGAAATCAATTCTTGTGACTCATGTTACATCTTCAACTCCTGTCACTCTAAAACCAAATCTCCACGTCTGCCAAAAGACAAAAAATAAATTATGACCTCATTTTAAAGTCTAGACAAGCTGTAAAGCATTTATTCTCTCTATAAACATGCTTTTGCCTTGAGCATTTTGATCTTGATTCAGGGAATGATTTGTTGAAATAAATCTAATACTATTCAAGTTTAAAAAGAAAAAATAAATAAACCCTGGCAGTTGTAACTACAGAATCCTTATTGAAAGTAAAGTATATGAAAAAAAAACTTTAATGTCAGATGTTACTAATAAAATGTTATGTAAGCAGTATTGCTTTTTTGTCTTGTTTTGTTTTGATTTTTATCAATATTAGTAGTAAGCAAAACTTACAGGGTATAAAATTGCCGAAATTAAAATACCCATTTTACCATGTGATTTTTAAAAGTGCTCAACTGCTTACTGCAAATGTGGCTAAAACCTGTTTACGATCCAGTGGGAGTCCATATACTGAAAAGTGAGGCTCAGTTATAAGCCAATTTCTATGATGAGCCCGTAATATACATTTTCTTCATTAAGATGATGTGTTCATAAGCACAAATTGAATGATTTATTCTAAGGTATCATTTAGCGATCTGACAATAGATAATTTATTGAAATATATCTAATTGCTCTGAGCATCTGACTCACTGACTAGCAAACAATCATATGTATAATTAATAGCAAACAAGTGGATTCCTGCCTATTACGGTCTTTCTAAAATGTAAATATGTTACTGACACCTCTGTGCAATCTGCCAAAGCAATAATAACATCTCAGGAATGCTCCTTTGTTTGTTAGTAGACATGCAGTTTCCTTCAATATTCATGGATCTTTTAAAAGATCTACATGATAAATATTTGTTAATGATTCTTCAACCATGCAACTTTTTAACATTAGATATGAGGCACACAAACACTTAGTGACTAATTTTGTTGGGGAACAGGAAAAAAGCACTAGTTATGCCCAGCCTTCCAGAATGTGTGGAATTCTATATAAATTATTCCATTTCTCTTGGTATAAAAACAAGTAAAAGTGTAAAAAAAAATTAAAGAGATTTGTTGCCATACACAAATTTTAAAAACGATTAACATTTTTAAAAATTTTTCTTCAGTTCATGTCTATATGAAATATCCTAGCAATGAAATCCACCCCCCAAATCCAGTAGGTTAGTTCTTATTCCACAGCCCAGGTCTTCAGGGAGCATAAAAGGGGAAAATACTATTTCTATTTTAGAAATGTTTAAAATTTAGTAGGACATTAAAATTCGATTTTCCACACTTTAGTAAAATACTTGTGATAGCTATATATTTTAAATGCTAATGTCATATGCTGAACATTACACTAAGCACTTTACCTCATTTTAATTGATAAGAAAACAATTCTCGGAGCAGTTAGCTCTCTTGACCAAGAAGACACAGCTAGAAAATGGTGGAACAAAGATTCAAACTAAGGAGCTCAATTCCAGAACCCAAGATCTATACCAACACATTATACAAGTGGAAATTAAGTAACTAAGTAAGCTATAAATTTTTAAAAATCCAGTAATTTTTAAAACAAAGAGTTTCAATCTTAAGAATTGAAAAAGGGGAAGCTAACTGGTCAAGTCAATGAAAAAACTTGTGGCTTTAAACTAATAAAAAGAAAACTATGGGTTAAAATATAGAATCCTTTTAAGATTTGAAAAGCATATTTTAAGTAGTTATTCTAATACATATTATTGTCTAAGTTTTTCCAGCATTCACTTATTTTCAAGTACAGAACTTAAATTAAAAATGGATTTAGAATGGTATTGCATTAAAATCCATTAAAAAGCAAGTAATAATCATACAGTTTCTTATGAAACTTAGTTTATTATAATTAGGAGAGAGCTAAGTGTTCCTTGCTTCGAGACAGTCTTAAGAAATTTCTTCAATAATGTAGTGTCCATTAAAAATCAGCAGGAGGTTAAAAATATCAAAAACTTAAAATTAGGAGCTATGACATAACCTAAAACAGTATTTATATTTTTTTACTCTTTTCTTTACTTGATGGTGTATTACTGAATGTATTTTCCTTGAAGCTGTGCTGAACACATTCCTTTCCTAAATAAACAAGACAGATGCTGAACAGTTCACAGAATAATTCTCATCACAACTTCTGGTTAGTATAATTTCTGGGGTTCATCTACATGCAGGTACGATTAGTGAAGGTCTGGAAATTCCAGTTTTTCTTGTTGTACCACTATGTAGCCAGTTTGACTAAAAGTTAAAGATGGAAAATTTCTTGTAACTACTACATGTGCAGACACAGATGGAGTTTATTTGCAATGTTAAAATTTCCCATTCAAAGGACAGCTGCAATTATTTTGCCCTTTTCTATCAAGATGTCTGATATACTGCAATAATTTTCACACCTAGCCTAGCACAGAGTAACGGCCTCATCAATCCCTCCCTCTCAGCTAAAAACTTATTTCCATGGAATGGTCTGGTTTGGAAAGGAGATTCCCATTCAACATCTCTAATCTCTGCTTATTCAGCAGGGCATCAAGTCATAGAATAAAGCTCTCTAGCTCCTCCATCCAACAAAGGGAACAGGCATATTTGGATACATTCAGTGTATGCCTAGTGCCGATAATCTACTAATACAATTGAATAAAAAGATGTCACATGACTGTTTGTGAATAGTATTTACTGCGAAAAAGAAAAGCTGAAACTAAGGTCTAAATTCTGCATTTTTTAATGTGCCCGTGGCTCCCCTTATGAAGAACCAAAATTTGGCCTTGAAAATTTGTTTTCAGAAGGAGAAAAAAATAGGTGTAGTTGGTAGACTTTATGTAAATCAGGCTACTGCATATCAATGAATGCATACTTTCACCAACTATACTGAATAATTTCTTTTCAAGATGGAAGAGGATAAAGAAGAGGAGGATGGAGTACAACACCAAACGAGTTATACTAAGGTATTACACCTGAGATTAGGAAGGAAAATAATAACCTATCATTACAGTTAAGACTATTTTTAAGAAAGAAAAAGCAAGTCCATAACTGCAGAACAGCATGGAGACCAGATGCTGCCTAGTAGACTGAGTAAAAAACAAAACAAAACAAAAAAAAAGAAGTTAAAACTTCCATTACAGCAAATATATTTTAAAATTCATTTTAAATTATACACTGTGAAATTCACTCTTTTCTTGTGCATATCTATGAATTTTGACAAATGCATAGGTCATGTAACCATCAGCACAATCAAAATACAGAACAATTTCATTACTTCCAAAAAATTCCTTTGTGCTACCCCTTTGTAGCATTAGTTTCAATGATTAAAATTTCAGTTCACAGATATTCTTCTTAACTACTATTGCATAGTTACTTGCTGGTTTCCCTCAACCACTTTACTGAATAAGAGTATTTTTTTTCCACAGAAACACAAATGGATAAGAGTATGTATGTCAGGACAGCAAGTATTTACTAAGCACTTGTTCTGTGCCAATGGTGTTCTGGGGACTACAAAAGAAGACAGAAATACTACATAAGAAGGGAGACCACAGACTTGTGAATCTTTGTAGAAATATAAGACATTCTTAAATGAAATGCTTAACCTTCACACAGCACTTTATGCTATTACATCCATTTCTTTCATCTGAACCAAAAAGCATTTGGAGAAGATACTTAAGGAATTGAATGAGAAAAAGAAAACAGTGTTTGAGTTAAATTAGTAGAACAGTAGTATGTAGGATAGGTTTAAAACAGACTACAGGTAAGAAACTATTGTTTAATCTAGGTCTGAAAAGACAAAAGTCAAATGAAAGACATGTGCCGTAAAAGTGCAGAGGAAGTGGACAATCCAAGAGACATTATTAAAAGAAAAATTGATAAGAATTTGCTGATGGATTGGTTGGAACAGATTAAGAATTAGGATTTATTCAATCACTCACTCATCTAACAAGTATTTATTGAGCAGAGCCTATTAGGTTCCTGGCACTTGTTCTAGGTATCAGAAAAAGAGCAATAAAGACAGACAAAGAAAGTCCCTGCCCCTGTGGAGTTTATAATCTGATGAGAAGCAGACAATAAACAGGAAAACAAATTAATAGACAAAATAATTTCAGATAGTCATTAACTGATACACTTATCAAAGTATCAGTATATCAAAGATGACTTCCAGGATACAAAGGGGACATGTGCAAGGGAACTAAATATGGGCTAATGAATAGACTAGGCTTTTAAAACAAGTTATCTCATTTAATTAAACAATGATACTGACAATAACATGGAACCACTGGCAAAAACAAGACATTAAGAAGGCAGACTTTCTATATGCATATGAATTAAATATGTGTGGGGGGGTATTTTTAAGAAGGGAAGGATGGTGAACAAAGAGGCAGGGGGTAAAGATGGTAAGCTAAGTTTTAAGTAAATTGAGCACTGTAAATCCTCTATTTTGAGAAGAAATCAACCCATGACTATGATAGCAGACGGAACTATCTGAACAAAAAACAAACTACCTTGATACAGCACAACAAGATGATATATTCAGTAAATTATATCTTAACAAGTGAAGAGGTTTTAGTTTGTAATAAACATATAATGGTTATTCACAGTAAGCTATGAGTCGTAAGTCAATTAACGCAGTATGCTTGTCTTTTGCTTTCTACTCCCACAGTCACCTGTTGATGTAAGTGTTTCTGCCTTTTTAGTGCTACTATCACATGAAAGCAAGCTTGGCAAACCTAGCCTTCATGTGGAAGGGAAGAACTCTGGAAAAAATATATACATACATAAACATACGAGTCTTGCTATTCCTACTAGATTACAATCTCCTCATGGGCAGGTCTCATATCTGATTTATGTTTGTGTTCTTCAGAATACAGAACAGAGTGCCTTATACATTATAGATACTCAATACCTACTTTTATGTAAAGGCCCATTTAGGGCCGAAGACCTTATTTAAACCACAATGCATCTCTTTGATAGTTCTCCTCTCTCGTGAGAATACTAACCAGATCTATTCTATTGACATCGTAACCACTGTAAAATCAGTTACTAGCAGTATTTTTACCTTTCATTAAAAGCCTGTTTTGGTCTAATTCTAAATAGGAAGACAATTAACTGAAGTACAGCAGAGTATATGGACTTTCAGGCCCAAGAACTAAACCAGAAAAGAAGCAGACAAAGGGGTGACATAGGCAAAAATGCTCTGCTAGTATCTCTGACTCCTCCTAAGTTTTTATCTTCCTCTTCCCTCCTCCAAGTCCCCCAAGTCCTAAAAATGTCTTCTGTTTGTAGACAGTAAAGAATCTTTCTTAAAGCTGTTAACCAGATGCCTGATGTATGAGCTATTAGAAGATATATTTAGAATTGGTTTAAGTTCAAAGATGGCTATATATAATACATAAAGCTGGTTTTGCTCTCTGCCTGTCTAGTTTGAGAAGATAAACTGTTTAATGCTGGCATATACACCTCGGGGCAACAAGCACGACATTATATGCTGTATGTAAGCATAATATCCCAAAGTTCATAAAAGAGGAGGCTAAGCTAAAATTTTCATGGAAATGTGCACTGTTGACCAACATTTTAAATGTAAAGTTGGGTGGTGTCCTGCTACTTAAATACCACCTTACAACTGATTGGCAAAGACTGAACTACATAAACATAGCCTCAAATAAGCATGACCTGTCCAGTCCCACAATTCACCACTCTGTTTTCTTTGGTTTTTTTTTCCACTTTTTTTGGTCTGTGTTTCATAAAGAGTTGTGAGGATTTGCATCAAAGAGGTACATATGTTAGATACAAAAATTTTAGAAATCAAGGCAAGAAACCAATATTTGGTAGGAAAAAAGAGGTCCATAAAGAATATTCATTAAATTAATATACATAAAGTGCTTAAAACAATGTCTGACACATAGTAAGCATTCAATTAATGTAAATCGTCGTCATTACTGTTATTATTTCCATGGGTGAGGGAGGCAATATTGGTGTATTGGCAATAACACTAGACTTCGAGTCAAAAAGCCTGGTTCACAATTTGTCTATTCCACCTACTAGACACATGGTCGTAAGTTTAGGGCATGTGCCCTAAACTTTTAGGGCCTCAGTTTCCTAATATCCAAAAGAGGGATATGGGTACTTACAATCATAGGTTATTATGAATATTAATGTGAACATATGAGAATATAAGTGAAAGACCTTTGTAAATATAATCAAGTAAGGATTTAATTCAATAAAATTACTTGCTTGACTTTTCTCTCACTACCATAGCCCACATTTGAGTCTACCTAATTTCCATGGTTCCAAGTCTCCAGGCCGTTGTCTTCTTTCTGATTGGAGGTTCCCTGTTATTTTGAAGCCATATCAGGGCCTTTTTGCATTGTCATTCTCTCTCTCTCTCTCTCTCTCTCTCTCTCTCTCTCTCGCCCCCTCTCCCTCCCCCCCATACATGCACACACACACACACCCCCCACAAAACTTACTGGACTTCAGATCAGTTTCTTTCCTTTTCTCCTAGAATCCTATGCATTGTATCATGATTGGTTCCCTGGACTGAGACTAATTCCAAACACTGCCACTTCCTTTAGACAGTCAGTATTCATTCTCCAAATGATATCATTTCAGCCCTTTAAGGACATGGTCCTTGGTCATCTCAGGTCCTCAGCTCCATATTCTTAGTTATATACAGCTACATGATGGTTTTTGGCAGTGCACCCGTTGTTCAAAATGCAGACTGTTGAATCACATTCCCATGGATCCTAATCCCATAGATCCAGAGCATCCATGAATAAAATTTTGAACAGGCACCCTCTGAGAAGGTGGTCCTCATATTTCACTGTGAGAAATCACAGAATGTATATAGAACACCTGACACTAAGTCATCCACTACTCCCCTAGTCATACATTTGCCATTTCCTCTCTCAGGAATGCCCTTTCCTTTCATCTCTGATAACGAAAATCTCTCTCATTTTTTGAGATCTGGCTCAAATGCAGCCTCCCCATGGATTTCTCCCATACACAGCACTTGTGCTCTTGCCTATTCAACAAGATGCTGGACATTATCAGCACTGGGGTATAAGGAAGTATTGTTATTGTAGAGTCTCTAGCTTTACTCACTGAAGTTTTGCATATGAGTTTGTGCCCTTTAGTTAACTTTGCTACCAAAGCTCTAAACTGGGTAAAACTAGTAAAAAAGTAAACAACCCTGAGCATCTGATTGGTCAGGGTAGTAACTCAGACCACACAGGAACTGGAGAGGAGGACTGACAGTTATGTCAGGGCCAGAGATTGAGGATAAGAGATAAAGAAATTAAAAAAATAGTTGTCAGTTAGAAAACTGTACACGTTCAGTAGTGGGTATTAAGTGATAACACCCCAATGGTCTAAGAGCAAACAATGGCTGATTATACAACTACCTAACTGAGTATGTTCAGTTGGTGTGAGTTATATAATAAAAAGGAGAAAAGAAGGGTCAGTGGGATGTAAGAGCAGAGTTGGCAGTGACACATGAGTAGGACTATAGTTAATGAGTGGCAAAATAGTCATTTGAACCCAAATCAACTTGATCTCACTCATACCAGGAGATTTTCAAACCTTAGTGGTGCCAGGAATATAATTGAGGAAATCTAGACCAGGGTCTAGGAATCTGCATTAAAACATTCCTCTGGTTGTAGGTTGGCAGTATATAAATCATACCTGAGAAACAGTGAACCATTGCTTCTCATTATTTGCTTGAACCACTGTTTCTCTTTCTCTCCCTTACATTCTGGCTTTTGTCAACTAAAGCAAGTTTCCATATCAGCCTTTCAGAGACTGTCAACTACCTAGAAAGCCTAAGCATTAAAACCACAAATTCTTGTCCCTTTTCCTCTTTCCCCCACCCTTCCAAGCTCTAGGGTCCAAAAAACTAGAGACTCTTAAAATTTATCAAACGAAAAGGGTGACTACCTTTCTCAAACAGCTTGGTAGCAGTCTCTTCCAGGCATACATACTAAATCCTAAACCCTAAAACTCATAAACATGTTTTATTTGCTAAAGTTAAACATCACCATCACCATAATGATGTTAGCCTTCCATTTATTGAGCGCCTACTATGTGCTAAGCACTGTGTGAAGCATATCCCTTAATATCTTAATCTTTAAAAGAAATCTGTGAGGTTGGTGTTATCTTAATTTGACAGATAAAGAAGTAGAGTCTCTGAGAGGGAAAAATTAAGTAATATACTCAAGATAACCACCATTAAATAGTGGTTTGAAACACTCCATGGGAATTGAACCTATGCAGTCTGTATCCAAAGTCTGTGCTCTTAACTGCTCAACTCGACAGCCTGTGGAAATCCAGATGTCTCATGAGTACTTGCTAGCTCATAAATGTCCACAATAACTACTGGCTTAGTCTAAGATACCACCACAAAAATCTAAAGAAACAAACAAAAAAGGGACATAGTCCAAAGCCCAGAATCACAATCCTTCATGACATTAGAACATGCTTGGTAAACCTCTATTACTAGGCATATACAGTCATGGTCAATAATTCATATGCAGAAGAGAGGGACAAGATGGCTGACCAGAGACACCAGCTGCCAGACTGTCTCAGAAAGAAGGGTTTTAGATGAAAAAGAAAAGACAAACAAACAAACAAACATAGATTGGGAGTAATTCCAAGGGAAAAGTGCCAGAACTTACCAGAGATTCCAAGGGAAGAAGTTGCAGAACAGAACAAGAAGGAGCAAGATATTGGCAGAGTTCAACCCCCAAGAGGCTTGGAGTCCAGCGAAAAGGGTAGGTGGAGTGGTTTGTTTTTCCCTCCCTCACATCTCTGGCAGTCAGCAGGCTCCTGAGCTGCTGGAGAGCCTTTCTACCCTCATGAGCCCAAAAGTTGCTGCCGCCAGTGAACTGGGAGTTTCTTGAGGACAAAGCACCAGGCTGCCAGCCCCCTTGGGGCACTGCCAGTCACCACAGACCTGAGCTGAGATGGCAGACACCATATTGCTTCTCCACCCACCACGCACCTTTGTCCTCCCCAGGGCGCTTGAGCCCCTCATATTGCTTGTTCCTACACAAACATTTCCCAACTCTGGCCCAGACTGCAGGAGCCACAGGGGCTGGTGGATCCCAGTGGATCTGCATGACCCCAGAGCCTGGACATCCCAGATGGGCTGCCTTGTGGAGAGAGGGACAGAGATCACCGGAGTGCTAGCTTTCCTCCATCCAGACTCTTTGCTTTCCCCTACTCTCCCCTGCCTGTGGCTGCCAAGAGAGACGACTGAGCTGGGGTTCTCAGGAGCAGGTGCTTCCCCTCTATTGTTACATCCGCCACACCGAGACTTACACGCAGGAGTGGGGCTCAAATCTTCCCTCTTAAAGACCTGCAGCAGACTAAGGCGTGTTCAGACTGTGAGCTCCCTGCTCAACAGCCCTCCCCGGTGCTGCTCTCCCTGCTGCTCCCTGAGAACAGGGCACACCCTGAAGTAGAGGGACATGAAACCTGCTTGAGCACTCCACAGGCAACTTGGGACAAGTACGCTTCTCTCTGGCAGTCAGTAATTTATCTCCTGGGACCCAGGGACAGGCAGACAGGCCAGATCCTGTACCCCCAGGACTCAATTGTGTTGTATCATTAAATATAATATTTTATATTTAATGACCTAATATAATGCACACATACATGCTTATCAGTGGAGGGAGATGAACTTACGGAGGTGAGATTCGTGAACTAATCTCAGGAAGTAAGGGGCCCCGCATGGGAAGAACTGAAAAGAGACTGCAGCATGGGTCCTAGCCGCAGCACACTCATGGAGCACCCCGCCCCCTACAGGAAGGCTGAGCTGTCACCCCTGGGCAGGATCCTAGATAGGGAAGCTTCCATCCTGCAGTGCTATTGTGAGGAAGTTCAGCTACTTTGATATCCTGCCTGCTGGTGATGCCAGAGGGAGACCATGGAGCAGGAGAGGGGGGAGAAGAGTGAAACCCACTTCTAACAGCCAGACTGTGAATCTCAGATGGCCCCTCTTCCACAAGCAGACTTTCTGGCTAGGTGGGGCCACTTCAGCCCTGCTCAAGTAGCTTTCTACAAAAGCTTGGAGAGGACCTTTGGCCCCTGCAGAAACAGCTACCTCACCAGCTTTTGTGGAGCCTGAGGGCAGGCTCACCCAACCCAGCCCCGCCCAGCCTCAGTCCCCCAGCTGCCTCTGCTGTAGTGGAGAATAAGGACTCACCTGGAAGTTCCAGGGCCCCACCCACCACCTGGGGCATTCAAATGCTTCTCCTGAGGGGCTAGAGCCTGTCACAGGTCCCAAAAACAATACTGGAGCTTATTACTTCTGGCAAGCACCACCTACTGACAGGAAAGTCAATTTGCACAGCTCTTTACAACATTTATAGACTCAATCATACAGGGTGTGGTTGACTCTTACCCACAAGCACCACCTACTGTCTCAGAGATTAAACTGGGTGTGGCAATACAATTCATACTGTTGAGAAGACCACAGGGCTGCGGAAAGAGAAAGGATTTCAAAGACCTCCAGCCTCCCTCATCAACAAGAGACAGGCAGTTTGCCCACACACATAGCTCAACACTGCTACAGCCTACAAACAACTAGCAACTGAGAAAACCACCACACTAAGGATATCTATAACCAAGGCATCCATCCAGAACCTAGACTGCCATCAAAGCACCCACATGCACAGGCAAAGATTTTACCCAACATATGCTACAGACACAGCATTATGAGTGAGGGGGGGAAACAGCCCCATCTAAACAAAATAATATACAAATATAAGAAGCAAGAGCCACTCCAGATGAGAAGGAATCAGCAAAAGAACACTAGAAGTATGAAAAATCACAGTAAAAGGACACCCCAAAAGGGGAACACCAGCTCTCTAGCAATGGATACCAACTAAAATGAAAATATTGAAATGACAGATAAAATTTCAAATATGGATCATAAGGAAGTTTAATGAAATCCAAGAGAAAATGGAAAACCAACTGAAAGAAACCAGAAAACAATTCAGGAAATGTATGAAAAATTCACTAAAGAGATACATATTAAAAAAATAGAATTTCTGGAAATGAAAAATACTTTTAAAGAAATACAAAAAACACTGGGATGTTTTAAGAATACACTAGACCAGGCTGAAGAAAGAATATCAGAGCTTGAAAGACAGTACTTTTGAATTAATTCAGTAAAAAATAAAGAACAAAGAATTAAGAGGAATGAACAAAACCTACAAGAAATATGGGATTATGTAAGACCACCAAATATAAGAATTATAGGCATCCCTGAGGGTGAAGAAAAAAATGCACAAGGGCTAGAAAACCTATTTGAGGGAATAATTTAGGAAAATTTCCCTGGTCTTGCTAGACATTTAGAATTCCAGGTACAAGAAGCTCAACAAATACCTGGGAGATTCATTGCAAAAAGGAAATCACCAAGACACATAGTCATCAGACTGGCCTAAGTGAACATGAAGGAGGAACTCCTGTGAGCTGTGAGGTGAAAACATCAAGCAACTTACAAAAGAAAACCCATCAGGCTAACTGCAGACTTCTCAAAGGAGACCTTACAAGCCAGAAGAGATTGGGACCCCATCTTCAGTTTTCCTAAACAGAACAACTGCCAGTCTAGAATACTGTATACTGCAAAACTAAATTTCATATATGAAAAATAAATACAAACATTTCCAGACAAGCAAACATTTAGGGAATTTGTCAAGACCAGACCTGCCCTATAGGAAATATTCAGTACTGCATTATACATGCATCAGCACAATAGATAGACACCCACCAGTTTAAAACCACCCAAAGACCAAAGCTCAGAGCTTGTATAAAACAATAGTGCAAGAGATAAAACAAAGCAATAAGGTACTATCAAACAGGATGAACAGAACAGCACCCCACATATCAATGCTATCAATCAAAGTGAACGGTCTGAATGCCCCACTCAAGACACATAGGCTGGCTGAATAGATGAACAAACATAACCCCAGTATGTGGTGCCTCCAAGAAACACATCTAACCCACAAGGACACATACAGACTCAAGGTTAAGGGGTGGAAAAAGTATTCCATGCAAACAGAAACCAAAAGAAAACAGGTGTAGCCATTCTCATATCAGATAAAATTGACTTTAAATCAACAGTAGTAAAAAAACAGAAAGAAAGTCATTGTATAATTTTAAAGGGAACACTTTAACAAGAAGACATGATAATCCCAAGTATTTGTGTACCTAACACAGGTGCACCCAGATTCGTAAAGCAAATTCTAATAGATCTAAGCATAGAGATAAATAGCATCATTGTAATTTTGGGGGACTTCAACACGCCACTAACAGAACTGGACAGATCATCCAAACAGAAAATAAATAATGAAACACTGGACTTAAATGGAACTTTAGAAGAAATAGGCCTAACAGACATTTACAAAATATTCTACCCAAAAACTACTGAATATACATTCTTTTCATTATTACATGGAACATTATCCAAGATTGATCATATTTTAGGTCACAAGACATGTCTCAACAAATTCAAAAAAATGGAAATCGTACCATATATTTTCTCAGACCACAGTGGAACAAAACTAGAAATCAATTCCAAGAGAAACTCTCAACTCTACACAAAGTCACGGAAATTAAACAACCTACTGCTGAACAATTATTGGGTCAATAATGAAATTAAGGTGAAAATCAAAAGTTTTCTCGAACTGAACAACAAAGGAGACACAAGATGCCAAAATCTATGGGATTCAGTGAAACAGTCCTAAGGGGAAGATTCATAGCCATAAATGCCTACATCAAAAAGACAGAGAGATCACAAATTAACAATCTAATGATACATCTCAGGAACCAGAGAAGGAAGAGCCATCCAAACCCAAAGTCAGCAGAAGAAAATAAATAACTAAGGTCAGAGCATAAATAAACAAAATGGAGAACAAAAAAATAAAAATACAAAGGATCAATGAAACAAAAAGTTGGTTCTTTAAAAAGGCAAAAAAAGAAATCATAAATGTCTTGCTATATTAACCAGGTATAGAATAGAAAGGACCCAAATAAGCTCAATCAGAAATGAAAACGGAGCTATTACAACTGATACTACAGAAATACAATATATCATCTGTGAATAATATGAAAATCTCTACGCACATAAACTCGACAATGTAGAGGAAATGGACAAATTGACAGAAACACACAACCTCCCAAGACTCCATCAAGAAAAAACAGAACTCCAGAACAGACCAATAACGAGCAGCAAGATTGAAGCAGTAATAAAAAATCTTGCAATACAAAAAAGCCTCAGACCAGATGGATTCACAACCAAATTTTACCAGACCTACAAAGAAGAGATGGTACCCATACTGCAGAAATTATTCAATCACACTGAGAAGGAGAGACTCCACTCCAACTCATTCTATGAAGCGAGTTTCAACTTGATACCAAAGCCGGGAAAGAACACAACAAAAAAAGAAAACTACAGACCAATATGCATTATGAAAAGAGGTGAAAAAATCCTCAATAAAGTACTAGCAAACCAATTCAACAGCGCATCAAAAAATATCCACCATGACCAAGTGGGCTTCATCCCAGGGATGCAAGGATGTTTCAATATACAAAAATCAAAAAATGTGATTCACCACATAAACAGAAGCAAAAACATAGACCATATGATCATCTCAATGGGTGCAGAAAAAACATTTGACAAAATTCAGCACACTTTCTTGATAAAAACCCTCAACAAACTAGGCATAGAAAGAACGTATCTAAAATTATTAAAGCTGTATATGACAAACACACAGCCAACATCATACTGAATGGGGAAAAGTTGAAAGCATCCCCACCAAGAACTGGAAAAAGACAAGGGTGCCCACTGTCATCACCTCTATTCACCATAGTGCTGGAAGTACTAGCCAGAGCAATCAGGCCAGAGAAAGAAATAAAGAGTACACAAATCGCGAAAGAGGAGGTCAAACTATCCTTTTCGTTGCTAACAATATGATCTTATCTCTAGAAAACCCCAAAGACTTCACCAAGAGAATCCTGGAATTGAAAAATAAATTCTGCAAAGTCTGAGGTTACAGAATCAATGTACACAATCATTTGCATTCCTATATACAAATAACAGTTAAGCTGAGGGTCAAATCAAAGATTCACTATCATTCACAATAGCTACAAAGAAAATAAAATACCTAGAAATACACTTAACCAAAAAAGGTGAAAGATCTCTACAAAGAGAACTACGAACCACTGAGGAAAGAAATTGCAGATTACTTAAACAAATGGAAAAACATATCATGCTAATGGAGCAGTAGAATCAACATTGTTAAAACATCCACACCACCCAAAGTGATTTATAGATTCAATGCAATCCCCATTGAAATACCAATATCATATTTCACAGATCTAGAAAAAGTAATTCTATGCTTCCTTTGCAACCAGAAAAGAGCACTAATAGCCAATGTAATCTTAAGCAAAATAACAAATCTGGAGTCATTGCATTACCAGACTTCAAACTATACTATAAGGCTATATAACCAAAACAGCATGGTATTGGCACAAAAATAGAGATATAGACCAAAAGAACAGAACAGAGAACCCAGATATAAAACCGTCCACATACAGCCAATTGATCTTTGATGAAATCGACAACAATATACACTGGGGAAAAGAATCCCTATTCAATAAATAGTGCTGGTAAAATTGGATAGCCACATGCAGAAGAATGAAACAGGATCCATATCTCTCACCACTCACAAATTTTAATTCAAGATGGAAAAATGACTTAAATGTATGGCATGAAAACATAAGATTTCTAGACAAAAATGTAGGAAAAACTCTTCTAGATATTGGCCTAGGCAAATATTTTATGAAAAAGACCCCACTGGCAATCACACCAACAAAAATAAATAAATAGTACTTGATTAAATTAAAAGGCTTCTGCACAGCTAAGGAGATAATCAACAGAATAACTAGACAACCTACAGAATGGGACAAAATATTTGCAAGGCATACATCTGATAAAGGCCTAATAACCAGAATCTACAAAGATCTGAAGCAAATCAGCAAGAAAAAAACAAACAACCCCATTAAAATGTGGGCAAAAGACATGAGCAGAAGCTTTTCAAAAGAAGATAGACAAATGACCAATAAACATATGAAAAATTGCTCAACATCACTAATAATCAGGAAAATGCAAATTAAAACCACAGTGAGATATCACCTTACCCCAATTAGAATGGTTTTTATTAAAAAGTCCAAAAACAACAGATGCTGGCTTAGATGCAGAGAGAAAGAATGCTTATACACTTTCTGTGGGACTGCTAATGAGTACCACCTCTATGTAAAACAGTATGGAGATTCCCTAAAGAACTAAAAGTAGACTACCTTTTGATCCAACCATCCCACTACTGGGTATTTACCCAAAGGAAAAGAAGTCATTTCATCAAAAAGACACCTGCAGTTGAATGTTGATTGCAGCACAATTCACAATTGTAAAGATGTGGAATCAACCCAAATGTCCATCAATTCATGAGTGGATTAACAAAATGTGATATATATATATATACACACATATATACATACACACACACATACATACATATATACATACACACACACACACACACACACACACACACACCATGGAATACTACTCAGCCTTATGAAAGGATGAATTAATGCCTTTTGCAATAATTTCAATGGAACTGGAGACCATTACCCTAAGTGAAGTTTCTAAAGAATGGAAAAATAAACACAACATGTGCTTGCTATTAAATTAGAACTAACTGATGAGCATACATGTGCACAGAGGGAAGAAAAACTCAGAGGAAATCAAGCAGGGGAGGGGGGAGGAGGGGATGGGCAAAAACCTACATAATGGGAACAATGAACACTATCTGGGTGATGGGCACACTTATAACCCTGACTCAAGCATTACAAAAGTAAATCATGCAACCAAAAACATTTGCACCCCCGTAATATTTTGAAATTTAAAAAATTAGCAACAAAATAAACAACAGTGTAATTCTTGGCATGAAAAAAAAAAGAATTCATATGCCTCAAGACCCAGAGAGCTCTAATGATTTTAGAGAGAGACAAAATTTTAAAAAAAGGTGAAAACTTTCAGTTTAGCCTAATCTAGTAACTTCGGAATTTCCATAAAATCTTTTGCTGTTCAGTACCATATACGATCTTACAATAGAAGAAAAATTTTTCACGTTATAGCAAGAAACTCAATGGAGAACATTTCCTTTAACATGAATCATTAAGCGATGTAATTACTCACATCTATTGGCCATATTTGGGTACAAAATAATCAGAACAATATTGGAAAAAAAGAATCATTAAAATCTTAAAAATGAAAAGTTGCACTGAATTGTTCATAAATGCACTTTATAAAATTCATGAAAGACAGCTAAAGAGAAAATGTGGAAAACTGTTTCCTCATCTGTATTTTATTCATGCATAATACAGAATTGATTTTATAACATTTGCCTTATTTTGAGCAAGTGAGCATGTTAAGGTATTTCTATATTGGCGCAATCTATTTGTAATGGGGGGCCTACTTTTTCAAATGCAATTTGAAGAATTTAGAAAGGGCCAATAAAAGGGCCACCTATGTTTTTGTGACCTGCTTGAGATAGCCTGTGAAAAATAGATAATTCTGGACTATGTAAAGAGCCTAGAAAGTAGAGTTAAACATTAATAATAAAGTCAATGAAAGACAAAATAACATGTTGACTGATGGGCTAGAAAAAACTCACGCTTTCTCAACAGGATATTCAAAAACATTAAGGCAATTAAGATGAACCTCCCAAATGAGGAAGTACAAAAGAAAACTTCTATAATTTCTATGCACTCTGGCTTACCAGTTCAAATTCACACTTTTTTTTTTTTTTTTTTTTTTTTTTTTACCAGCATTAACAGTAGCTGACTTTTGCTCTTCTTATTAGAAAAATGACAATGTAAAATCCTGGGTATGAATCCTGGCTCTCCTAAGTTACTGGCTATATTACCTTGGGCAAGGTATTCAAATGATATGAGACCTGGTTTTCTTATATGTAAAATGGGCATTATACACCAATTTCATAGAGATGGCAGGACTAAATGAGAGGAGAAATACAAAGTGCCTGGTTATTTTGACCCAGCACCTAGAAGTTAGCATTCAGTAAATAGAAAGTCTTTCCATGCCCATTTACTTTTTTTTCCCCTACTCATTCTTCAAACTCATGCCAAAGTCCTATCTTCCCTAGAATGTTTTTTAGGCACACTGATTTTCTTTTTATTGGAAAATTTATAGCAGTAGTTTCTAATCTGTGTTCTAGAGATCTCTGTAGAAAGCAGGAATAGGGAGGGAGGAACAAAGTTATTTTAAAGGGCCTACAAAGCTGTATGTACACAAAGCATTGTCTATAGACTGAATAAATAAATCTTTCACTTAAACATACAACTATTTTTCTGATATATGTAGATGCTGTTGTGCAAAGTGAAATACAAATTCATTTCAAACTGTTACCAAATTCATGGTAGCTTTTGTTATTATTTATTTTCTCAATCAATGGATAGTAAAAAATTCCACTAGTATTATGGGAGATTTCCATATTCACACTAAGAGAAGCTGATTCCTACTACTGCAAGTGGCTCTATACTTGTATGATATTCTGCAGTGAGAGGAGTGAGGCAGTTCCCACTATCACAAAATTTAAGGGAGCACCAGAAAACCCAGTAATCAACATAAAAATATTTTAAAGAAATACTTTAGAAATTAAAATTAATGCAAAAATATATTAAGAACAAAATATCAAAATTTTAAATAAAGACATGACCTCACAGGGCCAGGATTAGGGTGAGGTGAGTGAGGTGAGTCAAGTGCAGGGTGGATCCTGGTTGACAAACATATTAAAGATTTCACCCTGCATGTCTGAAGAAGAAGGAAAGACAGGGTCACTATTTCACAGTATGAAAAGTGTTTATTAAAATGTACAGCTGTACCTCCGACATAGTAAGCTAATCTAAGTATTGAGTGTTTTCACTAAGAAATACCTCCCCTTGGTATGCAAGAGAGAGAGAGAAGGCATGAGAAGGGAGAGCTGGGTATGCGTGTTGAAAGTTAGAATTTAGTAATAGAAACAGTGCTGGGAGAATATCAATTGAGTAATAAAATCTTGCTGTTCAGACAGACTGGCAGCTAGCCCACATTTCTTTTCCAGAGACCAGGTGACATAATTTTCTTTATTATCACAATCATCACCATCATCACTACTATTTATTTATTGAATGCTTACTGTGTGCCAAAAACTACATTGAGAACTTCATCTTGTTTAATCATTACGACAATTTTGTGATATATATGTACTAATATTACCCCCATTTATTAACTGAATTTCAGAGAGAATTAAAGGACTCACACAAGGTGCTGTACTTAGTAAAAAATTTTAGGTACAATATGAATTTATCCAAGTATACCTGTAATAATAACAACAAAAACAACAATTTTTTAATTTTTTTAAAAATTTTAGAATACTATGGGAGTACAAACACTTTGGTTACATAGTGTTTGTATGTAACCAAAACTATGCACTGCCCAAGCCAGAGCTACAAGTGTGCCCATCCCCCAGTGTGCCCCACACCCCATTAGGTGTGAGTTAACCCAGCCCCTCCACTCTCCTCCCACCTGCCCGACTCCCAGTGAATATTATTTCCACGTGTACACATAAGTATTGATCAGTTAGTACCAATTTGATGGTGAGTACCAGTGGTGCTTGTTTTTCCATTCTTGTGATATTTCACTTTGAAGAATGGGCTCTAGCTTCATCTAGGATAACACCAGAGGTATTAATTCATCATTGTGTTTTATGGCTGAGTAGTACTCTATGGTACACATATACCACATTTTATTAATCCACTCGTGTATTGATGGGCACTTGGGTTGTTTCCACATCTTTGCAATTGTGAATTGTGCTGCTATAAAACATTCGAGTGCAGATATCTTTATTATAGAATGTCTTTTTTTCTTTTGTGTAAATACCCAGTAGTGGGATTGCTGTATCAAATGGTAGCTCTACTTTTAATTCTTTGAGGTATCTCCATATTACTTTCCGTAGAGGTTGTACTAATTTGCAGTCCCAGCAGCAGTGTATGAGTGTTCCTATCTCTCCGCATCCATGCCCACATTTGCTGTTTTGGGACTTTTTGATATAAGTCAATCTCACTGGAATTAAGTGATATCTCACTGAGGTTTTGATTTGCATTTCCCTGATGACTAGGGAAGTTGAGCAATTTTTTACATGTTTCTTGGCCATTATTCTGTCTTCTTTTGAGAAGTTTCTATTCATGTCCTTTGCCCACTTTTTAATGGGGTTGTCTGATTTTTTCTTATTGATTTTCCTAAGTTCTGTATAGATTCTGGTTATCTGCCCTTTATCAGATGTTTAACATGCAAATATTTTCTCCCCTTTTGTGGGATGTGTGTTCACTCTAATGATAGTTTCCTTGGTTGAGCAGAAGCTTTTAAATTTGATCAGGTCCCATTTATTTATTTTTGTTGCTGCTGTGATTGCTTTGGGGTCTTCTTCATAAATTCTTTGCCTAGGCCAATGTCTATAAGAGTTCTTCCAATGTTTTCTTCTAGAATTCTCATGGTTTCATGTCTTAGGTTTAAGTCTGTTATCCATCGTGAGTTGATTTTTGTCAAAGGTGAGAGGTGTGGATCTTGTTTCAGTTTTCTACATGTGGCTATCTAATTTTCCCAGCACCATTTATTGAATAGGGATTCTTTTCCCCAGTGTATGTTTTTGTCTACTTTGTCAAATATCAGAAGACAATATGAGGATGGTTTTATATCTGGGTTCTCAGTCCTGTTCCATTAGACTATGTCTCTGTTCTTGTGCCAGTACCATGCTGTTCAGTTACTATAGCCTTGTAGTATAGTTTGAAGTCTGGTAGATTGATGCCTCTCAATTTGTTCTTTTTGCTTAAGATTGCTTTGGCTATACAGGTCTTCTCTGGGTCCATACAAGGCATGTAAATATTTTCTCTAGATCTGCAAAAAATGATGCTGGTGTTTTGATAGGGACTGCATTGATTCTGCAAATCACTTTAGGTAGTATAGACATTTTAACAATGTTGATTCTACCAATCCAAGAGCATGGTAGGGTTTTCCATCTGTTTACATCCTCTGCAATTTCTTCTCAGTGTTTCATAGTTCTCCCTATATAGGCCTCTCACCTCCTTAGTTAAATATGTTTCTAAATATTTAATTTCTTTGATGCTGTTGTGATAGGTAGTGCATCTTTCACTTGTTTCTTGGCTTGACTATCACTGGCATATGTGAAGGCTACTGATCTGTGTGCATTGATTTTGTATCCTGAGATATTGCTGAATTCATTTATCAATTCCAGGAGTCTGTTGGTTGAATCTTTGGGGTTTTCTAGATATAAGATCATATCGTCAGCAAAGAGTGAAAGTTTCATGTTTTCTTCCCCCATTTGGATATACCTGATTCCTCTCTCTCTTGTCTGATTGCTCTGGCTAGGACTTCCACCATTATGTTGAATAGAAGTGGAGATAGTTGGCAACCTTGTCTGGTTCCAGTTTAAAAAAATCAATAATATCATCAAATAGTATTATTGAACAGCTACTATTTTAAGTACTTTGCAAAACATATTATCTCAGTTAAACTTTATAAAAGCCAGGTTAATATTATTATTCCCAATTTTACTGAGGCTTAGTGATGTGTGTGTTGTCTGTTTGTATATGCATAGACACACACATCTATAGATAGATAGAGGGAGAGAGATACACATATAAATATACATATATGAGCATGCATATATAATATATTTAGCATCTACTATGTGCCAGGGATTATGTTAACTACCACACACTTTATCTTATCTAATTTCATTTGGTAGTGCCCAGCTTTGTACCCAAAGCTGACACTTTTACAAATAGGGTCTTCTAACAGCTTGGCATTAGTGTTTATCTGACTGAGTTCAATACACTATAAGCCTCTGAAAGATTCTCCTTAGAGATAGCACTGCTATAAGCTACGGAAGCTAGTATGTGCTGTAAAACCAAAACTGAAGAAGATTCTTGGAATTTAAATAGAAAATATTCACATTTTAATCTGAAAACAAATTGACTAGCATGGTTGGTGTTTCTTTTCTGACACCAAATATGTGTCATTTTTCCACAACAACCACCAATGTTCCATTCTCCAACACCAACTGGGTGTCCAACAATTCAATTCTGACACTTTCTCTGTGGAGTTAGTGTCATATCCCCTAAGTTAAAAAATTCAGTTCCAAAAGACTGCCCCCACTTCAGATGCCAGCCAAAAGTGGGATCCCCTCATGACCCGCACTTCTACCTGGTCAACTACAAATTCATGAGTTCTCACAATCCCCCCTCAGGGTTGACAATTCACTAGGAAAACTTACAGAACTCAGGAAAGTGCTCTACCTACTATTACAATTTATTATAAAGGATACAAATGAGCAGCCAGATGAATAGATGCATAGGGGTAGGCCCAGAAGGGTCCCATGTGCAGGAGCTTCTGTACCTATGAAGTCAGGGTGCACCACCCTCCCAGCATGTGGGTGTGTTCACCAACTCAGAAGCTCCTCAAACCTTGTTGTTTAGGGGTTTCTATGGAGGTTTCTCCTCTGGGGACCAGCTGCCATCCTGAAGCTATTTGGCCTCCTTATCCCCAAGAGTCACCTCATTAGCATTAAACTCAGATGTGATTGAAAGAGACACTCCTCTATCACTCAGGAAATTCCAAGGGTTTTAGGAGCTCTGTGCCTAAAACCCAGGACAAAGACTATATATATATATATATATATATATATACATACACACACACACACACATACACACACACAGTGGTATTGTAAAAACTAAGTAAGTCATTTTGAAAACTGTTAGCACACATTAATTTTGCACAAATTGTATACTCAGTTTTGAATGTAATTATCATTTTTCAGCAAAAATTTGATTGGTTCATCACAAAGTTCATCATCACCATTTAACAGATAGTGATTCCATTAAACTGATAACTGCTACCAGTTGTGACGAGTTAGTAATCCTCCTCTCATCAGCTAGAGCAACATATTGACTGCATTCTAGCAGAGGACAAAATCCCATAATATAGTATACTACTTTGTTTAGATCCTTAGGTTCGGATGGAATTGATTTAAAAAAAAAGGAAAGTATAACGATTTCCTAATTTCTCTGTTCTAAAAATGATGGACACCCACACCTTCAAAGGCTAACAATATATAGAAAATAAAATTCAACTCTCCTCATTTGAAAAATAGCCTAATGACGCTGTACTTCATAGCTCTTTTAAATGATAAACTGAGTTAGAATTGATGAATATTGGCTTGATTCCAAATTTACAAATAGAACTTTATCTGCAAGTCCATCTTTTCAGATATACTTCTGCTAAAATGCATCATTCTTGTTGGAAGAAAACTATTTTCCTGAAAGATTAAGAGTGAAGAAAGCTTGTATTGACAGGCTTCTCGTGAAATAATATTTAAACCTATTTCTTCTGCATGAAAATTTTCCAAGGACAATCCAACATGATTTTCCTGACTTCTTTCCTTTAAGAGCCACACACCACCAACTAGTGAACATATTTGCCTTACTTCAAAGTATCAACACATTGTTCTAAAGATCACTGACCCAGTGACCTAATTAGGAGCCCCAGGGCACCAATAATCTCATCTAGGGGAAAGTAACTATAGAAGAAACCTACGACACTTTTGATATTGAGGCAAGTCAGGGAAACTCAGTTTTTACCCAGGTTGGCTCAGAGTCAAGGTACAAACACAGGAATCCACAGATTTATCTTCATATGTCAAGAGTCAGTTGAGGCCATACATTACAGGGATGAAGGAACCAAGGGATGTTACGTTGATGATAGTAATGCCAATAATACTATCACCACTTCAAATTTGTAGAGAACATTAGAGTTTATAAAGTTTACCATTGTGTTTTTAAGGCTCTATTTGATCTCTCTTATGACTTCAACTCCAAATTTAATGCATATTATTCAACTTGCTCTAGCTACACCAGCGATCACCTGCATTCCTCAAATATGCCAAGATCATTTCCTCCTCTCAGTCTTTTCAGTTGCTATTCCTCTCTGCCTGAAAGGTCCTTCTCCTTGAATATCATATACCTGGTTCTTCTTACTTTTCTTCAGGACTCAGCTTAAATATCACTCCACAGTGGGATCTTCCCTGACCACAGTATCTAAAGTAAGCCCCTTGTTACGCTCTCACATTAAATTCTGACATCTTCCTTCCTGGCACTTATCACAAGTTGTAATTACATATTCATTTATGTGTTTACTTCTTTAATATCTGTATTTTCCATTAGAATGTAAGCTTAATGAAAGTAGGGGCTATGTCGATCCTGTTCAATGCTGAAACCCCAGAACTTAGCATAGAACCAAGAACATACTAATAAAAAATGCTGAAAATGATGAATAAGTGAATGAATATACATATATTCCCTTGCTCATTATGAAAACCTCATTGAATAGGTAGGGAAGTATTATTAGTATAGTCATTTTCGAGTTGAGGTCACTGAGGTTCACAGACACTAGGCAACCTATAACACAGCTATGAATGGTGAAACTGAAACTCAACCTCTGAAATTTCTACTCCAAATCCAGTATTCTTTCCACTAGACCACATGCCTAGAATCTCCCTAATTACTAGTAACCCCACATCATTTAATCACCGACACCTGCTCCATAGCCTCTAGAAATGAATTCTAGGGAGTAGAGATGAATATGGATCACAGACTTCCTTTAAAAAGAGTTACCCAGTTATCTAGGTTCTTTTCAAAAGAGGACTGCCATTCTATTCAGACCATTCAAGATTCCCAAACTTCAGTAATAGCTCGTCTCCAATCCTCTAGATTCTATATATATAACTTACAAGCTATAGCTTATATGTCACAGCCCTTAGTCATTTGTCACAAGAGGCTCTTTTTTTTCCTTTTTAAGAGACAGGGTCTTGTTCTGTCAGCCAGGCTGGAGTACAGTGGCGGGATCATAGCTCACTGCAGCCTAGAATTCCTGAGCACAAATGAGCCTCCCATCTTAGCTTCAGGAGTAGCTAGGACTACAGGTTTGCACCACCATGCCCAGCTAATTTTTTTTAATTTTTATTATTTATAGAGACAGGGTCTCACTGTGTTGCCCAGGCTGATCTCCAACTCCTGGCCTCAAGCAATCCTTCCATCTCCGCCTCCCAAAGTGCTGGGATTACAGGCATGAGCCACCATTTCCGTCCGCAAAAGGCTCTTAATGTCATTTTGTTGAGAAATGAAACTTAGAGTTATATACCCAAAACATATGAACAAAGTAATATGGATTAACTATATACTAAAGTTTACAATGGACAGTTCTTCCACATAAACACATTAATATCAACCATCACAGGAAAGGCCTATACATATTTTCCTGTAATCACTATACTCATATTTTCCAGAGTCCTGGTATCTAAAACTGCCTGCTTGCTGCAATACATGGAAGAACAAGAAGCAATATGGCCACATTTTATTTTGTAATAACTTGTGTAAATTTGCTAGAGAGTGCAATAATCCAAGAAAGGAATAAAGTATGTGATCATATGGGTTAATACTACAGGCATTAGCCCACTCTTGACTTAGGCTATTTGACATCATGTCTAGCTTACAAGAATATAAAATGACAACAAATAAAAACAGATAAAATTCTATGATTTAAAAATCATTGGCAAGTAAAATGTTGCAAGTATTTAAAGCTTAAAAAACAAATGAAATCTTTATGTCTTTTAGAGACTTATCAAGATAGCAAGTAAAAAACAAGTCATTTTTAAAGCAAAAGTAAAAACAAGACAACTGGTTTCCTCTAGGCTAGGAAGCTGTCAACAGTCCCATCTGATAGTTTGTTCAAGAATTTTTGTGCATTCTTCACATAGCCTCGAACCCCAAGGGTTTTGTAAGCAATGAGACAGGCTCTCTGTTCCAAAATAGACCCAGCAAAGTAAGGACATACGGGTTAGGAACTGTGCAGAACAGAACATTTTTCTTGTTTTTATGTAGAAAAATAAAATGCAGCTCTTAAATGGGAGACTACTTGATTGCTTTAGCAATGGCTCTGGATATCTCCTTCAGATCAAAATAAAATATGGCAGTTTCAAACCTAGGAAGTAATTGAAAAATGTGCGCCATATTTCCAACTGTTGTGGGGTCTAACAACCAATTAATCAACATTTGGCCTTTGAACCTCCATTTTTCACAATGGTAACACTCTTCTGAAAAGCTCAAAGTATTTATGTCAGGTACAACATTACAAATTTTCTCAAGCCAGGCTTGGGAGATCTGTAACATAGGCAATGTTAAACCCAATCTTATTTAAAAGGAACAAAAGCAGTGACCAAGTGAATTGCCTAAGGATACATGATTTAGCAGTGGCAGAGCTGGAGATTCTACTATGTTCCCTATTGTCACTATAACAAATTACCACAAACTTAATGGCTTAAAACAACACAGATTTATTCACTTACAGTTCTGGAGGTCAGAATTTGAAATTAATCTGATAAGGCTAAAATCAACGTTTTGGCAGAGCTTGTTCCTTCTGAGGGCTCTAGGGAAGATTCCATTTTCCTTGCCTTTTCTAGTTTCTAGAGGCCATCTACATTTCCTTGGCTCATGACCCATTCCTCACATCACTCCAACCTCTTGTTTCCATCGTCATATCTCCTCCTTTCTCATCTGTGAACAAATCTTCCTCTGCCTCTCTCTTACAAAGACCCTTGTGATTACATTTAGGGCCCACCCAGATAATCCAGGATAGTCTTCCCTTCTCAAGATCTTTAATTTAATCACACCTGCAAAGTCTCTTTTGGCATATAAAGTGCATTCACAGGTTCCATAGATTAGAGCCTGGATATCTTTGGGGGCGATTATCCATCCTACCTCAGGAATAAAACTGAATCCAAGTACATTCATTCTTATCCACTAAACCAAGGTTCACTTGCTACTTGCCCACAGCTATACATCTGCTATAGGTTGTTACTGGTTTTCTGTGTGACTCTGGGATTCTCCAAAAAGAAATAATTCGTTTTCTGTCTGTCTGTCTCTCTCTCAAACACACACACACACACACACACGCAGAGTTGGGGCAGAATATTGATGTCATGATTTAAAATAAAAATGTTCTTTTGAAAAGCATACAATAATAATGATAATAAAGATAAAGAAGTATTTATTCAATTAGTAACAGGGTAAAACATTTTTATGGTTAAAGAAATAAATTTTGATAAATTCTAGCTTCAAGATGGCCATCAGTAAACCAAGATGTAGAATGAATGCTAAAGCCAGGCCTATATACCAACAAGTGAAAAGGAGGCCTAGTAATTAGTGAATTCAGTTATTACAAATTACAAAATCTAGATTCAGATAATTCTTTTTCTTTAACATATCTCATCTCACCCCACCTCCAAAATATCCTTACCTCTGTAGATAAATTAATTCTGGAGATTCTATCTGAATTATGAAGATTAGTTCTGATATCAGCAATTTATGTAAAACTGCATATATTATCCCTATTATGTCACCAGTGAGCTGCATAACCTTGACTAAGTCCCCTCTTCTCACTGAACCTCAGTTTTACGTGTGAAATGAATTTAGATAAGATGACATTAGAAGTTCTCTTCAGATCAAATGTTATTACCTTGAATGACATAAATCACCACCTGGGGATAGACTTACTTATTATAGTGAAAGACAGTACAATCTAAAAACACTCATTGAAACCATAATCCTCACTCTGCTACTACTTCTCTAACAATGCCAGGACTAGTGATGTAATATCTGCCCTTTGATGATGCTTAATTACCTTCATATATGCTAAATATCCCATGGTTTATCTTCTCCATAAAGCTTTGAAAAGAACTAAAAAGACAATTATTACACAGCCTGATAATTGCCTTAGATAATGACAGATGTGACACATTAATTTATTCACAAAGATCTTAAGTATAGAAAAGCAGGGAGACTTGCTTAAAATCTACCTTGAGGCAGAAAATCATTAGGATTAGACTTCAAAATAGGCCTGTGTTTTGTTTCCTCTATAATTATCTCTATTGCATAGTCAAAAAGTGTTCATAGGGAGATTAAGTCATGTTGACAATCCATAAAATACTGACCCTGCCCAGAGTGATGTGCCTTCCTCATAAAAACAAGAAGAAAGGCACAGTTCCTGTGATGTCAGATTAGATATTCTAGGGCTCTGATCATAGTCACATATAGACAACTGCAAAATGAGGAGATCATTGGCAAAATGCTCAATTGTTCTGTATAGAAATATCATCCTGCCTCTTCATTACTGGCAATAATCTAAAACCTTCTATTTTCAATTCCCTATAGCATGTCAGGGGAAATTGAGACTGATTTGAAAATTGGTGTATTAGTTTCCTATTGCTTCTGTCACAAATTACCACAAACTTAGTGGTTTAAAACAACACAAATTTATTATCTTAAAATTCTAGAGGTCAGAAGTCCAATATGGGTCTCATTGGGCTAAAATCAAGGTGTTGGCAGGGCTGGGTTCTTTTCTGAATGCTCCAGGGAAGAATCTTTCCCCTTGCTTTTTCCAGCTTCTAGAGACTGTCTATACTCGTTGGCTCACGGCCCTCCATCTTCAAGCCAGAAATGCCTATAGAATCATTCTCATATGGCATCACTCTGATACTGCTTCTCCTGTCTCCATCTTTCACTTTATAATGAATGTTGTGATGACACTGGCCCCTCCCAGATAATCCAAAATAATCTCCAATCTCAAAATCCTTAATTTAATCACATCTGCAAAATCCCTTTTGCCATGTAAGGTAACATATTCACAGGTTCCAGAGATTAGGATGTGGACATCTATAGGGGACCATTACTGTGCCTACCTCAGTTGGCCCTAACACTAATAATTAATCCACTGTGATTGTACACAGATATTCAACTGTATAAATTCATCCAATGTATTCATCCAGTGAATGTAGCTAGAGTAGGCCAATGATCATAAAAATACTCCTCCCCAATTTGTCTTAATAGAAAGCAAGGGATTTGAAAATCATTTTTCCACTTAACTATAAAGCAGAAGCACACCTTTTCCCTCTATCAAAACATTTACTCCAGGTACCACTGCCATCAGAGTCTCTCTTAGTCATAAGGAAACTCCAAGCACACCATTTGTGTTAATATGCTTTATCTTCTCAGAAATATACTATATGTTTATACACACACACACACACACGTCAACAGAAAAGAAACCAAACACTGTAAAATAATTTTAAAAGGTTTATTCTGAGCTGAGTATGTGTAACCATGGTCCAGAGCCAAGCCCAAGAAGCCTTGAGCAAGTGGGTTACCCGTGGTTGGGTTAGTTTGGTTTTATATATTTCAGGGAGACAGGAATTACACATAAAGTCATAAATCAATACATGGAACGTATACATTGGTTTGGCCTAAAAGGGCAGGACATCTTGAAGTGAGGGATTACAGGTTATAGATGGGTTTAAAAATTCTTTGATTTGTAATTGGTTAAAGAAATGAAGCTTTGTCTAAAGGCTTAGAATGTTTTAAGTTAAGATAAGGAAGTCTGTTAATCAGAGACAAGCTACTGGACATATACTCAGGTGTGATTTAAGTTTTGTCTTATATAGCCTTAGGCCTGTTAATGAGTTACAAAGGATATCTCCAAGAAGGGAGGGTAGCATAACGAAGTATGTCTGACCTTGCATCTCTTGGCCAGCAACTCAACTTGAGGGTATTTCTGGGGTCCCCTTGGCCAAGAGTGGGTCTATTCAGTTGGCTGGGGGGGCTTAAGATTTTATTTTAGTTCATATGTATGTTACACTAATTCAATGTAGTCATATATGATTAAGAACTTTAAAAATATTTAGTGAGGTTCAAATTAGAAGGTGGCAGCCAAGATAGTAAAGGACATAAAATATATGCACCATATGGGATGTTTGAAAGAACCAGCAGTGCTCAGGCTTGAGATAGATAATCAAAAACTGTTCCCAGAAATCTGCAGGGAACCATGACAGGGGTCTTACCTTAGGTGAAGGGCTCTAGTATCAAGGAAAGGATTTACTTCAGAATTTGAAAATCCAAACCACTGGATAGAGGTTAGAAAGAACCATATTTTGGCTTAATTTAAAATCTTTTCTAATAACTAGAGTTGTCTGACAGTGGAACAACCTGTCTGAAGGCATCCCTCTGATACTGCCTCTCCCGTCTCCATCTTTCACTTTATAAAGAACATTGTGATGACACTGGCCCCTCCCAGATAATCCAAAATAAAAGTGTTATCAAAAGTGTTAATGGAGGTAGGGGTTGGGGAGATGTTGGTGAAAGGATATAAAATTACAGTTAGGAATAAATTCAAGAGATCTCTTGTGCAGCATGGTGAATATAGTTTATGACAATATATTGTATTCTTGAAAATTGCTAAGAGAGTGGATGTTAAGTGTTTTCACCACAAAAATGATAGCTATGTGAGATAATGTTACCCAAAGCTCCGCACTTGTCCCCAAGGCTGTATCAGAAGAATGAAAACAAGTGGTTTGAGAAGGAAAGGGAGGTTTATTAATTTGCTGGCAAATGAGGAGAATGGCAGACTCCCATCTTAAAGTACCATTGTTCTCTATAAGCAGAAATAGAGTTTTTAAAGGGAATGTTTTCAGCTTCAGGGTATTGTTTAACTACAGTTGATGGTTCTGATCCATCCCATCTCCTGCAAAGACAATCTCATGACCTCCACCCCGATAATTCCATTGAGCCATCTCCTGTGCTACAAAGAACAAAGGACACTCCCCTGACCCTCCCCCAACCACTAGCCTCAGGCAGGAATGCAGGTTTTAATTCCCAAAAAAGAGTAGGGAAGGTTTTAAAGAGACAGCTCATAAAACATATTTACCTTTTTTCGGGCCATTCCCTCTGTTACATATTCCCCACTGTCAATTTTACCCTTTCATATCTATTGGAGGATCAGTGACAGAGTCATCAAGCTACTTACTGCTGAATTTGGACAATGTTTTAGATGGAAGGTTTATACTTAATAGATTTACAAAAATAAAGAATGCAACAGATTACCACATGAAAAAGGGCATAAGCAACAACTACAACTGTAAGGATTGACAAGGTGAAATAGAGGATACCTGATAGAGATTTTACTCCACTTGGTATCTAAGACACCAGTAGGACTATGGGTCCTTACTACCACTTTGTACATAATGTCTTATACAGAGCTTGGCAAGAAAGAAACATGGGACTTCTGAGCTCAGAGCTATTAGTCACACCGTGTAAGTTATCCAAGTAACTGGCTGCTGCAAATTTAGAAATCATATACAGGAATACTTGCACCGAATGAGGTCTAGAATGACAAACCCCACAGCAAGACAGATCAGTAGAAGAGGCCATAGCCCAGGGAAATCCTCACTAAGGAGTTGTCCCTCCATCCTATAGACAGAACAAATAACCAAAGCTTAAAAAGATACTTTAGATTGCCTAAAGGCAAGCCCCTCCACTGGGGGCTTGGGTCCACTTCTTCCATGGGACAACAGTCTTTACTTTGATATGATGGACCCAAGGTTTTACTTCTGACAATGTCAACTAGGTTTGTGTTGTTAAAGGCACTTCACAGGGTCCCTTCCACTTCTCTGCTTCCAACTGGGGCAGGGACCTGAAAGAGGAAAACTCATGTATAAGTATCTGACCCACTTGTTTGACACATTGCTTTACTCTGCTTTCTATACTCATGGTTATATTACCATATTTACTTCAGGGTGACAAGAAGGGTCTCCCATAAACTATTTCTTAGGGGCTTAACTTAAGCCTGCTTCTAGGGGCTACCTTTATCTGGAGGAGGGCAAGGGGTAACACCCTATCCCACTTTAGATGGGTTTCCTGCATCTATTCCAAGATGCATGCAATTTCCATTCTGATGTAGGGCTTTGCTTACTTGCTGGGTTACCTCTGATACAAAGAAGGGCCCATTACCACTGTGTATAGAGGAAAGGAGCCTATGAACATCTTGGTGACCTGCAGGATCATTGAGTTCACTGTGTCCAGTTCCATGAAGAAGTGGGTCACCAGGTTCCCACTGGGGGGTCTGCTCGAAGAAGCTCATGGGCAACCATAGGACATTGTGCAGCAGATCCAGGTGCAGACGGCAGGAGGCAAATATCCCCCCCAGATGGACACCACCATGGAGTGGCCAAACACTTGCAAAATGGCCAGGGCTCCGTGGAGTGTGCTCCTGGGTCCTGTTGACAATGGGGCCATCAGTCCAGAGACCGAGCTCCTCCATCATCTTCCAGGTCTCTTCCTTCTTGGCCCCAGCTTTCTGCAGTTGGACCATGCTGTTGTGATGCCTGCTGATGTCCCCACTATAGGAGGAGGAGCTGCTGAGCTCTTTCTGCAGCTGCCTGCCCGTGGCATCCATCACCAGCATGCCATTCTCCATCTGCTTGGCCTCTTTTCCTGTACTACTGACGCCTGTCATCCCATCGTCCTCCAAGGCCTGTTCCTATTCTACACTGGTGTACACATGCAGGAACTCAGCGAAGGCCCTGTCCCAGGCCAGCAGCTCCTGGTAAGAGCCCATCTTGGAGTGAGTTCCGTCAGAAGGATTCCGGTAACCTCAGACATTCTCTCTGTTCATGCAAGACAAGCCTCTACCTAGCCTTTTTTTCCTCTGGATAACTGAAGATCTCTGGTTAATGCAATCAGCTCAGCTTTCTGGGCTCAAGTCCCAGGTGGCAGTGCCACTGCCATGATCACTGCATTTCCAGCCCTTCATTGTCCATAAAGCTGCTCCCATTGGTGAAACGATCCCAATCTGGCTCTGGCATTGGCCTATGTGACAGATTCATCCTGACAGAATAGACAGCCTCCAGAGCCTCTAAATGGTCATGCTGCAAAGGCTCATTCTCCTTGGCTGGTAACAGGGTGGCAGGATTGAGAACAGACACAGTCTTCAATAACAACTCACAAGTAGCTGCTACTGCCTGGAGGCAAAGAGGCTATCATCTCACATTGTTGTTCAGTGGTTTTGACAAGTATGCCACTGGCCGTGGGATGTCTCCCAGCATCTATACTAAGACTCCAGGCTTATTCCCTGTTTTTCATATTATTTAAATTATTTCTGTGAATCTGGCAGTCATAAGACTCTGCTTTAGTTTTCCAAAGGCACTTTGACAGTTTGTGGTCCAGATCAAGGGCTCCACATCTGTCCTTTTAAGGGCCTCCATACAAGGGCTTTGTTACTAGTCTAAAGTTTGGGATTCAGATGCAACAGAACCCTCCCATTCCTAGGACCCCAGATAAGTAACCTGCTGTTTGCAAATCTTTCCAATTGCAGGTTCCACAAGTCCTCCGCTAACCTCACATCAAACAGGGCAGGAGAGCCCTTTTAAACCTATGAGATGACACAGTCCAGCAGTGCTGTGAGGCCACTCTAGTCCTAGGATCCTGCCACTCAAATGCAACTGAGTACCATTCATTGAGTTCCTCAGCCACCACTTACTTATGGCTGACTCCCCATGCCTGGCTCCCAGAGCATCATGCTGGTTGGTGACTGGCTAGTGCTGGGGCCTAGACAGCTTCTGCCCACATGGGCATGGCACCAATCGAGTCAGTCCCCACTGTCAATTTCATCCGGGGCTCCTGTGGGGAATATTTAGATTGGAGCCACTAGTGAGGCAGGGGGCCCTACACCCCGTCCTTTGTCTTCTGAGTCCTGGAATTGAAAAAAAAAACCATTTGCTCTCCTGGGGGTTTCTTGTTACCTGGAGTCCTTTGCAATTTTGAGCAATGCTCTTTCCAATGTCATTCCTCTTCACAAAAAAATAAAAAATAAAAAAAAAATAAAAGACCGATTGTACATCAGTCTGGGGCAACTTTTTCTGCCCTTTTCTTTTGACTGTCACAAAGGACTCTGCCAGCTGTTCCTGCCTATTCAAGCCCCCTAGCTGATATTGCGGTAAATTGCCCTGCCATGGCTATGGGTGCCTTCTGGCCAAATTGGCTTCTCTGCTGGGTCTTAGAAGGAAGGGACAATTCCACCTAGTCATAACCTAGTGAGCATGGGACTGAAGCCAGTCATGCCCTCCTCCACCCCTCTCATGGTGCTGAAATGGTGGTGGTGGCAGCAGTTGCCCCGTCCGGGCTCTGCATGGGGCCCATTTCCTGGGCTGGCTACAGGCCTCCAGCAGGGGCTTGAGCCCTGCCAAGCCCTCCCTGCTGCATTGCACATGCACCCAGTGGGGGTTGGGGTGGCTGGGCAGCAGGCGCTCCCTCCCTGTCCCCTTTTTTTCCCTCACTTGCACAGCAGCAGGCCATGCTCACTGGTCCCCCCTCTCACCAGGTCCGCCCCCATGGCTGCATTGGTGCCCAGCAGCTGACCCAGAACTGGTGCAGACCAGGGGAGTCTGACTGTTTTAATTAAAATAAAGTATCACAAAGGCCCATGGTGGGCAACGCAGTGGGGCCCCAGCAGTGTGAGCTCAAGAGTGGATGAGCCCGCGGCTCCTTCCCCAGTGGGTGGGGAGCTGGTGGCAGGGGAGCAGGTAAAGGGTTCAAGCAATCCAACCTGATTAATCCCTTCCCAATTCTATCGCTCAGCCATTCGGCCTCTTTATTATGAAATTGCATGAAAGTTTGTACATTTGGGATCTCATCCCATTTACCTGACCTTTGACAAAATAATTCCAGTTGCAAGATAATTTAAGGTTTCACAGCCACTTGTCACACTCCAGCACGTACACTAGATTATAATAATACCAGTCTCTTTTAGGCATAGACTTATAGCTATAAATTGACCATTCAGCCAAAATTCTCCACAAGGGGCTTTCAGATGGAGCTTCCTTATGTTGCAACAAAAATTCACAAACATCAACACAGAAAATATAGGGAATTCCCAACACAAAATGCCAAGGCCTACCAAATGGGAACCATCCAAATGAGAACCAAATTCTCTCAAATGAGAACCAATATCCCCTAATCCAAAGGGGACAAATGAGAACCAAATTCGTTCAAATGAGAACCAACATCTCCCAAGCCCCCTTGGTTCCCTGGGAACCACAAATGAGTTCCAAATCCAAACCAGTTTCCCTAGTTCCACTCAACCTCGTGTCTTCTGCCCCAAATGGCATCTCCAAACAAATCCAAACAAAATGCCCTGCCACAGAGCAGGAAGTTCTGAAAACCTCCCAAATGGGTGGAATCAAGGGTCTCAGCATGCACACTAGGGAACTTACTCAGACAAATGGCTGAGGCTTTCTGGTCACTTCCCAAATCCATTTCCTTCTCCTCAACTCAGTTCAGGTGTCAGGGAGATGTGTCTACTTTGGAGGGAAAGAGATGGGAGATCCCTAGAGCTAAAACAGGCTCCATCAGGTGCTGGGGCCATACCCTTACTCTCTCACCTCAAAAAGAAGTTTCTCCTACCAGCAAAGATCCACAGTTTGACCTGGGGCTGCTCCCCACCACTTCCACAGCATCAGTTGCAGGTTGCTGTTCCACCAGGGTGCCAATGGGCCCACACAGGGATGCCAAATTCTGTTATTGAAAGCTCAGCACTTGTCCCTGAGGCTGCATCAGAAGAGTGAGGAAAAGTGGTTTGAGGAGAAGGAAAAGGAGGTTTATTAATTTGCTGGCAAATGAGGAGAATGGTAGACTCCTGTTTTATAGTACCACTGTCCTCTCTATAAGCAGAAATACAGAGCTTTTAAAGGGAGGGTTTTCAGCTTCAGGGTATTGTTGTTTAACTACAGTTGATGGTTCTGAACCATCCCATCTCTGGCAAAGACAATCTCATGACATCTACCCAGACAATTTCACTGAGCCATCTCCTGTGCTACGAAGAACAAAGGACACTCCCCTGACCCTCCCAACCACTGGCCTCAAGCAGGGATGCAGGTTTTAATTCACAAAAGAGTGGGGGAGGTTTTAAAGAGACAGCTCATAAAACATTTTTACCCTTTTTCATGCCATTCCCTCTGTTACAGTAAGGCAAATTTTCATTAGCTATATTTAACCATTCCACAATGTATATATACTCCAAAACATCATGTTGTACATAATAAACACATATAATCATACAAATTTGTCTGTCAATTAAAATAAATAAATAAATTTGGGAAACAAAAATAATTTGTGGAATTGCAGCAAAGCATACGATAAAGATGTTGGAGTCAAAAAAATAAAGAAGTGTCCATGGAAAGCATCAATATTTTAAAAGCTGTAAAAAAATATGTTCACATTGAATAAAATATTGAACACACTAAGCAACAGGTCCATTTCACCTAGAAGATTCTATGGGTCTAGAATTAGACTTTGCCAATAAACACAATTTCTTACACGTAAAATCTTACACTAATGCTGCTTTTTCTACTGAGGCAGCAATATCATTAAGAAAATCAAAGCCATCAATCAACAAGCATTTACTGAGCATCTCTTTTGTACTAGGGATTGAAGACATATATTACATAGTCCCTGTCCTCAGAGAGTTCAACAACCCAATGGATTGATCAGAATAAATACCATTAAAAAGACAACTGACAATATGATGAGCCTCCCTTATGAAAGATATAGACAATAATGACAGTAAGTGCTAAAGGAATTTAGAGGTAGAAAGAACTGCCTTACCTGTAGTAACCAGGAAAGACTTCATTAGTGAGGAGGGGTAAACAATGGGTAAGACCAAGGCCTGTGAAATGGGGGAAAAGGATAACTCAGGTGGAAGAAAATCTGTGAGCAAAGACACATAGGTGGGGATACACCTTGAATATGCAGGAAGTAGCTAAGCCCAAATGTCTAGATAAAAGAGTGCCTCTAGTGCAGTGTTTTCCACTGATGGCACATACGATTATTTTTAGTACATGACTGAATATATTTATTCAACTGTATGTTTTTATACTAATGTGCAATAGAAAAAAATAGGTAAGTAGCTCATCAATTCCACAATTTCATAGATATTATGGTTTAGGATAAATCAAGTGCTTTTTTCACGCATGCATTCATTCATGCATGCATTAATTCCATAAGCATGTATTCATTGCATACTTGGTGGGGAACGGGCATTGTGTTGCAGTCTGAGAATACAGCAGAGATTAACAAGACACAGTCCCTGATCTCAAGGAATTCACTGTCTAGTGCGGAAGGCAGGAAATTACAACATAATGTGCAATGATATAAAAAATGCACAAGATGTTACTAGAGTATAAAAAGACACTTAACCCAGGTTGAGAGAGTTTTCTGTGGGTGATTAAAGTATTTTTAGGAAGGTTAATATGGCGATTCTGGACAGAATGAATTGCAGAGAGCGAGACAATTGAGAAAATGCTTGATTAGTCTCCCAATAAAGGAAAAAGTACCAATTTAATTCAGGTGGGATTTAGCCTGTAGTTCTCAGAAGTATGTACATTATCAAAAAGATGCTGACATTCCTAAGCCTTGTTTCTCACGTTTAAAATTATCAATATAACCCTTCTCATTATTAAAAAGATAAACTATCATAGAAGCAAAAGTTCAGATAATTTTTGCAAATCCATGGGTTTCACCAAAGAATACCCAAAAGAACCATGGGCTGAATGTAGTAGTCTAAAACTCTGACAAAGGGTTCATTTTTAAAAGAAAATTCATTTTTCAGAAAAAAAAAAATTATTGCCTACACTTTTGGTCAAGATACAACATTCTTCTTTCTGAGGCCTGAGACTTTATTTACAGTATAATTGGCAGTGACCCATAATTTTGGTTAACAGTTCAACTAGGATCATTGTGTTTCCTTGGTCTTGATTATCTGCAATTAAAAGAATTGGTACTGGAGATGGCAGAACTTATCTAGGGCTTTAAAGGCTTGACAGAAGGCCTGGATGTTGAGTGAAATATAGTCTCTACTTGTACAGGGTTTTTATGAGGAAGCCACCTTTACTTAGTTTTGCATATTATTCATCTGGCAATTATCTGATCCATCACCTTCTTTAGAAAAGACTGAGACTGAGTCAGCTTTAAATCAGCAATCTCCAGGAAAACAATTATAATAATACACCCTTCATGATTTCTCTAATGACTTTTAAAAAAATCTGTGTTCTCAACTCCAGAGTTGAGGAAAAAGAAGGAAAAAAGACTGTTGACAAGAAAGGACTGAACAAAGGGTGACTGGTGATCCACTTACAATACTATGCCAAAAAAAGTAGTTTTAAGGAAAATGTAGTGGAATAATAAGTGAGGCTCAAAATAAAATTTTTGTATAAAATTAAGTTAGTAAATACAAACCATCTTAACCTCACAGCTTAATTGTGACCTGAAATAATGGCTTCTGATATCTATTCATGATTCACTCTGTCTTGCCTCCAATTATGCATTTTAGGGTTAAATGCATAACCTGTGCCTCAGCTTACCTTTTTCATTCATAAATTGTATTTCAAAGAAGTCATATTTGGAGTATATACAGTAGAGGTTCACAAAATATGTTTATAATTTTAAGATGGCCTAGAAACTGGGACCTACTGCAAATCTGCCTGAAATCGTTGAAAAACACCCAAGAAAAGTAGATTTTTAATATTCTGCAGGTAAGTATAAGGGCTACTATTAATAATTAATGGATTCATGAAAAATGGAGGATAGGACGAAAATCATCCAGAAAGAGATGAGACTATCAATAAAAGAATGTGGTCATTTTCAAGAGCATAGCATTCTCTTTCCAAAGCACGACAATAAATATACGTAAGTCTTTATATGTAACAACTTTAATTTGGAAAAGTGAATGTCACAAGCAGCATATCAGCTTATTTTCTGGAGTTTCAGGTCTCATATAACCTTTTCTTGGCACCTTTTTCCTTGCTTAAAATACAGCTGCTTTGGGACACAGACATTGTTTTTAATGCCATGTTCAACTAACTGCAAATCACTGTGCATTCGTACAAGGACACAGAAAAGAACCAGAGAGAGAGGGAGGCAGACCAGGAGGAATGAAGGAAGGAGGGAGGGAGGGAGGAAGGGAGGGGTAAGAGAGAGAGTGAGAAATGAACATAAGAATCTACAATATTTCCCATCAGGAAAAGAATTCATTTTCAGTAGAAAAGGAATAATAGGTAGAACTCTCTTCTCTGCCAATATTAGGATTTCCAAGCAAAAGAAGGAGCTGAGATTTTCTTGAAACCTCGCTTTGGACTACAAAAAATAAATGCAAAATTCCAATTTATAAAAGAAAAATAAAAAGGCCATTCTGCCTTAAGTTAACAATTTTAAAAAATTATTTTGGGCTGCTAATGAAAAATTCCTTTCTTTCAAAGGAATTCAAAGCGCTTGCTATTAGTCACATTTAAAAATATCTAACATTCCTGGGAAGTAGGGATAAGGTTATTTCTTCTACTTTACACGTTTTACACGGGGGTGGGGGAGGGAGAGGGAGGAGGGGAAGCACAGGGGTTAATCAATTTCCCCAAGGTCCTTTACTCCCCAATACAGAGCTCCTGATTGATTAGTACACTGATGATGGGAAGGATTCCTAGTAAATTGTCATTAAACAACATTAAAAAGCCACAGCCTTTGGTTCAGAGTTCTAAAACAGCTATGTTTTCTCTACAACAGCAAGTGGTTTAATTCAAAATTTTATGAAATGATTTTTTCTGGAAATTGAACCTTTTAAAGGCACTGCATTGAATCTTACGTTAGCCATGTCATGTGATTTTCTTCATTAATAACACCATCAACTATCATAAATGAACAATGCCCAATACTTGAGCTTTAAGGAATTATTGATTAAAGAATGCTTAAAACACTGATTTTGAAATTAGTTTAAATTCAATAAATCTCGAGTGTCATGAAATAACCAACACATGGGAATATTCCCTTATGATATGATCTCGTAGTGTACTGTTCCACAGGCAGGGGCAATACACAGAATGCTTCCTAAAAGGAGAAGAGGGGCAGCAGAAGAGAAGGGGAAAAAAATCATCAGACTTATTTTAAGCTTTCTAAAACAAAACATATTGTAAGCTCTTTCAGGACAAAGGCCTTGTCTCTCACAAAGCTGAACATTTTATCAGTGGGTACTTAAGAAATATGTGTTGAAATAGTAACTGGTGGATCTCTATGTATTGTACAGTTCTTGACTTCCTCTGCTTCCACAGTTTCAGGAATCCGATCTCCCTCTTCACCACACAGAAAGAGGTAAAAATATCCTTCACTGGTCACCCAGATGTCCACATTCTTAGTCCCAGAGTCTAAGACAAGGAATAGAAAGTAGTACTGCAGCATATTACCAAGGGAGGTTGTATATTTCCTTTTTTGGAGAGTTTACTAAGAGAAAATTGATTACAATCTTTCTGGGACAGTTCACAGGCAGTCCTTATGTGGATGGACTGGATGACCTCCCATGATCCTCTCTAGCCAAATGCTTCTAATATTTTACTTTCAGTATGTTTCATGCTGATAAAAATGGAATGGATTGAAATTCCATTTCTATCCAATAGAGAAGGGACTTTCAATGTTATGCTCAAAGTTTCTTAATAACAAGTGACATAATAACAAAAAGATTAATTTTTAATTTAAATATTTTTTTGTAGAGACAGGGTCTTGTTATGTTGATCAGGCTAGTCTTAACTTTTGGTCTCAAGCAATCCTCCTGACTTGTTTAACTATTTAATCCATGACCCTTCTGTCTAGATATCATTGTTTTAGTCCACTAAAAACACCATTATAAAAATTTGAAAGCAATAATGCTATTTTAAAAAGAACATCCTTGGTGGTAGAACAAAATTTATCCACCAGAACAACAGAGCCCAAGTGGATTTTGATGCTTATTAACTCTTGATAATAAGGCAACCATTGTTGCCAGAGTTCAAATGTTTGTGGTGGGGAGAATTAGAAATATGTTGGTGGGAAAGGGAAGGGGGGAAGAGGAGTTAAAATTATCTTTTAATGATTTGGTGGAAACCTATGGAGAAATATTAACTACTTAAACACTTAGCTTTTTTGCCATGCAGTTGGCCAAAGGCAAACATATTGAATAGCCCCCATACTGCAAATTCTGTCTCAAGAGGTGATCCTTATCAAATTTAATTGTAAGCAGTAACATGAACTAAATCCAAACTAAATAAAGCATATTGATACATAGAACACCAAACCAACCTTCAAATCAAACTGTCTGGAATCCTATAACACTTGAAAAAGGGAGGAAAAGGGCCAAGGAGAACAAGAAGAGAGAGACAAACATAAGACAGCTGGGGTGTTATAAATAAAGGAGTTAATAAATACAATTCAGATTTTTGTAAGGTATAATTGTTTACACAGAAGATCAAGGCCAGGGTGATCCCAAGGTGAATGGCTTATAGAGAATGCTAAAAGGCATTTTTCAGATAATGAAAAAGGGGTTTAACATGCTTTGCTCCAGAATCCCAAAGTAACTGATAGAAATAGTTGGAATATGAAGCCACAAATCCTTAACTTGTTATCACTGCTACATTTGGCTTTAATCAGAACTGTTTAATAACCATGCCTCTGCAAAATGTTGAAGTAGAAGAAGAAAGTGCAAATTGTGCTTAGGATCTATTTCCCCACCCGTCTTTAGTAAAATGGCAGGAAAAGTGGATAAAGGTTCAGCAGAAGCAATAAATTATCACTGTTTTCAGAATAGTTATTCAAAGAAAGGATCATCATCAGGGTGACTGGAAGTGGTAGGCAAAATATATCTGGGCACTTTTTGGGGGGCAGGAGAATGCCAACTGATGTGAGACACCTTAGCAACATGCAAGCAGGGAGTCCCTAAAATATCTCTGCATTTGAGCCCTTCATACGTCTCCTTATGTGCAGCCCATGTAACTTTGTCCCCCAAATTGACATCCCCATACTTTCTCTCTCATTCTGGCTTGGGGAGGAGTCTAAGGAACCTTTATTTTTTTTCTTGCCCTTGAGGACCTGGGTCCAGAGTCTAGTCCAGTGGCTAGCAATATTTTCTGAATGAATGAGAGAATTTCAGGGTGAAAGTAAGATAATCCTAGCACAAATAATAGATCCAGAATCAGAAGAACCTATCTACACAGTCTATTCAAAATTTCCACCCCGTGCAAGGCTCTGCACTTGAACATCTATTCCAGTGTTTATATGGTACGTGTGTGTGCACATACTGTCAAGTTTAGTTCAATGGAGAAGTACTGAACCAGAGCTCCATAAACTCTCTGATCTAGAATTTAATAATTACACTTATACTGCATCCAAAACTTCTAATTTAATTCTATTTATCATCTTTCTGAATTGTAGTCACCAGATCCCAAGTCAGCCCAGAAATCTTAAGGGGAGTTATCTACCAAACGACCTCCTAACCCTATACTCTTTCCAGCATCCTGGAAGCTAAATTAGCATTAAAGGGAATGGGGACTAAGTGTAAAAGACTAAACTGGAAAAAAAAGATTAAATTAGTTATACTTTTCTATGACTAAAATAATCTATGTCATAACAAAAAGTTAAAGTGTAGAACACAATATTTTTGAAAGAGTCAAAATGGTCTTTAACTGAATTTTGGCAGATGGAGGTAATGGAAATTGTCCAGCTGTTCTTCATACTTTTTATAAGAACCTTGACTTTCCTGATTATTCTCTTACAAGGGTAATTTAAATTTGCCACTAAAAATAAAGACATTGTGCTACATGGTCAACACAGACTTTCCATGGTAACTGAAACTAGCAAAGGCTTTTATAGTTTACAGATGATGCTTTTTGAAGTAATTTGCATTTGTCTTGATAAAAATTATTCATTGGACACTTTCAGGTGGAATAATATAAAGATGTTTATTTAATTTCATTATTCCCTATCACAAATGTTCATCTTCTCTCCCTGTTACAATTTTCAAAATATTTTTTCTTGAATATTTCAGCCACTAGTCATTGAGTTACTTTAAAGTTGATCCTCTGGTGAAATAAAGAATCAACAATGATCTGATAAATCTAGGATGGGAAAACAAATAAACAGGATTTTTCAAGGCAAAATTCCAGTTCACTTAGTTCTGTTCTTTTTTAATAGCTCTGGAATCATATCATTTTAACCCTTTTCAACTATCTTCCTTTTCCTTTCCTCTCATCAAACTACTCAAATATTACTCTATATCTCTTCCTCGCTATGTACTCCATTTCTTAACCATTCCCAGTGAACCTGTTGTCTTCACCATTTCACTGAAACCATTTATTTCCAAGATCATTAATAATTTCCTTATTTTGGGGGAGGGGCAAGATGGCTGACTACAGACATTGCTTACTGGACTGTCCCAGAAGGAAGGAAGGGTTTCAAATAAAGAAGAGGGGAAAGGGGATGCAGCTCAGGTGCAGGTCGTAGAGAGAAGTGCTGGAGCCTGCTGGGGCCCTCAGGGAAGAAAACTGGGAAGCAAAGAAGTAAGAGGATAAAGGAAAAAAAGAAATCAGTGAGGATAAAACCCAGAGAGGCTTGGAGCCCAGAGAAGGGGTAAGGGGGAATCTCTTTCTCCTTCCCACACTCCTTTGGTTACCAAGTTACTTGGAAGCTTTTCCACTCCTATGAGCCCAAACACTGTGGCAAAGATGGAAGTATGGGGATAACTTGTATGATCCCACAGCTGGTACATTCCATGTGGGGTTCCTCTCCAAGGAGAATGACCCAAGAGGCTGGAGAGCTGGCTTTCTTCCATTCAGATTCTTATCCTTCCCTGCTCCCACCACCCACTGTAACTGGGAGAGCAGCTTGAGCCTAGAATTTGGCAAGTGGACACTTCTCCCCAGCTGGCATGTCTTCCAGTCTGTGGCTTCCACAGAGAGTGGGGCCTTTCCCCCTGAGGACCTGCTGTGGACCTGGGGTGCCTGATCTGGGAGCTCCCTGCCCTTCAGCATTTAGTGGAGATACACAACAGTCAGACACACACGCCAGGTCCCATGCCCCCAAGACTCCAATGGGATGCTGGGGGACACAAAGGGTAGGTTTAGGACTGGACTCGGGAGGCGAGGGAGCCCACATGGGCGGAACTGATGGGAGAATAATGGAGGTCCAAGACACGGTGATCTTGGAGAGTGCCCATCCCCCCACAGTAAAGCCACACTGCTAGACTAGGGCAGGTCATCTGGCAAGGAAGACCCCAACTTGTGGTGCCATAGTGACCAAGTGCAGCACATTCAGGCACCTGGGATGTTGGGGAATTGCAGCCCCTTCCTCACCAGCAGCCTTCCTGGTCTGGAGAGCCTGCTTTGACCCTTCTCCCAGTGGCTCCCCCAAGTGGCAAGGAAAACAACCTCTGAGCCCTGCCCAAGCTTTGCAAAGCTTACCAGGCTCACACAACCTAACCACACCCTGCTTCGCTCCTCTACACACCTCTGCTGTAGTGGAGATCAAGCAACCCCTTGGGACCTACAGAGCCCCTCCCAAAGCCTGGGGCATTCAAGTGCTCCACCTGAGGGACTAGAGCTTATTACAGACAGACACAAAAGAACATCTTGGCAGTTGGCTCTTTCCTGCAAACATCAACCACTAACAGGGAGACCCACCCTATAGCTCATTACAGCATCTACCAACTCAACCAAACAGGGAAAGGCTGATTCTTATTCACAGGCATCACTCATCATCTCAGAGATTAAGCTGGGGTCCCCTACCACTAACACTACAGGGAAGAGGTGAAGACAGCAGGATAGAAGCAACATGAGGGGACAGTGCTTTTTAGGAAAGAAACAAAAGTTATGGGCAGCTTGATCTGTTTGGGGTCTCCCTCTTCCACTGCAGACCTCTGGGCTGATCAGGGAGCTCCTCAGAGTCTGTGTAGAAACATTCCACTGGAGAGCAGGTGCAACAGAAATCTGGTGCCTGCCAATTCCAGGTTTCTGCAGCTGATAACATCCTGACTGCTCTGGTGCACAGAGCCAGGTCTGCTTAGGACCCAGCCTTCCAGCAGCAGCCTTTGCATCACCCCTATGAGGCCAGGGAGGGAAGAGGTCCTCCCCTGTGTCATGTTCTGTGATTGGGGGCCGAGTATGCTTCCTCCCAGCATGGGAGCCAAACAGAGGAGGAGCCTCAGATGGCAAAGGCACCACTTGGGAAGCCTGGGGCTACTGCCTTAGTGGGTCCTAGGTGTGAGTGGAGAGCCATGGCTGACCAGCAGCTCTGGCCAGCCTACGTGGACCCTGGGTGGCTGAGACAAACCCCTGCCTATGCAACTCTGCATCAGCAGACCCCAGGCTGGTTAAAAAAAAAAAAAACTTATGGGTGGTTCTGCCCCCAAAATCCCCAGAGCCAGCTCTGAAGCTCTCTCTGTGCACAAGTCTGAGGCTACGCTACTGTAGCTCCTGGTCCTCTGCCATGCCTGCAACTCCACCCCTGAGACTCCAGAGTTGTGCCTGGTCCCCAAAACCCCACTACTGAGTCCCCAGCACTACCTCTTGGCTGGCAGAACATCCCTGAGGTCCAACACTTCAGACAGGAACCTGAGCTCTAAGCAGCCGCCACTCCTGGAATTGGTTTGAGAGAGCCCCAGAAAAGAACAGATGCCCTGTAATCATACTAACCCAGAGCTGAGAGAAGAGGAGCCAGAAGAGAAGAAACCAACAAAAGAACCCTGGCGAAATGAAAAAACAAAATATTTCAACACCCCCAAGGGAACACAATGGAGATACAGTAGTGGACTCTACCCACAAGTGAATTGCCAAAATGACAGAAATGGAATTCAGAATATGCATGGCAAATACGATGAATGGAATTGAAGAGAAAGTTGAAAACCAACAAAAAGAGGCCAAAAAATATTTCAGGAAATCAATGAAAAAATGAAAAACACACCAGAGAGCTAGACAACATAAGAAAGGATATAAGAGAACTTAAAAAATGAAAGAGTGATTTAGGGAATTTCAAAACACAGCAGAAAGCTTTAAAAACAGGCTAAACCAAGGAGAAAAAGGAATCTCATAGCTTAAAGACAAGGCTCTCAGGATAACCCAGTCATTTAAAGAGGCAGAGAAGAGTATAATTAAGTCCAAGCAATCACTGAGAGAGAGAGATGAGACTATGTGAAGCCAACTATCATTCGTATTATAGGTATCCCTTAGGGAGAAGAAGAAAGAGCTAAATACATGGAAAATCTATTTGAGGAAATTATTGAGGAAAACATCCCTGATATCACCAGAAATTCAGACATACAGATACAAGATGGACATCGAACACCAGGAAGATTCATAACAAACAGGTCATCTCTAAGACACATAGTAACAAACTTAGCCAAAGTCAAAATGAAGGAGAAAATTCTGCAAGCAGCAAGACAAAACCATCAAATAACTTACCAGGGAAAACCCATCAGGCTAACTGCAGACTTCTCAGTGGAAACCTTACAAACCAGAATGGATTGCAGCCCCATCTTAAATAGTTGTAAACAGAACAACTGCCATCCTAGAATTCTGTATCCTGCAAAACTTAGTTTCACAATAGATGGAGAAATTAAGTCTTTTCCAGACAAGCAAACACTGAGGGTATTTGTCATGACCATACCTGCTCTGCATGAAATACTAAGAACAGCACTATGTACAAATCAGCACAACAGACCCACCCAGTGGAAATTCACTTAACCCCCCCAACCTCATGACTCTTTTAAAACAATAGAAAAAGAGGTAAAACAAAACAATAAGGGACTACCTAACTGGATGAACAGACCAACATCCCATATATCAATGCTATCAAGTAACATCAATGGACTAAATATTCCTCTCAAAAGATATAGACTGGCTGAATGGATGAAAAGATACAACCCACATATCTGCTGTCTCCAGGAAATACATCTAAATGACAAGGATGCACACAGACTCTACGTGAAAGGATGGAAAAATTATTCCATGCAAATAGAAATCAAATGAGAGCAGCTGTAGTCATTCTCATATGAGATAAAATTGACTTTAAGCCAACAAAGGTAAAGAAAGACAAAGAGGGTCATTATGTAATGGTAAAGGGAGCAATTCAACAAGAAGACATACAATCATATATATATATATATATATATATATATATATATATATACACACACACACACACACACACACATATATATACACATATACATATATATACACACACACACACATATGCATACCCAACACAGGAGACCCCAGATAAATAAAGCTAATTTTACTAGAGCTAAGCAAAGAAATAAATAGCACCATCATAATTAGCAGAGACCTCAATACCTGATTGTCAGAGCTAGACATATCATAAAAGCAGAAAATAAATAAAGAAACAATGGACTTAAACCAAACTCTAAATCAAATGGATCTAACAGACATTTACAGAGGATTCTACCCAAAAAACTACAGAATACACATTTTTCTCAGCAGCACATGAGACATTCTCCAAGATTGATCATATCTTAGGCCACAAAACAGGTCTCAACAAACTGAAAAAAAAAAATCAAAATTATGCCATGTACCTTATCAGACAACAGCAGAATAAAACTATAAATCAATCACAAGAGAAACACTCCAACATACACAAAGTCATGGAAATTAAACAACCTACTGCTGAACAATTATTGGGTCAAGAATGAAATTAACATGGAAATAAAAAAAAACTCTTTGAACTAAATGACAAAGGGGAAACAACCTGTCAAAATCTATGAGACACAGGAAAATCATTCCTCTGGGAAAAATTCATAGCCTTAAATGCCTACATCAAAATGACAGAAAGGTCATCAATTAACAACCTGATGTCACACCACAAGGAACTTGAAAAGAAAGAAAAAAACAAACCCAAAAAGCCAGCAGAAAAGATGAAATAACAAAGGTCAGAGCAGAACTAAATGAATTGGAAAACAAAAAACAATACAGAGAATTAATGAAACAAAAAGTTGGTCTTTGAAAAGATAAAATTGACAGACTTTTCACTATATTAACCAAGAACAGAAGAGAAAGGACCCAAATGAGCTGAATCAGAAATAAAAAATATGACATTACAATTGATATTGCAGAGGTACAAAACATCACCCATAAATACTATGTAAATCTCTACACGCATAAACTAGAGAATGTATAGGAAATGGACAAGTTCCTGGAAACACACAACCTCCCAAGACTCAACCAGGAAGAAAAATAAATTCCTGAGCAGACCAATAATTAACACTGAGATCAAAAGAGTAAAAAAATCCTCCCAATAAAAAAAAGCCCGGGATTAGATGGATTCAAAGCTATCTATCAGACCTACAAAGAAGAACTGGTACCCATAATACAGAAATTTCCATAATATTGAGAAGGAGGAAATCCTCCCCAACTCATTCTATGAAGCCACTATCACCTTGATACCAAAGCCAGGAAAGAACACAACAAAAAAAGAAAATTACAGACCAATAGCCTTTACGAATACAAATAAAAAATCCTCCATAAAATACTAGCAAACTGAATTCAATAACACATCAAATAAATAATCCGCTAGGACCAAGTGTACTTCATCCCAAGGATGCAAGGATGGTTCAACATATGTAAATCAATAAATGTGATTCACCATGTAAACAAAAGCAAAACAAGACCATATGATCATTTCAATAGATGCAGAAAAGGCATTCAAAAAAACCCAGCATTCTTTCATGATAAAAACCCTCAAAAAACTAGGCATAGAAGGAATACATCATCTCAGAAGTATGAAAGCCATATATGACAAACCCACAGCCAATGTCACACTGAATGGGGAAAAGTTGAAAGAATCCCCCTAAGAACTGGAAGAAGACAAGGATGCCCACTGTCACCACCTCAATTCAACGTAGTGCTGGAAGTCCTAGCCAGAGCAATCAGGCAAGAGAAGAATATTAAGGGAATCTAAATCAGGAAAGAGGAGGTCAAACTATTGCTCTTTGCTGACGATATGATTTTATATATAGAAAACCCCAAAGATTCCACCAAGAGGCTCCTGGGATTTATAAATAAATTCAGCAAAGTCTCAGGATACAAAGTCAATGTACATAAATCATTAGCATTTCTATATACTAATAACAGTCAAACCCAGAGTTGAATCAAAGACTCAATACCATTCACAATAGGTACAAAGAAAACAAAATAGCTAGGAATACACTTAACCAAGGAGGTGAAAGATCTCAACAGGGAGAATTATGAAAACTCCGAGGAAAGAAATCACAGAAGATACAAACAAGTGGAAAAACCTATCCTGCTCATGGATGGGTAGAGTCAACATTGTTAAAATGTCCATACTACCCAAAGTGATTTACAGATTCAATGCAATCCCCATCAAATTACCAAAGTCATACTTCACAGATCTAGAAAAAATAACTCTATGTTTCATTTGGAAGCAGAAATGAGCCCAAATAGCCAGAGCAATCTTAAGCAAAAAGAACAAATCTGGAGGCATCACATAACCAGACTTCAAACTATATTACCAGGCTACAGCAACCAAAACAGCAAGGTATTGCTACAAAAATAGAGACATAGACCAATAGAACAGAACAGAGAACCCAGATATAAAACCATCTACTTACAACCAACTGATCTTTGACAAAACATACAACAACCTACACTGAGGAAATGAAGCCTTATTCAATAAATGGTGCTGGGAATATCAGATAACCACATGCAGAAGAATGAAACATGACCCAAACCTCTCACTACCCACAAGAATTAATTCAAGATGGATATGTGACTTAGGTCTAAGGCATGCAACCATAAGAATTCTAGAGGAAAATATAGGAAAAACTCTTCTAGATATCAGCCTAGGCAAAGAAATTATGACTAAGGCCCCAGTGGCAATCATGACAACAACAAGAATTAATAAATTGGATTTGATTGAACAAAAAAGCTTCTACACAGCTAAGGAAACAAACAACAGAGCAAATAGACAACCTACAGAATGGGAGAAAATATTCACAAAATATTCATCTGTTAAAGGGCTAATAACCAGAATTTAAAATGAACTCAAGCAAATCAGAAAAAAAAAAAAAAAACCCTATTAAAAAGTGGGCAAAAGACATGAACAGAAGCTTCCCAAAAGAAGATAGACAAATGGCCAATAAACATGAAAAAACGCTCAACATCTGTAATCATCAGGGAAATGCAAGTTAAAACCACAATGAGATGTCATCTTACCTCAGTTAGAATGGCTTTTATTAAAAATTCCAAAAACAATAGATGCTGGCATGGATGCACAGAGAAAGGAATGCTTATACATTGTTTGTGGGCCTGCAAATTAGTCCAACCTCTATGGAAAACAGTATGGAGATTCCTCAAAGAACTAAAAATAGACCTACCATTTGATCCAGAAATCCCACTATTGGGTGTTTACCCAAAGGAAAGACGACTTTTCACCAAACAGACACCTGCAGTCGAATGCTTACTGCAGCACAATTCACAATTAAAAAGATGTGGAATTAACCCAAGTGGCCATCAATTCTTGAGTGGACTAATAAAATGTGGTATATGTATACCATGGAGTACTACTCACCCATGAAAATAGATGATTAATAGATTAATACCTTTTGCAACAATCTGGATGGAACTGGAGACCATTCTCCTAAGTGAAGTGTCTCAAGAATGGAAAAACAAACACCACATGTACTCATTATTAAAAAGGAACTAACCGATGAGCGCACATGTGCACAGAGGGAAGTGAAACTCAGTGGAAATCAATTCGGGGGGAGGGGAGAGAATTGGAGGGGAATAAGCCAACCTAATGGGTACTATGAACACTATTTTAGTGACAGGCACACCTATAGCCAGGACTCAAGCATTACAAAAATGTTCCATGTAACCTTAAACATTTGTACCCCCTTAATATTTTGAAATAAAAGATAATAATTTCCTTATTTTGAATTCAATGACCTTTTTTTTATCAGTTTTCATGATTCTTCTATGGCACTAGCAAACAATGCTCACCTTCCCTGAAAATTCTTCCCTACCCTGGTTTCCATTACAGGATTCTACTCTCATCTTTCTTAATGAATCCTCCTGTTTCCTTCTGCTCCTATTCCTTTCATATCCTCCTAAATGTGAAAAGTCACCAAGGTCCTGTCCTTGTCCTAAGCCCTCTTCTCATCTCATTCTGTATTTCCTCCTTCCTAGTGAGTTCATAGTTTCAAGCACCTCTACGTGTATGACTCCCATATCTACTCTCCACCCACCATCTTTCCCAAACTCTAGTCACACATTTCCAACTAGCCACTGGTAATCTCCACTTGGATGGCCTGTTTTGCACTTGAATTTAAACAGTCCATCAATTTATACATCAATAAATACTTATTTAGAAACTTATCAGGTTATAATTATATTCTGGGTAATAAGAAGTAGAAGAGGTAGATAAACTGCTATTCATCACTATGTTAAATTTTGAAATAGTACTATTCTACAGTAGAGCTCTACAAAGTATCTTTAACTTTTGACAGGCCCATCAATAAGTGAGGAGGAAAGCTAGGAAATAAACCATAAAAATACTTGCCTAGCCTCAAAATCTGTTCTTTTAGGTGCAGAAATCTGCCTTATATGACTTGAAACAGTTACTGCAGAAGAGGCAATCTCTACAACTTAAGAGAATATTTAGAAAAAAAGTTTAATGCTATTATATATTATACAACATGTCATCTGTCTTTTTTATAATATGCTTTTACATAGAATAATGATTCACCATTAATTATATGAAATAAAAATTGCCATATATTTTTGGTAAAAAAAAAATTGATGCCCACCATTCCAACTTCAACTATTTTGAAGAAATCTTATGACATCAAATGCTGGTCCTTTTTATAAGGGTGGGTGTAGAATTCAGTCATAATTACCTCATTCATTGGGAAAAAGTCTAACTAGTTTTCCTTTTAACTGTTTTTGGAGCAATCCATGTTCTGATAATCCAAGGATTCAGATTTTGCTTTTTTCTTCTGCCAAATGTCTTCTTTTAGCATGAGCTGTTGCACAAGATGGAATCTCATTTTTGTGCTAATGGCTCTGTTTTAGGTGTTTTCTATTTATTCTAAGTAATATGATGTTTATATACTGTTTCCCTAGTTTTATACATTAACCTAAAAGTACAATTCTAAGACTTCCCTGTGCAACCACATTATGCAAGGAAAAAATCAAATCCATCTCTGTAAATGAGTGATTTCCAGAGAGTAATTAGATATTGATTTATAGTAAATCCACTTGGACATCTAGACATAAATTATTTAGACAAAATTGTGTTAGATGCTTTGGGTTTTCGTGAAACCTAGAGCAACTGACTTTTTAACATACACACAAGTTGTGTGGCTGGTGGGACCTCTCCCAAGCAGTCCCTGACATTTGGGTGGTGTAAGGATCCCCTGGGATGTGTAGTTTAGTCCCTGAGTTCAACTTTTTGGTAGAGTCAGATTAAATCCCAAGTGAGGTATATACTCCTCTCTTAAGCTCCCCATGTACAGCCTAATCACAACCACATAATTTCTAAGGGGATACAAACACATACCAAACAAAACTCATTCTTCAGTTTTAGCTTCAAAATCAAATCATAAATCTTAATCCTACCTAACAATTGTAAATGTTTAGTCATATTTTCTTCATAATATTTTTGTACTTACCTTTCAACATCCTCTTTTCCAAAAAAAAAAAAAATCACATGAATTCAAAGTCTGGTATAGAGTTGACCTTATTCTGGATATTGTCACACTTCCTACCTACTTAATCCCTTTAAAACTCACCAGGTGTTTGTTTTGTCACCTGGCAAACTCTCTACTCACCACCACCAACTCTGGTTGTCCCCTCAACGTTGCTTGGAAAGTTTAAATTTAATACCTTTATTTTTAAATTTTAAGTAGAAATTCACTGAAAATGTTTCACCCCAACTACTACCTCTTTTGAGATGCTCAAAATATTTAACTGACGCACAGGACCGATTATGTTTACGTTTCTGAAAGTGTGAGATCAGCTTCCATAATTTTTAGTAATGAATTTCTAATAACTACACTTGTAGGAGCTTTCTTCCATGATACCTTTCATTTTACATTATTCATATTCAGCTTATGAAAATGATGAAAGGCAAAGAAAGGTTTTTGTGACATACTCAAATCACACAGGCAACAGCCAATAACATATCTAACCCTTAAAGCTAAGTGCTCTAATTAAAAGCTTAAAATCCATTCCAAAAACAATTTGTCTTATCTACCTTTCATTAGATTGCTACAGGGTAATTTTCTTATATTGGGAGAAAGGTACATGCTCAGCATTCTAACTGACACACTGAGCTATTATAACTTTGATTTTCCATTCTGAAGAATTCTGAGTTCTCTACTTGATTTAACAGACCACCAGAATTATCCTTGCTATTGCTATAGACCAATTAATTAAAAAGTATTTTTCATCATTTTCTAAGTTCATCAGAAAAGCAGTATTGCAAGGACTTGTAAATCAGTTTCAGAGCCACATTCGGAGTGGGTAATTAGTAAATATCAATTAGTAGTCAGAATAGCATAGAGGTTAAAATTATGGTCTCCTGAATCAGACAAACTTGGGGGGTACTTTGCTAACTCTGTAACCTTGCTAGCTCTTTGAGCCTGTCTCTTCTTCCTAAAAATGAGGATAATAAGAGTACTGGCTTCATTGAGTTGTCACAAGAATTAAGTGATAAAATACACGTAAAGTTCTTACTGCTATGCCTGGAACACTGTAAGTACTCAATGCATGATAGCTCTTAATATTATTATCAACTAAAGCTGAAAACTTTGCATGAGAAATTAAAGTGAGATGACATCATATTTTTAACAAATGAAGCAATTGTCTATGCTTGTCTTCCTTCTAAATCAACATTGAAATATACTGGAGAGAACAGTTTCCAATATCATACAACTACTATTAAATATATACTTGCTGTTATAATTTGAACATTGACAAATATATGCTGCACTTATGATGAAATGACTGGCTAAGAGGTGATGGTGAAACAAACAAAATTTTCTCATATAGTAACTGTTACCAAAGATGAATATTCTCTGGTGTTTAAAAGGTGAAGTTCTATTTGTCTTTACTCATTTTTGGAAATACCCCAAGCAGAAATGATTGGCTCCACCCCAACTCTGTGATAGGGTGTCATTTCTCAAAAGAAAATTATGCTACTAACCCCTCTACTCCCCCTGCCCACCTCACTCTCAAGTGCAGGTTATGGATGAGGACACATTTGTCTAGTTAGGCATCATCCTGACTTAAATGGCAACTGTATTTCCAAATCATGTGACAAGATTTTAATGTAGTATTTACATAATTTCTATTCAACATCTATATAAAAGAGAATATGTAAGTAACACAGTGTTTAGGAGTGGACTCTAAAGTCAGAACAACCTGAGTTCTAATCCCAGCTCTACCATTTCTAGTTCTTTGGTCTTGAGCAATGTATTAATGTTTCTGGATCTTAGAGATATCCCATGTAATTACATAAAATGGATCTAACAGTGGAACTTATTTCACAATGTTATTATACGGATAAATTAAATGAGATAATGTATGTAAAGTACTGGGCACTGTGCCTGACATACACAATGCATAAGTAAGTGTTTGCCTTTACTATTATTAGAGTCCAATCTTGATTATTCATGCTAATGAATGAGTAGTGCAACAAAAAAAATCTAACAGCACTGAATACTTTAAATACACAGTCTTCAAATTTGTCGTGATGTTTTTATACTTACACTTGAATTTTTCCTGATGTTCTGGCAATCTGCAATGTTTCAAACAAACTAATAAAGCCAAAATTTGAGGTCTGGGCTAGAAAACAATCCCTTTGCTTAAAATTCTTTTCTGCTGGCCAAGTATAAAAAGTCAGCTTTGTCTCTCATATTAATAAAAAATAGTCTTCGTAAATGAGCTGTCCCTACTCTCTAAATATATTTTTGTTTAATCTCGGTCTGGATTGGAAGAAGTAATTAAGCACTAGGTTTAAAAGGCTTCCTGATGGGCTGCAAAGTAGAACTGAAAGCAAACAGATGGTCAGATAGTCACCAACAGATTCTCTCCTAACCTGTTTAATTTTATCAGTCAGAAATGGAATACAAAATTTGTCGCTGATAATTCAGTTACAGTAAAAAGGATTTTTGTAAGCAATACATGGTTGACTAATGTTAACTAATGGCTGACTGCACAATACATATTTTAGAAAAGATTTTAAAGATTAGCCACAGACAATTAGAACATTCAACCTGATTGTGTCTGAGGATTTAATTTACTTTATTCCCCAGGGCTACCCAGAGGGTGGGTTGACCTTAAGGTTTATTGAACAATACTCTTCCTCAACAGAGTTACTAGTCTTTGTGCTAGAGATGAATCCATTTCGTCCTTCCCTCCTACCAGATTATGAATGTTTTACTAAACTTTCACAATACATTCTTCCCTACAACTATTCCACTTTTAAGCATCTTTTTAAACACCCAATCATCACCATAATTGATATCTGTGTTTCCCAAGCCTCTTTTAGTTGGGCCAAATTATTCCAATGACTTTGCCGTTGTTGCTATGAGATTTAGAAAACCAACTACCAAATGCTAGGCAACAAGTTGAAGGCACTAATCTTGAGTCTCTGTATTTGCCATGTAAAAGCTGCCATTTTCCACTGTTAGAGGCATCCAAAAATCATGTCCATTCATTTGGTGAACGGTTTCTGATTTTGGTCTTCTAAGTGAACAACTTCTATGAACACATTTAAACCTCATTGAAACAAACTTTGGCAGTTATGACAAGCACCATAGCATACATCAAATCCAACATTCAATTTATAAATACAGAAACAGAGTAGCAAAACATTCTGTTACCTAAGATGCAATTACTTGAGAACCACAAAAAAAAGAACTGTGGCTTGCTGTACTATATCCATATTATGCAAATGAAGAAAATACTGTGACTAGTGAGTGACTTATGATTTGGTTGTCAAGAATGTTCATTTTATTCATCTGTTTTTATAAATTATGCACTGAGTACCACCATAGAGGAAAATTGTGTATATTTAATTCAGTACATGGACAATCCAACCTACAACTAACTTCTGTTTTAGCAGTTATAAAAGAGATTATTTTACAAAAGTTACTCTGTAACTAATAAAACCCTCAGAAACCTACCACAATGTTAAATTTTCTGCACCAAAGCACACATAGAATGCATAGAGGCCGTGAAATGGAGATCATTATGGATCCAAAGGAAAGAAGTATGGGGAAAAAACTCCCAAACCACTTAAAATTCTCCAAGCTGTCATCACTCTAGCAACTCTGACCAAAAGCCAATGTTGATTTTTTTTTTCAAGTTATTGCATACTTGGTCCTGAGAGATGAGAAAAAAAAGAGAAAAATGAAAAGTTATTGCAATATATTAGGTTATATAGGCTCTGAGCTTACTATTCCTTTTCCATTAAATGTAAACTTACAAGGCGTTACAATCTTGAGAAACAAAACGTGTCATATACTACTGTGCCACAGTGGGTCAAGACATACACGAACAACTCTGAACAGGCACAACTCACTTCCTATAGAAAGACAACTTGGAAGCTAAATTCCTGCTACACAGTTCCCATCAAGAGAAACATTAAGGCCTGAATTTTTACACTTTGACCTATACAAGACTAGTTTATGTTTTCCAAATGTGCATGTATTCTCTATCTCTCTAATCTTGGGTGAATAGTCATTTATCCCACTTACTGACATTCACCTTTAGACACAATATCCCTCCTCCACACTAGAGGAGTTTTTTCTATTCTACTCTATGTACATGTCCAGGCAACTCTTCTTCCACTTACAGGACTTACTCCTTCCCCTGCCTCTTACCTTATGTTCACATTTATCTCCTCATACCTACTAGCTGCCATGAATCACTGGGAGAATAGATTTCTTGGCAGTTAAGCACATATTCTTTGGATTTAAAACAACTTGAGCTGGATTTAAGCTCTGTAGTTCACTAGCTGTGTGACCTTGAGAAAGTTGCTTAACTTCTCTGAATCTGTATACTGTATATATTTTCTTCCCTGAAAAATTGAGATAATCATAGTACCTAACTCATATTGTCAAGAAAAAATAAGACTGTACCTGACAACTTAAGTGTTCCTACTGGCTATCATTATTATGGCTGCCATCAAGAAATCCATTGCATTGGTCTGGGCAAAGATTTTTTGGGTAAGATCTCAAAAGCACAGACAACCAAAGAAGAAATGGACAAATAGGAATACATCAAGCTAAAAAGCTTCTCCACAGCAAAGGAAACAATCAACAGAGTGGAGAGACAACCTATAGAATGGGAGAAAATATCTGAAAACTATCCATCTGACAAGGGATTAATAACCAGACTACTACATGGAACTTAAACAACTCAATAGGAAACAAATCTAATTTAAAAAGTTGGCAAATGATCTCAGTAGACATTTCACAAAAGAAGACATACAAATGACCAACAGATATATGAAAAAATGCTCAACATCACTAATCATCAGGGAAATGAAAATCAAAGCCACATTGAGATATCATTCCCCCCTAGTTAAAATTGCAATTATCAAAAAGACAAAAAAATAACAAATCAAAGAGATATCTGCACTCTCATGTTTACTGTAGAACTATTCACAATAGCCATGATATGGTATGAACCTAAATGTCTATCAATGGATGAATGGATACGGAGAACATGGTATAAATACACAATGAAATATTATTCTTCCATAAAAAAGAATAAAATTCTGTCATTTGCAACAACATGGATGGAACTGGAGGGCATTAAGTGAAATAAGCCAGGCACAGAAAAGCAAATATCACATGTTCACATGTGGGAGCTAAAAAAGCTGATCTCATGGAGACAGAATGATGTTTACCAGAGGCTGGGAAGTGTAGGGGGGACAGAGAGATGAAGAGAGGTTGGTTAATGGGTACAAAATTACAGTTAGATAGAAAGAATAAGTTTCAGTGTTTGACTGCACAGTTGGGTGACTATAGTTAACAATAATTTATTGTACATTTCAAAATAGCTAGAAGAGAAAATTTGTAATGTTCTCAACACAAAGAAATGATAAATGCTTGAGGTGATGGATATCTCAAATACCCTGATTTGATCCCCATAAATATGTACAATTATTATGTAGTAATAAAAAATGCATTGCAAAGACAAATATTTTTGCTTTGATTTCTAAACTTTTGAGAAGCAAGTGCTACTCCTCTGTATTAGGGCAGAGCTGAGTACAAGTTTGAAAACTTGTTTGTTTTTCATTAGGCTATGAGGTATGGGCAGTCTTGCGATATAAACAAAATAGATTAATATTGTCTTGTCAATTATCACAGATCCCGATCACCCCCCTAGCCCAGTATAACATCTATTATTGGTTATTTTTATGACACCCAGCAAGAAGAGTCAGAAGACAGAAATTACCAATCCAAAGCCAAGAAACTTTTAAATACTCTTCAGATAACTACACTTAGTCACTTATAGAAGTATGTCACTTTGCACAATTTTTCAGTTCCATCAGGATCTTTGCCCCAAAATTTGTAAGTCATGTATTAAAATCAACATGGCAGCAGTCTTAAAGGAAAAGTTCAGTAATGCAAACTGAAGAGTTCCTTTCCTAAGTAAATCATCACCCCATTTATGTTATAAAAGAGCTCTTCCTAAGGTGTACACACTTTGTACTGTTTTGGTATTATTTAAAAGTACTATAAGATTATAATAAAGAAAGGATTTATTTTGGCAATATTTAATAGAATTTTGATAACAGGTTCATACGAACTGGGGTATTTATTGCAACAATAGACAAATCTTTAATAACCCATGAGAAAAAACTGAAACAAAACCCAAATACCATAAACATCTGCCAGTTGCATAGTGCTCAACAATCGAGTCCAATAAAGGAAGTAATAGAAGACAGCATCCATTTCTAAGACTCTTAGAAATTTAAGTCTTAACAAAGAAAGAGGTGCAGTTGTTCTTACTTGAATAGAAATTCTGAAAGCAGTTTTTCTTGAATCTGCTTTTGGCAGAGGGGTAGAAGAGGGAGAAAGCAAAGAACAAATAGCAGTATTGAAACTGCCTGGTTCCCAAAGTGAAACTAACTGCCCGATCTGTTCAGTCTAATTAAGGTTTTAACTAAAGGCATTAAGTTTGTCTCTGAAACTTTACAATTATTGTATTAGATTGAGACTCTGAGCAACTCAAATTTTACTTTGAAATATCAGAATTAAAATGTATGGAAAATAATGAGCAAGAGGCTCATAAAGTGGAGCCTAAAGGAAATACAAAGGGTTTTCTTTTTTTCAACCTAAACTTGCTCAAAAGCTGTAAGATTAAGTTTTCTGATATTTCAAAACTGTCTAAACACATCCGCGCATGGTAGCCAGAGATGACAAAGTTCAAGGGTCAAGGTTCTTGTGATTTAACATAATCTTCAGTTCTATTCCAAATACTCTTGAGTGTAAATAAACAAGCCAAAAAACAAAAACACACAACAACCACCTGGAATAGCTGCTGCTCTAAAGCTCAAGAAGAGGGAAGGGGTTCCTATAACCTACATCCTGAACCCACAGGTCTGCTCTTGCTACTGTTGCCCTTTCTCTTAAGCTGTGAAAAACAGAGGTACTTTCATTTATCATGGATAAACACTCAGCTTTCACCCCAGTTGATCCCATTCTCCACATAGCTGCTGAAAAATTGTTATTCTAAATTAAAAGCAAGTGAGTCCAGCGGGGAGAGTGTCCTATCACTTGAAGAAGCAGCAACTCAGCCTGCCACTATACAAGAAGCCACTTTTTAGTTCCCTTTCCATTTCTCAATATATTTGAAGCAATCAGGGAGTGTTAAAAGTAAAATCTTTTGAAAGAATAGAAAAATTCAAAATGAGGGACAATGTGGGGATAAAAACCAGATCTCCTGTCACATTAATTTTAAAAAAATCAACTTTGTATCATTGCACTCAACTTCCCCTCCCATTTTGTCTAGTTCTAACAGATCTTTAAACTGAAGTTAAACACCTTCTCCTACACACTCAAAATAACTCTACTACTGGAATCTCACTCTCTCCAAATAATCTCAGTGCCCCAGTACGCCTCCACTCAATCCCCATCAGTTACCACGTGTACCTCCATCCTTTATAGAAGTGCACCTCTTCTCCTCACCTCAGCACTTAGAGCATATTTGTCAAATGTCTCACTCTTGAAACTCACCAGTGTGTGATTTTACTCGACTTCTTCACCTAACCCTAGAGACTCTATACCACCACCTCCCATCTACTAAAACTCGGTAGCTTTCTTTTTCCCTCGAAGAAGAAACGTGACCCCAACGTTATGAGGCAAACAAAGCTAAACTCCTCGGAAAAAATGAAACCGATGCAACAAAAGGAAGAAAGAGAAGAAGGGGGTGGGGTGGGGGATGTTTGTGTCTTCCGAAGGAGAAGCTGCCAGACAAACTTCTGCAATTTAACGGTTCTGGGGCAGCAGAGGACTGTTGTGTAGGAAAACAACAAAGGTGGGCTCCCCACTCTCCTTACCGCCGTAGAGCCAGAGGAAGATGCAATATATACACGGATCACCATCCTGAGAACAGCAGCTGCGGTTGGTTGGGTCCTGAAAACGGCTGTGGAGCAGCTCCAGCAACGGCTGTAACTGAGCTATGGCCCAAACAGAGGCTGGTAGAGCAGGGTGGGGGAAGGTGCAAGGGGAACTGGCCAGAGCCCCGCCTCCGCCCTTAGCTGCTTTCTCTGGGTTCCCAGCGTTGCAGTCCCAGCTCGAAAGTCCGGAAGGCTCAGGCTCCTTGTTTGCATCATTTCTAAACTGTTTTTTTTTAAATAGGAAATCTCGAATAGCACCGCGAGATCTGTTGAAACATTTATTTTTGACTATTCCCTCCCAGAGAAGAGGGGGAGGAGGAGAAGGAAAAAGAAAAAGGGAGCACTGAAGTGAATTCCATTAGAATAAAGGACCTTTTCCCACAGAGACTAAAAGTCGTGCACATAACTCCCTGCTCAGAAATGTATGCAAATAAGAAGGCAGATCTTCCTGAAAGAGCAAGTTCTCTAATGAAAACCCATGTTCTCAAAGTCTGGAGCATTTTAAGACTCCTATTAGGTAGTGATTTTTATGTTAGCTGATTGGAGGAATTGGGCACTGAAGTACTAATCGATGCCACAGAGAGTTGAAGAGAAGTTTCAGGTTTCCCTAAGCCCAGAAACAGCAAGATTGGTTTTCTTTTTGAGTTTTGCGTTTTGTTAGAATAAGGATCCCTGCTTCTGTGGGAATTTGCAGGAGGCCTGATTGACAAGCTCAAGAGTGGACGAAGAAATTGCAACCAAAAAAATGAAAATACTGTGTAAGAAACTGAATTATTTTTGTTTTGTTTTGCTTTTTAACTGACTGAGGAATGGGAATTTGGATCTTAGATTGCAGCTTATGTTGAAATGTTGAACAGAGATAGCAGATGGTTATATGTAGCTCTAGGAAAATGTGCTAATAATTGATAATGTCCAGAGGGGGACCACACACATACTTCAAAGTGTAGTTTCAAGTTCCCAGATTATGCCAGATAGACTGAAAAAAGGAACTTGCGAGATGAATGAGAGTGGAGAGAAGGAGTCAGTCACCTGTCCTACTTCTTTACCTTTCCTTTGCAGTTTGTCCGCCCTCCTCATTCTAGTGGTTTACCGCCTTTGCCTAGGCTCAACAATTGCCATAGCTTCCGAACTCTTCCCTGCCTACATGTTTCCCCTTCTCCAATCGATCTTAAACACTAATTCCAAATTAATCTTTTCCATGTGATCCATAAAAGAGCCTTGAGAGGTGGGTACTATCACATCAGTTTTACAGTTGAAGAAATTGAAGCTCAGGAAAATGAGAAAATAAGTAATTTTCTCAAAGTCATATAGCTAGTAATTTCCAGAGTCAGGTCTTGAACTCAGGTCCAACCAACTCCAAAGGCCACCCTCTTAACCATCATTGTTAACAAGCTGCCTGGCACAGGAAAAGTACTCAAAAAATGTTAGCGATTTTTCATCCTAAAACATCACTTTCATGTATCACTAAAGACAAAGTAGGTGGAAATATTTAAGATAGCTTTCCATGGGCTATCAAACCAAACCTAAATTGTGTTTCTAAGGAGTCCCTGCCTTAATCTGACCCCACACTATTCATACTAGCTTGCCCTTTGCTCTCCCAAACTGGCTACCTTCCTTAAGAATCGTTGCCTACCCACTGCAATCATCATACTTATGTCCACTTTCATGCCTTTTTCTCCTCCTGGCCCTTCCTTCACCTTCTCCCAACATCCTCATGCCCTTTTCTGCCCTCTCCACTTGTCTAACTTTTAACCTTTTCTAGACACAACCAAAAATCTTTATACACATGATGGGGCAAAAGTAAGTCAGGGTGATCTAGCCACCCTAATCATTGCCAACATCAGGGCTACTGTTATTGTGTCTTCCAGCTCACACAACAGAGGAATCTTTTCTCTGGTTTTGATTTGGCAAAATAAACATAATTTGTCTTATACTACCATAGTACAACTTCCCTCCCTCAGTGGTCAACATGTACTCTATTTGGACCTGTAGTCTCTTTTGAAATGATGAGAAAAAGTATAGAAAGAAAGAAATACTCTTGCATTTATCCTACATACTCATATGACAAAATTAATTATCTCCAGAGAATTGAATGACAGATTAGCAATGAGTCTTGTGGGCCTTGTCTAGAACTTTGAGGAATTGGGAAGATAATTTCTGACGTGTTTTTCTTTTAAATATGGATATATTAATCTAAGTGAAAATTTCTCCAATAAATTGATTTATAAACAAAATCTGTTGGCCCTTATTGATAACACTTGGGATACACTGGGGGGGACATTACCAATATTTCTAACCTAGAAATTAACATTATAGATAATATTACTCTTGCTTCTCACTACATTCAGCCATTCCTGGAATGGATATTCTATAATGGTCATTTCTTCTTCATTTTAAGTCATCATAGAATAGTCCCCCAAACCATTTGCTTATATAATTTGAATGGAAATGTTAAGACTTCATTAAAGTAAGATGGATCAAAGGGTTTTCAAACAGCATTTGTGACTTATTGTTTTAAGAAATCTATTTATTAAGCAAATGCCAATACTTTTCAAAAATTACAACATAAATGTATGCTGTGTGCAGAAAACTTAGCAAACACTGAATAGAAAAAATTACCTATACACCCAGTATTTGAAGACAACGTCTGTTAATAAGTCAGCATAAGCCCTAGCGGGCCTAATCAGAGCTAGGTAAAGGAGGACTGGGATACGGGGTTGAGGGAAGTGGCAGGGAGGGAGAGAGCGAATATATTTTAAAAATTTACTTATCATATGATATATACTATTTTGTAAATGCCTTTTTTTTTTACCTAGGAAATACGTTTTTGAAAATTTCCCATGTCAGAAAATATAATTCTACAACATGATTTTGAATGGATTTACATGATTCCATTTTATAGATGCACCAAGAGTTTTAAATAATTCTCTATTATTGAACATAGTGTTTGTTTTCAATTATTCTATATTTTAGTTAATGCTTCAGTATATATTTATCAATAAATTTTCCCCACATCCCTAATGATTTCTTAAGAATAAATTCCTCAATGTGAAATTGCTGGCAAACTGGATGGATAATCCAGCCTATTGTCACAATGCTATAAATTGGGCCCAGTATTGCCTTGGTCTAGAGTGGGAAAAGAATTTCGATTTAAGCCAAGAATTAGCTGATGTTACCCCAAACACAAGAATTGGGTTATGGAGGTATGAACTGAGGCCTTATGGCCATGGTTGTAGAGAATGGTGTCTGAGGACAATTCTTAGCAGGTCTTACTCTCGTCCCCTCCCCACTTCCCACCCCTTTATTGTCTTGATATATGACCCTAACATTCTGTACTTTTCTGAGGTGGGAGGTAGTACTTTATTGCCCCATATCCCCTTTGACGGGCCAAGTACTCATGCCCATAATGATGTCAGCATGAGTACAGCACTCCCCAAAATGCACATTTTGGTTCCCTGTCTTGGATTTTTGGACCAATTGCTGAGCTAGCAAGCATAGGACAGTTTCAGTGAGCTGGACATAAAGTGGTAGAATTGGAGTGTATGGCATGGGCATAGGTGAACAGATAGAGGACAAAGGCCACAGAATTGAGGATCTCTCACATGGAAGGGTTCCACATAAAAGTCCAATAATCTCTGGTAGATATGGGTCAGGTCACATAGATGCCCTAGGATAAGAACTAGAAGATGTCTCCCATTCAGAAACTCTATCTCAGCTTTCAATCTCCATCCTTCTCTCTTTCCAAGTCTTCACTGTACTCACTGGAGGCTCCACTTTATGATGAGAAAACTCTCCTTTATCTTCAATCTTTTCTCTGAATGTTCTTTCCACCTCCTTGCCCTGATACTTCCCCTTCTCAAGTAGAGACTTCGTACTCTCCCACACCCGCTCAGGGTTGAGTCTTCAGGCCGGTTATCTTCATTCCCCATGCAAAAAACATCTGTATTTTCTTGCTCAGCAAATGCCCCCTGTGCAGAAGCAGGTCTAATTTATCACCAAGCTCTTTAGAGTTGTAATCCATCCCCTTTTCTTTGTTTCTTTCTTTCTTTCTTTTTTTCTTTTTTTGTAGAGATGAGGTCTCACTCTGTCACCCAGGCTGGAGTGCAGGGGTGCGAACATAGTTCACTGTAGCTTCCAACTCCTAGGCTCAAGTGATCTTTCTGCCTCAGCCTCCCAAGTAGCTGGGATTACAAGTGTGAGCTACCATGCCTGGCCCTGTCTCCATTTCTTACCCTGTTAATTATTCACTTTCTTGTTTAGGTTTTTGATATTTTTAAGAAGATTTTGTAAAATATCTTCTCACATTTTAAATTGCCTTTAGCAAGAGAGTTGTTCCAGATCACCTATCCATTATTTCCAGAAGCAGAAACTTTCCCTGTTTTTAAACTTTTGAGAAAGTAAAAATATTTACCTACAAACTGCAAAATTACAATTAAAAATGTTTAATGAAGTATCTGCAAAACATTACCATATTAATTAAATATTAAGTTTAGGGTTCATAAAACTTTCATTTCATTTGAAAACAATTTGGAGTTTAGATTTGTTTCTCACATCACCAGAATTCTCAAGTATACATAATGGCTGCAGAGAAATCACTGTGAAGCATAATTTAATGAATTGGTTGTAGATGAGTAGTTTTAAATTTAAAAAGAAAATTATAAAAATCCTAGAATATTTTTATTTAACATTTATATTTAAGTAAGATTGTAGTACATATGCATTTTTATATGTCTGATACACTGTGGAATGATGTTTCCAAAATAATAATGCCTGGGGTCTTCATGGTCCTCAAAGAGTCTTGATTGTTGGATGAACCACCACCATCACTCAGTGATGCCCTGATGCACACCTTCTTGCCTGCTCTGGCAGATGGGAGACCAGGAATGTAACATTTTTCCTCTATTAACACACAACACATTAACACATAAGTGTCTAAGGCACACAAAAAATACTGCACATTGGAGGATTTACTGTTATGCTCCTCAAGTGTCAGCAGAGGGGCAATGTCTACAGTGGAGATAGGGTAGGTTAAATAACAGAGTGTTGTGTTTGGGAGTTCTAAGTCTGTCTCAGTCACTTGCTATATGGTGATGTGCACCAGCGGGAAGCAACTTTAGGACTCAGTGCCAGAAGGTGTCTTGGAAGTAATTGTGTTGAGTTCTGATCACACCCAAGATGCTATGTCCCTAGTTACAGCCACTAGAGGGCGCCACTCACCTATAGAAAATACGTGTGCGGTGCTTGGAAAAGTAAGACTTAAAGAGAGACAGTTTTTACCAGCTCTGTACAGAATTCCAGCAGAAGGATAGAATGTCATTTCATCCATTGTCCCTGAGAAGTAACAAGTAAAGTTATCAGGAAACAATAGGACTCCAGGCAAGAACAACAACTATTTCCAAAACTTTCTGATACTTGGAGTAAGGACTACTGGCCCACTCTTCTTTCTTTAGGTATCACTGATTCCAGAAGAAAAGTGAGTTAACTAGGCTATCATTAGGAAGAGATGGAATATGGCTAGGGTGGAGGGAAACTTCTCAGGAGCAAAAGTAATTTTTCTTTGTCCCCAGAGCAGAATGTACAGTGTGACTAGGATCGCGTAGAGTAACGTGGGTTCCTCATTCTGGATCCTATGCTTCTCTTTTAGCCCTCTTATTTGGTATGGAATGGTATTTCGTTGTTGTTTTAATTGACATTTCATTAATTACCAAGAAGTTGTGCACCTTTTCATATATTTATTGCCATTTGTATATTTTCTTTTGTGGAATATCTTTTTAGAACTTTTGCCCATTTTTCTATTTGTCTTTCTTTGTCTCTATTCCTAATAGAAGCCTTTTGTCCCTTATTTGTTGCAAATAACTTCTTACATCCTGAGGCTGTCCTTTTTACTTTTTAAATGAACAATTGTCCTTAATTTTAAGTTAAAACTATGCCTCAACCTTTTCCTTTATGGTTAGTGTTTTTTTGTAAATTAAGAAATCTTTCCAGACCCTGAGGACATGAAGATATTCTCTCACATTTATTTATAAAAGCTTGATTGTGGTGCTTTTTACTTTTAGATTTAAAATCCATCTGGGATTTATCAGTGTATGAAGTTTGAGATATGAGTCAAGTTTAATTTTTTTCCAAATAGATATCCAATTATTCTAGAACTAATAATTGAAAAAACGTATTTTTCCCACTGCTTTGCAATACCACCTTTGTCAAAGATCAAATGATTAGACATGCATGAGTTTGTTTCTGGCATCTATTCTGTTCCGTTTGTCTGTCTACCTTTCTGCCGTTAACACACTAACTTAATTACTATACATTTAAATATCTTAAAATTTGATGCAGCATTTTCTCCTATTTTAGTCTTCTTTATCAAGTGTCCTGACTGTTCATAGCCCTTTATATTTCCTTTTAAAATGTTAGAATTTTTGTAACTGCAATATAGAAATACAATTGATTTGTGTACAGTGACCTTGTATACTGTAATTTTTCTAAGCTCACATGTTAATATTAATAATTTATCTGTACATTATTTTGCATTTTATATTTACACAATTATATCAACCATAAAAATGTTGGTTCTGTTTTTCCTTTCCAATATTATACTTTTTATTTATTTGCATTTTCTTATTGCAGTGACACCTCCAAAATACTCATTACTTTTACTATTTCTGTGTAACAAACAACCCCAAAGCTTACTGTCATGAAACAATCATTTTATTATGCTCACAGATTCTGTGAGTCAGGAATCCAGGCAGGGCACAGTGATGACTACTTGTCTCTTCTCTACTATAACTTGGGCCTCAGCTGGAAAGCATTGAATGCTGGGAGTCACTTTATGGCTGTAGGCTGAAACCATCTGGAGGCTCCTTTGTTCATGTGTCTGGTGCCTGTGTTGAGATAATTCAGACACTAAGCTCAGCTGTAAATGTTGACTAGAGTGCCTGCATGTGGCCTCACCATGTAACTTGGGCTTTTTCATGGCATGGAAGCCTCAGATAGTTGAACTTTTCATACTGCAGCTCAGAGCCCAGCAAAAAAGGCAGAAACTATATCACCTTTTATGACCTTACCTCAGAAGTCGCATAGCATCACCTCTCCAAAGAGCTATATGCTGGAAACAAGGAAAATAATACTTGAACAAACACCAAAGGAACCTTTAAGGTGATGTGGGATTGCTCCAAAAGCAAAAGTAATTTTTTTTTATTTCAGAATATTATGGGGGTACAAACACTTTGGTTACATATATTGTCTATGCACTGCCCAAGTTAGAGCTACAATCGTGAACATCCCCCAGACAGTGCACCCCGCACCCATTAGGTGTGAGTTTTCCCATCCCCTCCACCCCCTCCCACCTGCCCGACCCCTGATGAATATTATTTCCATGTGTGCATATAAGTATTGATCAGTTAGTACCAATTTGATGGTGAGCACCAGTGAAAAAAAAAACAAAAGTAATTTGTCTTTGAAATTGGATAACATCTTCTGGAGACTCATTATTAGTACAATATTTTTATCTCAAGATCTATCACTCAACCAAAAATAATCCTGCTTAAAAAAAATAGATGTGACTGAAAACCAAAAACAAAAAGAAAATCATAAAACCAGCCAAAACATAAAAAGACATATTACCAGGAGCAGAAATAGAACTTTTTGTTGACTACTCGTCAAAAAAAATGGGAGACAGAGGACAATGGAAAGCTAACTTCAATGTGCTGAAAGAATACAATTGTCAACATAGAAGTCTAAAGCCAACAAAAATATCCCTTATAAACTAATGTTAAAAAAAGACATATTCAGATAAACAAAACATAATTCTTCACCAGAAGTTCCATTGAAATACTAAAGGATGCATTTCAGGCAACAATTTTAAAAAGAGTATAGACAGAATCTGAGCAATGCAGCACAGAGTAAAAACCTATGGAAATGGTGAATATTTGTGTAAATCTGAAATGAACAATGACTGTGTAAAACAATGATAATAATGTCTTGTGACTTTAAAATATGCATAGAACTAAAAGACGTGAGAAAATTTAAAAATTTTATATGTAATTAAATACCCTCCCATAAAGTAAACTATAGGCCCAGATGGTTTCATTGGCAAATTCTACCAAACATTTATGGAATAAATAATACCAGTTTACCCATATTTTTCCAGATAATAGAAGAAAATGGATAGTTTCCAATCATTTCATGGGCAGCTTAGTATTTATTCCAAAGCTTGATGAGTACATTACAAGAAAAGAAATCCATAGGCCAATCTAATTTCACTCTTGAAAAATAGAAGCAAATTTGCTAAACAAAAGAGTGTCAAACCAAATCCAGTAGTATATAAAAAGGATAATACTTTATGGCCAAGCTGAGTTGTTCTAACTGTTGAGCAGAACACTCTGCACCAGTTACTAATGCCAGGAATGTACTCTAATCGCTTCTACCCATTGCATCTTGGCATCAGAGTCGCCAAGGAAAACACAGTGCAGTCAAACACTGGATGGAACAACACTTTACTCACATGGCAAAGAGACAGAGCAAGATCAGCTTCAATAGTGTGCTTTGGTTCCCGCTCCCATGGCTAGAAGGTCCCCCCTGGCAGCCAATGCAGGGCAATTGGCTAAGCACACCCCTCTTGTGGCTCAGAAGAAGGAAAATGATCCCCTTCCCCCACAGTCTGAAATACTGAAAGTTGGGAGTTTGCTTGAGAGCCACTGATGCATGCACTTAGCAGAACAAAGGAACACTCATTAAGTCTGAAACAGGGAAAAATATTACCATGCAAGGCAGTAAACCCAGAGCAGGTTGTATGGGCTCTTTACCTATTGGTAAGGAAATGTTCTAGTCTGAATGTCCATTCCTATTTGCTGAGTGGGGGTTGAAAGGTTGCATGCAGGAGACTGCCTTTTCCAAAACTAAGAATTCAGGGTTGATTCAACATGTGAAAAGAAGTCCATGTAATATGCTTCATTAACTGAAGGAAGGAGAAAAGTCATATGATCATCTCAATAGACGGAGAAAAGAAATTTGATAAATTCAACATCCCTTCATATTTAAAAAAATAGCAAATTTGAAATAAAAGGGAGCTTCTTTAATCTGATAAAAGATGTATACAAAAGCTAAAGTAAACACCACATATAGTGGTGAAATACTGAAGTTTTTCCTGTGACAGTGGAAATGAAACATGATTACCTATTCTTACCTCTTCTACTCAACATAGTGCTAGATTAGGTTATAGACAATACAATAAGACAAGAAAAAAATAAATGCATAATTATTGAAAGGGAAGAAATTTAAATTTCATTAATTGTAAATAATATGCAGGTATATATAAAATACAAAAAACTATAAACTATTTTAAATAATAAGTTAATTCATCAAAACAGCTGTTTGCAAGATCAATACATAAATAGAATGGTATTTCAACATATAAACAACACACTTGGGAAATAAAATATTTTTATATACCACTTAAAATAATATTAAAAAAATATTGAAGGAAAAGAACAAAGTTGGAGGACCATCATTACCCAACTTCAAGATAGTATGAAGCTAAAATAATCAAGAAAGTGTGGTATTGGTGAAAAAAATAAACAAATAGAACAATGGAACAGAATAGAGAGCCTAGAAATAGACCCACATAAATACAGTTAACTGACCTTAGACAAAGGAGCAGAGGCAATATAATGGAGAAAAGGCAGTCTTTTCAACAAATAGTACTGGAACAACTGGACATCCATGTGCAAAAAAAATGAATCTAGACGTGAGACCTTACATTCATCACAGAAATAAACAAAAATGGATCACAGACCTAAATGTAAGATGTAAAATGAATAAACTCTTAGAAGATAACACAGGAGAACATCTAGGTGGCCCAGAGTTTGGCAATGACTTTTTAGATACAACACCAAAGGCATGATTTGTGAAAAAAAAATTGATAAGTTGACCATCATTAAAATTAATTTTTTTTTTGCCCAGAATAGGCAAATCTATAGGGAAAGAAAGTAGATGGGTGGTTGCTAGGGGCTGGTGGTGAGGGGTGGGGAGGGATAGGGGATTGGGAGGTGAGGACTATAGGGTATGCAGTTTCTTTTGGGGGGTCATGAAAATGTTTTAAAATTTATCATGATGATGATTGCACAACTGAATACAGCACAACTAAAATCCATTGGATCGTACACTTTAAAGTGGTGAATTTTATGGCATGTGAATTATATACTAATAAATCTGTCACCAAAATAATTAAAATTTCTGCTCTGCAAAAGAAACTGTCAGAAGAATAAAAAGAGAAGCCATGGCCTAGGAGAAAATATTAATATTTACAAAAGACATACCTGATAAAGGACTGTTATCCAAAATATACAAAGAACTTTTAAAATTCAACAAGAAAACAAACAACCAATTAAAAAATGAGCCAAAGATCTTAACAAACATCTTACCAAAGAAAACATACAGATGGCAAATGAACATATGAAAAGATGCTCAAAATCTTATGTCGTCAGGCAAATGCAAATTAAAACAATAATGAAATACCACTACACACCTATTAGAATAACCGAAATCCAGAACACTGACAACACCACATGCTGGTGAGGATGTGGAGCAACAGGAACTCTCATTCATTGCAGGCGGAAATGCAAAATGGTATAGCCACTTTGGAAGACAGTTTGGCAGTTTCTTACAAAACCAAATATATGCATACCATATGATCCAGCAATCATGCCCTTGGTATTTAAACAAATGAGTTGAAAACTTGTGTCCACAGAAACCTGCACATGAATGTTTATGGCAGCTTTATTCATAATTGCCAACACTTGGAAGCAAACAAGATATCCTTCAGTACGTGAATGGATAAACTGTGGCACATCTAGAAATGAAATTTATTCAACTCTAAAAGGAACTGAGGTTTCAAGTCATGAAAAGACATGGAGGAACTTAAAATCTGTACTATTAAGTGAAAGAAACTAGTCTGAAAAGGCAACATACTGTATGATTCCAACCATATGACATTCTGGAAAAGGCAAAACTACAGATACAGTAAAAAGATCAGTGGCTTCCAGGGGTTGAGGGGAGAGAGGGATAAATAGGTGGAGCACAGAGGATTTTTAGGGCAATGAAAGTACTCTGTATGATACTATAATGGTGGTTATATGTCATTATAAATTTGTCCAAACCCATAGGATGTACAACACCAAGAGTGAGCCCTAATGTAAACTACGGACTTTGAGTGATAATATGCCAATATAAGTTCATCGATTATAACAAATGTACATCTTTCTTAGAATGCCACTATTTAATTCAAATAAGCAAATTATATTCTCCCACCATCAGTCTTATAGAACCTCTTTTTTTCTTCTTACTAAGATTACTAATAGCGGTTCATCACTCTCATTTACTAATTTTCTTACTACTTACTCTAAGTTGTTCCCCCATGCCTCATAGAGCCTGAGAATTAGGACAAGAGTACTTCTGTGGTTTGCAAATGGTTTGTTTTCCCCCACGAAGTCTCATGTTGAAATTTGATCCCCAATGTTGGAGGTGGGGCCTGGTGGGAGGTGTTTGGGTCATGCGGGCAGATTATGGATCCCTCACGAATGGCTTGGTGCCATTCTCAAGAGAGGGAGTTCTCACTCTTAGTTCCCACAAGAACTTGTTGTTGAAAAGAGCCTGGCAAGGAGTCCTCTCTCTTTTTTCTTCTCTCTCCATGTGATTCCCACTCTCTCTCCATGTGATTTCTGGCTCCCCTTTGCCTTCCGCCATGAGTGGAAGCAGCCTGAGTCCCTCGCCAGAGCAGGGCCTGGTGTCACACTTCTTGTACAGCCTGCACTGTATGAGCCAATAAAGCTCTTTTCTTTATAAATTACCCAGTTGTTAGGTATTCCTTTCTAGCAACACAAATGGACTAAGAAAAGTACCATGTGTGACTATCAAGTCTATAAATATTTGGAATGGGATCATATACTACATACACACTATAAAGCTGATGAATGCTAGTATTAGGAAAAGATACATTGTAGAAAAGAACACTTCCATTTCTAGACTATAAGACTGTAAATAAACACTTTTGCAGTGCTTATGATGTGCCAAGAAGTGTGTAAAGCCTTGTATGTACACTCAGTATTCCATTTAACTCTTCATAACAATCCTATGAAATAGCTATTAATATTATTATCCCTATTTGACAGAGGATAAAACTTAGACACGATATTTAAGTAACTTACTCAAGGTCACCTAACTAGTAAAGAGAGAAGCAATGTTTCAAAAGTAGGTTTAAGTATATGTGTTTTTAACCACTGTGCTATACTGCCTCCTTGAGGACAAAGATCATATTTTATTTATTTCTTAATACCTCAGAATGCCTAGCATAGTAGTTGCTCAAAAAATATTTCCTAAATGAATGACTATATAAAAAATGCATTTCAGGTAAGTCAACAGACTTTCATGCATTCAAAGAATTTATGTGCTCTAGGAAATTATCTCATCCGTCTTGGAACTTTGATCCCTATTTATTAATGTTGTTCTGCCCTTACCAGTCTATAGAAGTTTGTCTAAACACCATTAATGTCTTCCAAAATTAATCTTTGAAATTCTAGGAACTAAATCTAAAGGAGATTTTAAAACCAGTTTAATGGATTTCAACATATCCTTTAATAAAGGACTGTAGGATGCATCAGTGTGACGAACGAATACCTATTTTTAAGATTTGATTCTTATTTTCTCTAATGAGACTCTATTATTTTACTAGGGAATGATCATCTTAGATATGATAGTATTGGCATCATTTGCTAACTTAGCTGGAATTACAGAAAAATTATTTCTGATTCTTTAAGGTCTCGGTTTCCTATCCTAACTGAACACCTACTATATCTCCAGGGATTCACAATCTCATAAAGACAAACAAATCTAAGTAAATAATTCTAATATAAGATAATGATAAATTCAATAAAATAGACACAAGCAAGATTCTATTGGAAGAGATTCATCAAGACAAGGTGTATCTGAAAAGGTTAACATTCATTTAAAAGACAATTTACTGGGCAGCTATCACTTGCTAAACACTGTGCTCATTATGAGAGAGACAGAGATACATTAAAACAAGATTCCTACACTTAAGAGGTTCATAGCCTTGTAGGAATACTGATAGGAAACCAAAAAATTATAGTACTAACTGAGGAGTGTTACAGAAAACTGTGTATATAAAACAGACAACATAAAATAGTGTAAGAGCATATTCTTGGTAGAAATAGGGAAGGTTTGCTGAGAAGCTAACTTTCTTCTTTTGGATTATTATTTATTTATATTATTTTGAATATGTAACATATTCACATGGTTCAAAATAAAGCAATATAGCAAGGCTTACATTAAGAAGTCCCATTCCTATCCCCTCTGCATCTACACTCCTCCCTTTACCCCCTCCATTAACTGCTTTTATTCGTTCTTGTGGATACTTCAAGTGTCTATGTGAAAACAAGAAAATGAAGATATATATAAAATTATCATTTCCTTCCTTTATTTATTAAAAAGGTAGTACATTTCTAACTCTTCTGGTGGAGATTTTTTTTTAAAAGGGGGTACACTATAGATACTCTTCCTTTCTTGGCTTTTTTTTTTTTTTTTCACTTAACTACATATCCTGGAATCTTCCCATGTCACTATAAATAGAGAGGGTCCTCGTTCACTGTTTTTTAAACAGATGCATAGTACTCCATTGTACAGATGTACCATAATTGATTTAACCAGTTCTCTAGTGGTGGACATTTGGGTTATTTCCAATATTTTATTTATGCAAACAATACACCAATAAATAGCTTTCTATACATATGCATGTATATCTATAGACATAAATTCTCAGTAGGATTGCTGAGTCAAAGTACAAATTCATTTGCATTTTTTATAAATATTACCAAATTATCCTCCATAGGAACTGTTCTACCAAAATATAGGAGTGCTTATTTCCTGAAGCTTATTGGTGGAAATTCTCTCTCATTGCACTTTAATGCATAGTTCTCTTTTTATGAGAAAGTTTGAGCATGTTTTACATGTATGTGGAATGTACACTGTCTTTTTGTGAACTGTGCATTCATGTCGTTTTGTCATTTTTCTGTTGGATTGCTTGTCTTTCTCTTATCAATTTCTAGAACCTCTTTACAAACTAGGAATATTAGCTCTTGTCTGTGATATCAGTTGTAAATATTTTTTCCATTTATCATTTTCATTTGTCATTTTTAAAATTATGACAATTATTTTTTCTTTTGATCACAAAGAAGTTTTTGTTTGTTTATTTTTAAGGTAGTTGACATTATCAATCTTTTCTTCTTTGGTCCGGATTTTTAACCATAGCTTAAAAGGTCTGTCCTATCCCTCAATTATAAAGAAATCTACCTGTGTTTTCTTCTTGTCCTTTTATGGCTTTTTTTTTTTACATGTGGTATTTATTCTGAATGTTCAGTGTATATTACAACAATCTCTTTACATCTATTCTCTCCTTTGCTTTTTGCTGAAATACTTTAAAGCATATCAAATTCCAGACGTCATAGCAGTTCACCCCTCAATACTTCAGTATGTGTATCTAACTAATAGGACTTATTTTTCCACATAATCACCATGTCATCGTCATACCTACCAAAATTAACAATAATCCCTTGATAGCATTTAATACCCAGGTTAGGTTATATTTTTCTTAATTATCTCAAAGATGTCTTTTTACAACTTTGTTTTTCTCATCAGTATGCAAAACAAGGCCCACACATCATGTTTGGTTGTTAAGGCTCTTAATTTTGTTTTTTTCTACATCCCCCTGCTTTCCCTCTGTTATGTATGTAAATTTAAGGAGCAGACAGAGGAGAACCAAAAGAGTGCAGTGTTGCTCTTTGAAACTGAATTTAGCGCCTCCTCAAATTCTTTGGGGAAAGAAAGAGGATTTAAACAAACGAATTACATTTAGCTTTTCTCAAGCTTATTTAATTTCAATAAGACACATAATTCATAAAAAGTAATTTGTTTTTGAAAAATCTAAACTTTATGGAATTAATCTAGGATTCTTCAAATAGTTTTTTGCAAACATACTTATCAGTTCTCATTTTATGCACTTATTGTTATATTTGAAATATTTTCTAATAGGAGGAAAAAAATAATTTCAGGGATGTATCATAATTTGAGTACAGTACGTACAATGACCCTGGACCAGTGTGGCTGAAGTGTAGTGACCAAGTGTTGGAGTGACTTGAGATGAGGGGCAAAAAGAGAGGCAGACACCAAACCATGCGGGGCTTTCTAGGACCATTAAGGATTTTGTTTTCTTCCCAAGAACAACGGGAAGTCATTGAAAAGTTTTAATTTTGCAGTTGTACACCTTCAACTCAGGCAAATTATGAATATTTCTATGTGTGATTAACTAGCTCACATACAAATATACAAGGGAATGTAAGCTGTTTGGTTCTCATCAACCAATATGTGAGTCAAAACTGAGCGAATTTTTAAAAACTGAGTAAATCATGTTGTCAAGCCTGGAAACACGGCGTCACATTTCTCTTCACATTTCCTCCAACTCCCAAAGATTATGCAGAACTAGAACTGACCTTCTACCTGACATATTCAGGGTTCAAAAGTTTCTATTTGAAAGAAAATAAGTTATATTTATGAAAAAAGAAAAGTCATACAGTCATTATCTTTTCAGAAATAACATCAGTGCTTTCATTTTCCTTTCCGTTTCTGTGATGAAAGTTGAAATTTCACTTAATATTCACCAATTGAGATTTAAGGTACTAGCAAAACACAAATGGGATGTTAAAATAAAAACTGATTCCCCTGAATCACAATAACTATGTGCTATTCTTCTGACAGCTGTGTACATTTTTTTCACATTCATTTCAATCTCTCAAAATCAACCTTCTTGGAAGGAAGAATATTGTTACAGAGAGAACGTCAAGATTGAAGTAAACCAGAATGGGATCACAGACCCAATTCTACCACATATTTATAGTGTCCCTCAGAGTAACAGTCTCTCTGAGACTTTTTTTTTTTTTCATGTACGAAATGGTTATAATAGTACCTAATGTGCAGAGTTGCTGTGAGGATTGAGCGAAATAGCTCATATAAAGCATCTGGCACACAGTAGATGCACAGTATAATTAGAATATGTTTTGTTTTTTCTTTGAAACAAGGTCTCTGGTCTCAAATGCTTGGGCCCAAGCAATCCTCCTGCTCTAGCCTCCTGAGTAATGGTAGATTTGAGGAATTTGAGATATATCAGCATTTCTTAGTATATGTATTAACAGCTGATAATGTCTCATTGATAATTGATCTATATCATCAATGATATATCTTGTTGATAATCTCTCATGGATAGTGTCTGAGGGATCATTGATTTTACTCTTTAAGGCCCTAGTTCATCCACTTATAGTTTTATACATTAGGTAATTAACATTACTAGACAAAGTGATTGTGTGTGATTTTGTTTCACTTTCTTAATATATTCAGTTCTTTTTCTGTTATACATTTATTTTCCTACTAGAAAAGTAGTATAATCACAAGTGATTTTCTTTTCCCAGGCCACATCATCATGTTTTGAGCTATGCTAACAAATCATCAAATAATATTTCTATGACTCTGGATGCACTTGCTTTAAAAATATCTAGTACCTGCTCTACTTTATTCAGGGACCCAGTGAATCACAAATACTTAGGAGGCATCTCTCAGATTCCGTGTGAATCAATCCTTTTGGCTACTACATGATGCCTCCTCTTTTCTTCCTTTCCTGGCTGCACTAATGCCTCCCATGCCAAAAAAAAAACCTACGGAATCCACTGCCTCTTAAGGCACCACTCACTACTGATGATTGTTGAAGGTTCTTGCTGCTGTTGGTACTCCTGGACATTTTTATATGAAGGCTGCTAATGTCTACTGCCCTTACCTGGGGGAGACATTTTTCTCTCTCTTGATATCCCTCTAGGACTAAAAAATGAGTTTTTTTTAAATTGCAAAATATTAAAAGGGTACAAATGTTTTAGGTTACATGGATCACTTTTGTAATGCTTGAGTCCTGGCTATAGGTGTGTCCATCACCCAAACAGTGTTCATTGTACCCATTAGGTAGGTTTTTACCCCTCCCCTCCCCCTCCCCCCTGACTGATTTCCACTGAGTTTTACCTCCCTCTGTGCGTATGTGTGTACGTTGGTTAGTTCCAACTTAATAGTGAGTACATGTGGTGTTTGTTTTTCCATTCTTGAGATACTTCACTTAGGAGAATGGTCTCCAGTTCCATCCAGATTGTTGCAAAAGGTATTAATTCATCTTTTTTATGGCTGAGTAGTACTCCATGGTATACATATACCACATTTTATTAATCCACTCATGAATTGATGGGCAACCCTGGCGTGGATGCAGAGAGGAAGGAATGCTTATACACTATTGGTGGTACTGCAAAAAAATGAGCTTTTATACATGAGGTAGGTCAGTAACAAGTCCAACTGAGTGATATATACTTATTCTGTAATTGGAATCACCCTTTCTAATGTGGCTGATCTATTTTCTTTGAACTCATCTTGAGTTCTTTGACTTCTCTTCCCTAAGGACAAGTTCTTTTCCAGTAGGTTCTTTGGCCCATCAGGTAGCTAGAATCTTGGCATTGCTTTTCCAACCAATTCTCTAAGTATTCCCAGACATGTCAAAAGCCTAAATGGAACAGAGTTTGGGTACATGCTGAGACCCCCTACAACTTCCTCTTCCTTGTAAAAACTCTGTAGCACATACTGCAGTCTATATCTTCACTCGGGAATTGACTCATGCAAGAATGGGAAAATAACAGTCCTTTATCTGGGCATGCTGAGCTTTGTTTACAGGCCCAGATTCTGACATACCAAATAGCCCTGGACTTTGTGACATCCTCCCCCAGCACAACCAGGGTGATAGAACAAAGCTGGGCTATAATCCAGACTTCAAGTTACTTCTGGTGTGAATTAGCATACTTTTTCAAGATGAGCATTTTCCCTTCAGTTCCTGATCCCTTTTACCCTACAGACATAGGCCTCCAGATTCTTCCTTTCTTCCAGAACTTCCCTGAGGCCTCTCTAGAAGAGCCACATGTTCAAAACCACTGTTCATTAGAAAAGTCTATGGTATGGGTAGGCAAACTCCCTAACTTATGATGACAACTACTCCAACCTCATTTCTGATACACTCTCTACCTTAGCTTTTCTGTTTTCCATGGAAATCAGACATAGTCCATGGTAAATTTTTCCTAAGCAAAGGACAGCCTCATCTACCAGCCTTAGTTCCCAAGCACTGGGCTCACTGACATAGAAAAAAATCTTTCCCTGATTCATCTATAGGCAATAGATCATAATTGTAGACCCTCTGTATCAGATCCACCCCATTTTCTGCCAGCTCTTTTTAAACAGGCAGTGGCCTCAAACTTTAGCCCTACTAGGTGGAGTGTAGCATCTGCCTGTCATTCATTTTATACTGGACAGGAAGGCCCAAAGTCTACAAAAGTACTCATCATCCATCTTGAAGTCCCTGGTACCACACTTGAGCACTGATGGCACTACTGTGGGCCACAGTGGTATTTCATCTGGGAATTTCCAGGTGCAGTTTCTCACTTCATTTAGCCACATGCTAGGTCAAACTTATTAAATCTCCATTCTCAACATCTAGTCCAAATTAGGAGTCTGTAGACAGTCAGGACTCCTACCAAATATCTAAAAATGAAGGGTAAAAGAAGTGGCATTTTTCTTAGGACCTTCATAGCCACGTGCTAAGAACATCATGTGCTGCTTTCAATAACGCTTTTGCTCTGCACCCACTCCCTTTTCCTGGTATGTTCAGCAAAGCCCAATCAAATTTTTTATGTTGTGAATCTCTTGAGAGTTATGATAGAGCAGTTCTGGATTTTTGTGTATCCATCACTTGGAGTACTTTGCATAATAGCCTATATAGAGAGAAGCACTTCTTCCATAAAATCTAGATATCTGTGATTAAAGCCCTCTAATTTTTGGCATGATGGTTGAAAGAATTGGTTTCCCAGAGTCTGGTCTTACAAGTACTGCTATCTGGTTTTAAAAACAAGAAGTCTTTGTTCATTAACTCTATGGAATTGCCATTAAGGATTGTTTCCAGATAAGCTGCCAAATGTGGAGGTCTTTTGCAGTACGCAGAAGTTTCACAGTGGGGTCAATGTCTTCAATCGCCCTTGGCAAATAAAACAAAACAAAAAATCCAGGTCCAAATTAGTTCTGAGGTCTTTTCTCTTTTAATAGTCATAGTCATTGCTTAATGCTGTCATGAATACATGCTGATATCCTCTGAGAAAAATCACATGTGTGAACAAATCAGATGTTTCTATTTTCCTTACACAGACCAACGCAAAACTTGACATAATACTTGACTTACAACTTCTAAACTATGTCATTCTTAATGTAAAATCTTAGTCATACTAGAAGAATATTTTTCAAACTGAAGATCATAACTCATTAAGTAATAAAATCAATTCAGTTGGTCACAAACAGTATTTTTATAAAATGAAGTATAATAAGATAGAATAAGAAATGTAAGAATATGTGGCATTTAAAAAAGTCATTATTTTGTGAAACTTTTTTTTGAGTTACATATTTATGTGTGTGCATATATGTTTGCTGGATAAAGTCATTAAACGTATTTCACCTGTGGAAGTAGTCAAAAGACTTTTGAAATTCACTATCATAGAAGAGTCACCAATTCCCAAGTCATGGAAAGCCCTTTTCTCTTAGCTCATCATGCTCTATATCTGTTCTCTACCCCATAAGTTGAGGCAGCAAGGGTTTATTCAGGATAACATAACTGACAGCTACTACAGATACTGCCAGTAGGTAGGCCTAAGTTTTCAAACAGGCTTGCCTTCCCAGAGATCTATGGACTCTGGGAATCCCAAATAGATCTAATTTCCTCCATGGGGATAGTTTCCATTCCTATAGGTAGAGCACCTGAGGTGACATATGCATATTTTTGTTGCTAATCTTGGCCCTTTAGCATAGACTGAAGCCTTTAAATTATAATCAAGGAATATCACCACCCTCTTATGCCCAGTAATCTGAAATCTAATCTGAAAGTGGTATTCAGTCCCCTCTCCAAGACAGGCAAGTGGTTAGAGACAGTAAAAACCAAGGCAGAATGTGCTGTCCTGGAAATGAGTTCCAGCAATGATTCTGAAATGGCTGTTTGAAATCTTGTTAGTCATGTAGCTGGGCTAGTTGGGGCGAAGAATGCATGAGCCTTTGTCTCAACTTCTCTGAGGTCTTCTTTGCATGATTATTTCTTGACTAGCATCACCCTGGAACTAGTTCTTTTCTATAGATATTTTTAAATTGGCTATACTCAGGTGGCTTTGACTTCAAATATCCAGCATCCCTGTTCTTCCAGTGCCCTGACAAAGGCATTGCTGTCATTTAGGACTACTTATACCTCTAGGTAGTTCACCAACCACCTTTGCATTAGGTGTTGTGAGGTGGCAGAAACTCCTATTTTCCTCTGAAGTATCCTTTTAAACTGATAAAGAAAAAAAAATTTTATCTTCATCAGCTCTTGGAATCTGGTGATTCATGTTCTAGAAGTATAATAGAGTGATTTACTGGCTTTCTAATAAGCCATACTGTATATATTGTATCTGGTCATAATAACTGTTAGTATGATAATCCATGCTCATTGAAAAATTTCCGGACTTTTTTCTCATTACCACAATAGGTAAGGCATATGGATAGAAGGATTTGGTAATAATACCATTAGTCAATCATTCTTTAATATGATTTCTCAGATCATCAATCTCTGATAAAAAATCTCCTAGATCAGTGGCTATCAACTGGAGGCAATTTGACCACTCAAGGGACATTTAGCAAGGTCTGGAGACATTTTTGGCTGTCACAACTGGGGTAGAGGCCAGGGAGGCTGCTAAACATCATACAATGCACAGAGCAGTCCCCACCTCCCCACCACCACACACAGAATTATTTGGCCTAAAGTGTCAATGGTGCTGATGTTGAAAAATCCTGTCCTGATTCTCACATTTGATTTTAACATTTACTTAAATCATTCAAACTTATAGTGAGCTATTCTTTTTATACACCCCTCTATTTATATAGGGAATATACCATGGCAATAACCCTGATCTTCCTTTTCAACTTTTTATTCTACTTCTCAGAACTTGAAGAGAACCCAAACTCAAAATTAAGTTAATTTAGGTCTTAAACGTGGAATTTTCTAGGCTAATGCCCAGGAGAAAGAAATAGAGATTGAGAGTTATTTGTTTCTCTTTGTCTCTACCTTCTGGTGAGCTAGTAGGTATAATACAAGTAAGAGGAGTTTTGTTAAGGATCCATCATCAGTCTGCTGCTGGGAATAATATTCTGGGACTTGAAAAGGCTAAAATTAGCCTCAGTCAATACTATATACACCACAGCAGGGTTGATTCAATTCACCTCAATGGTTAATATGGAGGAAATATAGTGAGTTCAATTTTAAATATGATGAGCTTGAGGGGCCTGTGAGTCATCAAGCAGAGATGTCAAGTAGGTAATTGAATGTATGGAATTGGAGGTAGAAATAGAAATGTGGGCATCATCAGCTTATAGATGGTAATTGAAGCCATGGGAGTAGATGAGAACAGCTAAGGAATAGCTGTAGATTTAGCAGAGAAAGTAGTCCATACTAAACTCTTAGGTACCTCCAATGTTTGATGTCAGGAACAGGATCAATCAAAGCCAGTGATCTTTCCACTATATTAAACTGTCTCCCAGGCAGAGAGTTGCATTTAATCATTAAATAAAATTTTATATTAAGTACCTATTATGTGCCAGGCACTATTGTAGGCACTTGGGATACACCAGTAAAAAAACTGACAAAAAATCCCAGATCTTAGGAGAGGGTTTGATCTAGTGAGTTTTTTAAATAATGAAACAAAGGCACACTTTGACAGCCCAACTGGTAGAGTGGAGGACTGTAGGGGTTATAATGAAACAGGGGTTCCAGAGATCTTCCCTGCTGTAAAGGCTTTGGCTCTCTGAGAACCTCAATTGCCCTACCTTCAATATTAGTAAGAAATCATAGATACCACCTTATTCTACTCCTCCCCTACTCTAGCTTCTTTGTTCAGTGTTTGCATGTGACTTTAGCTTTTCTACAAATTTGCCAGTTACCCTGAAAAAATGATAGAGCAATGCAGAAATTAGGGAGGCAATGACCTTGGGTGAAAGGAAGGAGAAAGAATGTCTCATAAAAAGGAATGAGAGGCATTCATAATGAAATAAATAACTTTATAGACCCAAGTTCAGATAAATGGACAAAGAAATCTCAGTTCCCAGGTTGACAAAATATAACAAAGATGGACAACATAGTTACACAGTATTGGAGGGAGGGAGGGTGAAGTGGTGGCCCTGGTTTGAAAATGTCAGCATGCATTAGGAAAGGAAAGCATGCTTTAGGATAAATGGACAAAGAAATCTTAGTTCCTAGATTGACAAAATATAACAAAGATGAGACAACACAGCTACACAATATAGGAGGGAGTTAGGGTAAATGGTTGGCCCTGGTTTGAAAATGCCAGCATGCGTTAGAGGGAAAGGAGGTAAACTCACACAGTCAGCTCTCTGATTCTGTATCTTTCATCTTATTATCTTGGACACAGTTTTACTCCCATCAGGCAAAAAACTGATGTGACTCAGACCACATAATAAATGCATTGAAATAAAATTTGATGATACAACTTTAGACTTTTTGAGCACTTTTGAAATAGCCCTGTTATTTGAGGGGATGGGGATCACTGATGGAAAGAGCCCAGTAACACTTAAAGACAGCTTTTCTGCTGTCCCTTAAAACAGCATTGATTGTGTGGGGCCTTTGTCTGCTTTTGTGCATCCCTGACATTTTTATACCAACCCAAGGGCCACTTTTAAACAAATATGAAACTCCAGAGCCTTATGTGGCAACCCAAGGACAAGTGTAAAATAATTTCAGTTCCTAATGATTTCCTTAGTTCTTGGCACTGCCCATGACTGCCAAGAATTAGAAGCCTGCACAACAACCTGCCTCAGGTCTCAGGGGAATATTAGTGTACCAATCACTGAATCTCAAATGGAGATCTCATAAGAATCTCCAAGGTTTGGGGACTTTTACAAAGTACACACTCCCCTTTCCTGTCCCCTGTAGATTATGATACATGTTTCCTACTCTTATACCTAAAAGTCACTGCTATAGTGAGATACTGTTACTTATGAGAAAGGGTTTCCTCCCTTGGGTATGTTAGGAAGGTAGAAAGGTTGAAAAAGATTTACCCACTTGACATTTTTACTATATTCAACAGATATATTTCATTGACAAACCCCCAGTCTAAGTAGTAATAAGTTTTCCATAGCAGTACTATTTCCAGGCTAAAACAAATAAAAAAAATCATCAAAAGTCTAGAAGTGGAATTCCTCAGCCAGAACTGTCTAGTAGAACATTCTACCTGTCTGGCTAGAATCTGGTTTAGGAATGAAGTGTACTGGTTATTAGGTACTATTCCAGTTACTGTTGTTATGTTAAAAAAAAAAGAAAGAAAGAAACCAAAAAACCCAAACTTAGTGGCATACAACAACTAATTTATTATGCTCACAGATTCTGCTTTAGGGTTAGGAATTTGGAAAGGATGTACCTGAGATGGATTGTCTGTGCTCAACAGTGTCTGGTGCCCTCAGCTGGGAAGACTTACAGTCTTGAAGGCTAGCATCATCTAAAGCCTACTAACTCCTATGTCTGGTAGTTGATGCTGACTGTCAGCTATGATCTTAGCTGGGGCTGTCAGGTGGAACAGCTATGTGTGACCTCTTCTTGTAGCTGCTTGGACTTCATCATAACATGGAGACTGGGCTCCAAGAGCAACTTGTGTCCAAATAGTCACAAAGTGGAAGCTCTATCACCTTTTATGTCCTAACCTTGGAAGTCACACAACGTCACTTGTGCCAAAGTCATAATCCCACACAGATTGAATGGGAGGGAACATAGCCCCCACTTCTTGATGGAAGAAATATCAAAGCTACATTTTAAGAACATGTGGGATTGGAGATATTACAAGAGTCCTCTTTAGAAACTACAATCTTCCACAATTTTCCCACTGGCTACAACAACTAACACCCTTACCACATGCAAAATATGCTGATCCCCTCCTCCAGGACCTCTAAGTCTAATGACATTATGACAGTAGTTCAACTCCCAGATCTCATTATCTAAATCAAGTCCCAGTGCAGAGGAAGATCCTAAGGTTTCATTCTTTGGATACAGTTCTCTTGACCTGAAGACATGTAAACTAAAGTCGCAAGTTATCTGCTCCACACATCTAACATACAATTGTGGAGGCAGGCCTAGAATAACTTCTATAGACCCTCCCATACAAATGGGAGAGTGGAGCATAGAAAGAATGCAGCAGTCACTGGTCCATAACAATTCTGAAATTTACCTGGGCACATATTGCCAGTTCCTTGTTCTGTCTTACTGCTTGGGAGTTACTCTGTATCGCTCCTCATTCTGCCTCTAGTCTCTTGGTTCCACCCTCCATGTCATCTTTCCTTGTTTCATTAAAAAAGTAGCTCATGTTTGTAGCTGAGTAGTTTTCTCAGTCTGCTTCCCCCTGTAGTAGTCTGGTAGTACAAAGGACTCCATTTTGTATTATCTGTATTCCTTTCAGTCCAACCTGATAACACAATTACTTGGAAAACTTTGTGGGTTTTCTGTATACAAATTTATAATCCACTCCATTAGACAACAGCCACAACTAAAGGAGACTTCTACAACTTTTTCTAGTTTGGTCTCCCTGTGAGACTGCTATGGTATAATCTCCTTAAACTTCTTAGAAGCCCCATCATTCAGCAAAAAAAAAGATCTGTAAGGTTTGTCCTTAAGATCCTTAGAGGATCTTTTGTCTATCTGAAAGGTTCTAGGAGGAACTGGCTTACATCTTTTTGAGGTTTTAACAAAGAATCTTGCAATCCCAGCCTGGTTTTGATCTTTGGCCAAAAATCTTTTTTTTTTTTTTTTTTGATTTGAGAATCACTATATGAAGAGGCTGAAACAGAATTATTTTAAAACCTACCAAATCCTGGATTCTTTTTATAAGAGTCAATTCTTTAGCCCATATCTTTCCTTGTGCATTTTATCATATGCAGTGAAAAGATGCAGGTGACACTTTCAATATTTTGCCTACATAACTTTATAGCTAGATCATCAAGTTTACTAGGTATACATTCTGTTTTCCATGTTACCACAGAAGGATGTTGCTGACTTTCTGCTACTACAGAATAAGGGCTCCCTTTCCTTCAGCTTCCAATTTTCCTTACTTGCCTTTAAACCCCTCACCAACAGTGCCTTCAAGTTCCTGTAGGCTTTTTCTACTTCTTTCTTCAAGGCCCTTCCATTTTCATCTGCTGCCTGGTCCTAAAGCCAGTGCCACACATTTTCAGGTTTTGTTATAGCAGCACTCTACTTACAGGTGCCAAATTCTATTTCAGTTCACTATTGTTGAATAACAAATCATTCCAAATATAGAGGCAAAAAACAACAACCATTTTATTATGCTCATAGATTCTGTGGTTTATGAATTTGGGAAGGACATAATAGGAATGTCTCATTTTTGTTCCAATATGTCTAAGGCCTCAGCTGGGAATATTCAAAGACTGCAGGATAGAACCACTTGAAGTCTTATTCATTCATACGTATGCCAGTTGATATTAACCACTGGCTGGGGCCTCAGCTGGGGCTGATGATCTTGTAGCTTCTCCATGTGGCTGATTGGAGACTTCATTTATAGACACCAATTTGAGGGCACCCATCATCATGTGTTCAAGGGGTCAGCCATCACAATTTGGAATAATCAGACCAGTCAGAAAGCACAGTCCATTTCTTACACAAATGCACACTATTCTTGTGGCAACTCAAGTTCAAAAAATGCATGTACTAGGTAGCCAGAACCTCTAGGTGGACATATTATTATGCAAGCCTGGATGACATAAGGTAGCAGAAGCCACTTAACCCCAAGAGATCCTCTGCCCTGGGAATGGTATAGCCATCCATCAGCAGTTGGAAATAACTCATCTGATATGAACAACTAGCAGATGGTTACACATAACATTGTGTGAGATCCTCTGTGAAAAACACCAAAGTTGTAGACTGAACTAGGAGCCCATTCTACAGAATGATTGGTTGAAGGTGTCAGCTCAAAAAGTCTGCACACAGGTTATTTGCCCCTGATTGCCACATGTCTTTCTTAAGACATTGATAGTAAATTTTCTGGGATTTCTATTGACCATTTATCTGGAATGACACCCCTCAATAAACCACAAATTTTTCTGAGTCAAAGAACAGCCAACAAATCCTAAAGCTGGTAAGAAATCCTTACCAAGGTTGATACAGGATTGACTGTTGAGATGACATTGTAAATACAATTTTAAATGAGACCTCTTCATCTGCTACTATATCAGAAGCATTATCTTCATAACTAGAAATATTTTTTTTGAGACAAGGTCTCACTCTGTTGCCGAGGCTAGAGTGCAGTGGCATAATCATAGCTCACTGCAACCTCAAACGCCTGGGCTGAAGTGATCCTCCAGGCTCAGCCTTCTGAGTAGTTGGGACTTCAGGTGCAAGCCACAATGCCCAGCTAATTTTTTTGTTTTTCTAGAGATAGAGTCTTGCTATGTTGCTCAGGCTGGTCTCAACTCCTGGCCTCAAGCTATCCTCCTGCCTTGGCCACCAAAAGTGCTAGGATTACAGGCATGAGTAACCATGCCTAGCCCACAACTAGAAATATTGAATTGAATGGTTCCCATGCATTCCCTTAAGGTTTAGTTTGCATAAAACATATTTAAATGACAAACAAAAACACCCAAGTATACCAATAAATTATATCTACATTTCAAATCTCAGAGATGAATGTTGTATAAGGATTAGTTTTTTTTAATTTCGGAATATAATGGGGGTACAAACACATTGGTTAGATATATTGCCCTTGTACCACCTGAGTCAGAGCTACAAGTATGCCCATCCCTGAGAAAGTGTGCACCATTACGTGTGAATTTACCCACACTTCCTCCATTTTCCCACCTACCCGACACCCAATGAACATTACTTCCATACGTGCACATAAGTGTTGATCATTTACTGCCAATTTAATGGTGAGTACATGTGGTCCTTGTTTTTCCATTCTTGTGATACTTCACTTCAAAGAATGGGCTCCAGCTCCATCAAGGATAACACGAGAGGTATTAGTTCAGCATTATTTTTTATGGCTGAGTATTACTCCATAGTATATATATACCACATTTTATTAATCCACTCATGTATTGATGGGCACTTGAGTTGTTTCCACATCTTTGCAATTGTGAATTGTGCTGGTATAAACATTCGCATGCAGATGTCTTTATTATAGAATGTCTTTTTTTCCTTTGGGTAAATACCCAGTAGTGGGATTGCTGGATCAAATGGTAGTTCTAAATTTAGTTCCTTGGTGTATCTCCATATTATATTCCATAGAGGTTGTACTAGTTTGCAGTCCCACCAGCAGTGTATGAGTGGTCCTATCTCTCCACATCCCCACCAACATTTGTTGTTTTGGGACCTTTTGATAAAAGTCATTCTCATTGGAGTTAATTGATATCCCATTGTGGTTTTAACTTGCATTTCCCTGACGATTAGAGATGTTGAGCCATTTTTAATATGTCTTTTGGCCATTATTCTGTCTTCTTTTGAAAAGTTTCTGTTCATGTCCTTTGCCCGCTTTTTAATGGGGTTGTTTGATTTTTTCTTGTTAATTTTCCTGAGTTCTATACAGATTCTAGTTATCAACCCTTTACCGAACGTGTAGCCTGTAAATATTTTCTCCCATTCTGTGGGTTGTCTGTTTGCTCCAGTGATAGTTTCCTTGGTTGTGCAGAAGCTTTTTAATTTTATCAGGTTCCATTTATTTATTTTTGTTGTTGCTGCAATTGCTTTTGGGGTCTTCTTCATAAAATCTTTGCCTAGGCCGATGTCTAGAAGAGATTTCCCAACATTTTATTCTAAAATTCTTATGATTTCATGCCTTAGGTTTAAGTCTGTTATCCACTGTGAGTTGATTTTTGTGAGAGGTGAGAGGTGAGAGGTGAGAGGTGTGGATCCTGTTTCAGTCTTCTACATGTGGCTATCCAATTTTCCCAGCACCATTTATTATATAGGGATTCTTTTCCCCAGTGTATGTTTTTGTCTGCTTTGTCAAAGATCAGATGACAATATGAGGATGGTTTTATATCTGGGTTCTCAGTCCTGTTCCATTGGTCTATGTCTCTGTTCTTGTGACAGTACCATGGTGTTTTGGTTACTATAGCCTTGTAGTATAGCATGAAGTCTGATAAATTGATGCCTCCCAATTTTTTATTTTTGCTTAAGATTACTTTGGCAATACAGGGTCTTCTCTGGTTCCATACAAAGTGTATAATTATTTTTCCTAGATCTGCGAAAAATGATGTTGGCATTTTAACAGGGATTGCATTGAATCTGTAGGTCACTTTGGGTAGTATAGACATTTTGACAATATTGATTCTGCTGATCCATGAGCATGGTGTGGTTTTACAACTGTTTACATCCTCTACAGTTTCTTTTCTCAGTGTTTCATAGTTCTCCCTATATAGGTCTCTCACCTCCTTAGTTAAATATATTCATAAATATTTTATTTTATTTGATGCTATTGTTAAAGCTATTGCATCTTTTATTTGATTCTCGGCTTGACTGTTATTGGCATATATGGAAGCTACTAATTTGTGTGCATTGATTTTGTAGCCTGAGACTTTGCTGAATTCATTTATCAATTCCAGGAGTCTCTTGGTTGAATCCTTGGGGTTTTCTAGATATAATACAGTATCATCAGCAAAGAGCGATAGTTTGATTTCTTCTTACCCCATTTGGATATCCTTGATTTACTTCTATTGTCTGATTGTTCTGGCAAGGACTTCCAGCACTATGTTGAGTAGAAGTGGAGATAGTGGGCAGCCTTGTCTGGTTCCAGTTATAAACAGGAGTTCTTTCAATTTTTCTCCATTCAGTGAGATGTTGGCTGTGGATTTGACATATATGGCTTTAATAATTTTGAGGTAAGTCCCATCTATTCCTATTTTGTTAAGAGTTCTCATTATAAAAGGGTGTTGAATTTTGTGAAATGCCTTTTCTGTGTCTATTGAGACGATCATGTTGTCTTTGTTTTTGCTTTTATTTATATGGTGAATTACATTTATAGATTTGCATATGTTGAACCATCCTTGCACCACTGGGATAAAGCCTACCTGGTCATGAGGAATAATTTTTTTGATGTACAGTTGAATTCAGTTTGCTAAGATTTTATTGCAAATTTTTGCATCTATATTCATAAGGGATAATGATCTGTAGTTTTCTTTTTTTGTGGTGTCCTTTCTTGGCTTTGGTATCAAGGTGATATTGGCTTCGTAAAATGAGCTGGGGAGGATTCCATCCTTCTCAATGTAGTGGAATGATTTCTGCAATATAGGTACCAGTTCTTACTTGGAAGTTTGGTAAAATTTGGGAGTGAACTCACCTGGTCTGGGACTTTTTTTTTTTACTTGGAAGATTTTTTATTGCTGCTTCAATTTCAGTGCTTGATATTTGTCTGTTCAGTAATTCTATTTCTTCCTGATTGAGCCAAGGGAGGTTGTGCATTTCTAAGAATTTGTCCATTTCCTCCACGTTTTCAAGTTTCTGGGCATAGAAATTTTTGTAGTATTCAAAGATGATGTTTTGTATTTCCATGATATCAGTTTTGACCTCTCTCTTTTCATTTATAATTTAGTTTATTAAAGTCCTTTCCTTTCTGCTTCTGGTCAATCTAGCAAGAGGCCTGTCAATTTTGTTTATCTTTTCAAAGAACCAACTTTTATTCATTGATATTCTGTATAGCTCTTTTGTTCTTGATTTCATTTAGTTCTGCTCTAATCTTGGTTATTTCTTTTCTTCTTCTAGGTTTAGGATTGGTTTGCTCTTCCTTTTCCAGTTCTTTGAGATAATTCATTAGTTTGTTGGTTTGTGATCTTTCTGTCTTTGGATGTGGGCATTTAAGGCTCTGAGTTTTCCTCTCAGGACTGGTTTTGCTGTATCCCACAGATATTGATAACTTGTGTCCCCGTTATCATTTATTTCAAAGATTCTTTTGATTTCCATCTGAATCTCCTCCTTGATCCAACAATCATTCAGCAATAGATTGTTTAATTTCCATGACTTTGTTTATAGATGAGTGTTTCTGTTGGAATTAATTTCTAATTTTATTCTGCTGTAGTGTGAAAAGATACATGGTATGATTTCTATTTTTTTAAATTTGTTGAGATCTGTTTTGTGGCCTAGGATGTGATCAATTTAGAGAAAGTTCCATGAGCTGATGAGAAGAATGTATATTCAGTATTATTTCGGTGGAATGTTCTGTAGATGTCTTTTGGGACCATTTGCTCTAGAGTTCTGTTTAAGTCCATTGTTTCTTTGCTTATTTTCTGCTGGAAGGATCTGCCTAGTTCTGTCAGTGGGGTGTTGAAGTTCCCAGCTGTTATTGCATTGCTGTTTATCATTTTGTTTAGGTCAAGGAGTATTTGCTTTATGTATCTGGGTGCTCCTATGTTGAGTGTGTAAAAATTTAGGATTGTTAAGTCTTCTTGTTGCATATTTCCCTCCACCACTATATAGTGACCGTCTATGTCTTTCTTTACTTTTGTTGATTTAAATTTTATGTTATCTGGTATAAGAATAGCTACACCAGCTTTCTTTGGTTTCCATTTGCCTGGAATATTGTTTTCCATCCCTCCACCTTGAATCTGAATGAGTCCTTGTAGGTTAGATTGGTTTCCTGGAGACAGCAGATACTTGGCTTGTATCTTTTTATCCATTCAGCCAGCCTATGCCTCTTCAGTGGGCAATACAAACCGCTCACGTTTATTGAGAGAATTGATATTTGGAGTCGATTTCTGTTCATCCTGTTGGGTAGATTCATTGTTTTGTTTTACCTATCGAGCCATTATGGAATCTGGGTTCTGGACTTCAGCTTTTGGAAGATTTTATGCTGGCGGTTGTTTATTGTGCTGGTCAGTGTATTATGCAGGTCTGCATACTCCTTTCAGGGCAGGTCTGGTCTTTGCAAATTCCATCAGTTATTGCTTGTGTGGGAAACTCTTTATTTCTCTCTCATGTAAGAAGCTTAGTTTTGCAGGATACAGAATTCTAGGTTGGCCAATATTCTCTTTTAAAAGACTGAGTATGGGTCCCCTGTCCCCTCTGGCTTGTAAGGTTTCAGTTGAGAATTCTGCAGTTAGTCTGATGGGTTATCCTTTGTAGGTTACCTGCTGTTTTTGCCTTAGTGCTCATAGGAGTGCCTCTTTCTTGTTTACTCTGGCCAGCATAATAACTATGTGAGGTGGTGATTTCCTTTTCACATTAAGTCCCCTGGGAGTCTTGTGTGCTTCTTGTACCTGGATATCTAGATTTCTAGCTAGGCAAGGAAAATTTTCTTCCATTATTCCTTTGAGAAAATTACCTAACCCTTGTGTATTATCTTCTTCACCCTCAGGTATGCCTATGATTCTTATGTTTGGCCTCCTTATACAATCCCACATTTCTTTTATCCTTTGTTTATGCCTCTTGCTTCTGTTTTCTTTCTCTTTGAATGATTTGTTTAGCTCATAGGTGTTATCTTCAAACTCTGAGATTCTTTCTTCTGCCTGATCCAGCCTATTCTTAAGGCTTTCCACTGTGTTTTGTAATTCCCTGAATGTATTTTTCATCTGTAGAGTCTCTGTTTGGTTTTTCCTTAATACTTCATTTTCCTCAGAGAATTTTTCATTCATTTCCTGCATTGTTTTTGTGGCTTCTTTGTGTTGGGTTTCTATTTTCTCTTGAATTTCATTGATCTTTCCTACAATCTATATTCAAAATTCTTCATCTGTCATTTTAACTGTTTCCTTTAAGTTGGTATCTGTTGCTGAGGAGCTATTAATTTCTTTTGGGAGTGACCTTTTGCTCTGATTTTTCATGTTTCCTGAGTTCTTTCACTGATTCTTTCTCATCTGGCCTCTTGGTTGAGAGCTGGGGGTGCTAGGGCTGGTTTATGGCCCTGTCTCCAAGTCCACAAGGATTGTTCTCTGACCATGCTGGGGAGAGGAGTGTTCGTCCTGAATTGCCTTTGGGGTGTTTTAGCATGTTTGATGAACTTCATGAGTTACGTCTGACCTGTTGTCTTCACCTCTTTCCAATGGAGTGTAGTGAGTTTGGTCCCCCAGCTTAAGCTCCAAGCTGGTGGGTTGTACTTTTGGGCATGAATCTACTGCTCCCCTAATAGTTTGAGATGGAAGGCACTATGTTTAGCTAGGGGGATGTACAATCATTGATTGTAGTTTGCATGGATGAGCCAGTTACTGAGGTAATCTATTGTGCCCATGGTAGGCTCTGGTCCCCCAGGTGGGGTATATGTATGTCCCAAGCTTTGGGAAGGGCCGTCTAGATCCCAGGCATTGCTTGGACCCTGCTCCTTACTGGGGTGGGAGGAGGAACAATATAGATCAGAGCTGGCTGTGTGAGCCTCTATGGGGCTCAGAGCTTGCTTATCTGGCTGCTAGGGGGAGCTGCTTATACAGAGTTCGTGGCTATCTCCCCAGCTTGGAGGGCTGCTCTTGATGGAAGGGGTCTACTCATGCAATTGCTGAGGACTCTAGCCTGACTTTTTCTGTCCCTGTCCATAAACCTGGGCACTTTCCCCTCCTGTCCGCTTGTGTTTCCTCTCCACCCAAGATGGGCTCTCATGCTTCCCCACAGTTTGTGTGTCTGGCTCACTGGTATGCATCTGCGTGTGATGCTGGCAGATAAGGGGATCTCCAATTTTGCACTGCTTTTCCTCCACTAGACCCCAAGACATGGCGGGTGGGCCTCTCTATTCCCAGAAGACTCCACTATGGGGACGCTCCCACCAGGGGAGTAGTGGCAGCTCAAGGAACTCTTGGATGAAGCTGAGCTCCCTATTAAAGTGAGTGGCAGTGGGGGCACCTGCTGAGATTCAGCCTGCAGCACCAAGGCATTAGGTTGCCATGGGAACCAATACTTACGCAAATAGAGTCTCAGTGGTTCAGCAAACTCCAATATGGCAGTTCTGGGTGGGGGGCAGGGGGAGAATTTACAGATCCCTGCTTTCCTGTGTTCCTCCACACACTCCCAATGGACTCGGGCTCTCATTTGCTGCCCGCCCCTGAAACTGGGACCTCTCCCCCACGCCTCCCCACCCCACCGCCTGCACCATCAGCAATCGGATGCACCAAAGGCTGGGGGATCTTCCTCTGGGCAGGAAGATCACAAACTGAGGGTTCCCTGCTGGCTCAGGGTGGAAACGCACCGCTGGTGCTGATAGGGGGCCACTCAGCCCAGAGAACTCCAGCTGCTCCTATGGTGTAGGGAAGGGACCTCGGTCTTCCTGCAGTGCTCTCAAGTTGGGGGGGAGCATCAGTCCCCCCTCCTCCTCTCCGAGATGCGGCTGCTGCACTGCAACCACCCTCCTCTCCGAACTGCAGCAACAGCTATGCTGTCCGAGGCAGGCTAGGCTGGGAGTGTGCTCCTGTTGCCCCAGGCAGGCTCAGTCACTCAGCGCAAAGCACTTTGGCAGTTGCTACGGGGTGGGTGCGGCCACATGGCTACCAGCGGCTTGAGCCAAAATTACTTCCTGGTATGCCAGGAGTGGAGGAGGTGCAGAGGAAGAGGTGTCCAGATTCAGGAATGCCAGCTCACTGGTCTCTCGTGGCACTCTCCTGCAGGATGAGAGCCCTGTGTCCTGTTGCAGGCCTGAGGCACCTGGGTGGGGGAAGGAGAAAAACCCCTGACCCTTTCCATGGGCTCTGGAATTCTCTTGATTTGGTTTGTGCCATTTTCTCCCTTCTATCCTCCTCTCTCTCAGCTGCTCCGTTCCTCCTGGTGGTGTCCTTGGACTCCACTGGTGTCAGTCCCTGTGGTTCACTCCCAATCAGCAATCACCCTCTGCTCCCTTCAGTCCAACCCTCAACTGCTCTGCCAGAAAGGTCCAAAAAGCCTTGACTCTAGTCAGTCATCTTCCAGACTTCCTAGGGATTACTTCTAAAGCAAAGAAAAAGTACCATTTTTAAATTCTTATATTAAAAGTTGTGCCTTTATCATTAATACATTTTTTAAACTATTAAAAACTGGTAGACTTTCACAGAGGGGTTAAATAGTAACCAAGAAAGACAAAACTATCCTGGAATCTTTGTTTATCTCCTTGACTACTATTTGAATTCTCCCTCTGGCTCAGGTCACCCCTGGTTTGTCCTATCACCCAAGTCCCTCTGGGTGGAACTCCTACTGAACTCTCCACAGCCTAAAGTGTAAGACATGACCATTACATTATGAAGCTCATACTTCGAGAAGCACTACAAATATGGACATAGGTGGGCTGGCAGCAATCTTGCAGTCTTTTCATTAGGACATCACTGGAAAGTAAGTAAATAATTTTTGGAAGAAAATGATTACAGAACTATTGGCTCTGTAATCAAAGGTCTTACTTCTACATCTCAGGGCAACACATCTGCAATAATTGCCCAGGCATTTAATGCCTCATAAGAAGAATTTCATTTATTTGGATTAGTTGATAAAATTCTTTGTATAACTCCATGGACATGCAGGTCTCACAATTCTGAGCAAGGCAGAACATTTTAGACATACTGTCTGATGGAAGAGATATAGAAATGGGTCATTCTGCACATAGGTCCCTATGCCAGACCTATGTTGAATTGGTATTAGCACTCTGGAGGGTATGTGACTTTCATACCCAGATGCCAATAATTCCAAGGAAGGAGAAAGACACTGTGCAAAAGTTCCAGTTGCTGGAAAAGATGTGGTATAGAATGATGCTGTCCTAAACATGACATTCCAGAAAGGCTCTCCATACTATGTGAACAACTGTTATAGACAGCTAAAGCTGGATGCCTTGAACCTGTGTGTATAGCTGAAAGGCAACCTGGACACCTGGAACCATCTCCTAGCCATCCTGCTTCAGTCTAGAGCCAGCCATGGCTTAATGAATGCACCAGCATGAAGCACCTTTATGCAGAAAATTCAGCCAACTTTATGTCCAAGTGCACCAGGCTCACCAGCAGAAAATGCTGCAGCTATTCAGTAATGATAAAATCAGCTGGGCCCTTTTCCTCTAGCTTCATCTTAAGTTAGGAGGAATCTTGGCTGCCTATATAACCTGCCTATGTACCCACACACTGACAGATTTCAGGGCATTGAGGAAATTGATAGTGGTCCAGCAGACTTAGACTTGCTTCAAGTCACCACCAAACTTAAGGCACATGTAATGGGCATCTGCTGCTAGGAGACATCCGTTATCCATAAAAATCTACTAGAGTAGGAAAATCCATGGAACTACTCATACTCATGTTGGTACTTAAGCTCTTTGTCTAGGCCCATGACTGAAATACCACTGGAAGCATCCTCAACTATGAGCTTCATCTTGAACTACTGACAATATCAAAGACCACAGATTATTCAGATGTGCCTGCTTTATCAAATACACTACAGCCAGAGTGCCAGACAAGAAATCAATCTACTGAGATGTCATCTTTCAACAGAAGGCAGGGGAGTTACCCTGTTTATTCATTTATTAGATAAATAATTATTGAGCACTTACATGGGATACAGTGGTGAGCAAAACAGACAAAAATCCTTGCTCTATGGAGATTACATTCCAGAGTAGGAGACAGAAAATGAACCAAATAAATAAGTAAATTAAATAGTATATTAGAAAGTTATATGTGCTATGGATATAAATAAAGCAAGGAAAGGGATTAGGATTAGTTTTAAATATGACCATCAGGAAAGGTCTCACTGAGACAATGAAATTTAACCAAAGACTTGAAGAAGCCTGTGGTGTGGGGCAGGGGGAAGAGCTCTAGACAGAGGGATACGGAATTGGGAATTTTAACTCTGATTTAAACTTTGGGCTCAGGCCTCAATCATCATGATTAAAAAACAAGTGAATCAGCATGATGCTAGCTGTTGTTGACATGTGTTAGCCCTGCTTCACTTCTGGCCATATCTTGGCCTACCCTGATCTGGATCACATTCACATAGTACAAACATCTGCTTCCATTACTACATTGGAGGCAAACTTATTGCAGGAGGATACTAGCCATTCACCAACTACAATGGCAGTTTATTTCCCGGGAAAAAAATGACATTGACTATGCTTTAGAGTTGGAGTCAACAAACTACGGTCCATGAACCAAATCTCATTCACTATCTTTTTTTTAATTGAAATTTTTGTTGAGATAATTATAGATTCACATGGAGTTGTAAGAAATAATATAGAGCAATCCAATGTACTTTACCCAGTTTTCCCCAATAGTAACATCTTTTGAAACTATGTCACAAATAGGCTATTGACATGATACAATCCACTGATCTTACACACACTTCTCCAGATTTTCACATACTCATTTGTTTGTGTGTGTATTAAATTCTATGCAATTTTATCATATGTGTAAGTCTGCATATAAACTATCAGTCTAGATACAAAAAAAATTAATCACCAAAAAGATACTTTGTGTTGTGTTTTTATAACTACAACTACATCTCCTTCCCTCCTCCTACCTTGCCCCTAATACTGGACAATTGTTAATTGGTTATTCATTTCTAAAATTTTATCATTTCAAGAATGTTATATAAAAAGATTTATAAAGTGTGACCTTTGGGGGTTGGCTTTTTCACTCAGCTTAATTCCCTGGACATTCATTCAGGCTGTTGAATGTATCAATAGTTTGTTCCTTTACATTGTTGTGCAGTATTCCATGGTATACATGTTCCATAGTTTGTTTAGCCATTAACACATTGAAGGATATCTGGGTTTTTACAGTTTTCGGCATTATGAATAAAGCTGCTATGAACATTCCTGTACAGGTTTATGTGTGAATGTAACTTTTAACTCTCCAGTGAAAAATGTCCCAGAGGGCAATTGCTGAGTCATATGGTAATTGCATATTTACTTTTATAAGAAACTGGCAAACTCTTTTCCAGAGTGGCTATATCATTTCATATTATCACCAACAATGTATACATGATCTAGTTTTTCCACATTCTTGCCAGAATTTGCTGATGTCACTATTTTTTATTTTAGCTGTTCTCATAGGTGTGTAGTGATAGCTTCTTATGGTTTAATTTGTATTTCTCTGATGGCTAATAATGTTGAGCATCTTTTTATGTGCTTATTTGCCATCTGGATATCCTCTTTGATGAAATGCAGGAAAGTGTCTTTTGCCCACTTTCTAATTACTCCTCATTGTCTAATGGATTGTGTGGGGATTTGGGTTAAGTTTTGAGAGTTATTTTTGTATATTAGACTTTTGTCTGATATGTGATTTGTAAATATTTTCTCCCTGTCTATAGCATGTCTTTTCATCCTTCTCACAGCATCTTTCACAGAGCAAAAGTTTGTAGTTTCAATGAGGCACAATTTATCAAATATTCCTGTTATGGATCATGTTTTTGATGTCAAACATAAGAACTCTTTGTCTAGTCCTAGATCTTGAAGATTTTCTCCAGATTTTATTTCCTAAAAATGATAGAGTTTCATATTTTACATGTAAGTCCATGATCCATTGTGAGTTAATTTTTAAAATAAGCTGTGGGGTTAAGGTCCAGGTTCATTGTTGCCTATAGCTATCCAATTGTTCTAGCATCATTTGTTGAAAAGTCTACCCTTCCTTCCTTGTTGACTTGTTTTTGTAACTTTGTCAAAAATCAGTTGTATCTATCCATTGATCTATGTGTCTATTCTTTTGCCAATACCACACTGTTTGGATTACTGTGGATATACAGTAAGACTTAACATTCTATGAAGTGATTCCTCCCACTTTGTTCTTTTTCAAAATTGTTTTAGCTATGCTAGGTCCTGTGCATTTTCATATACATTTTAGAATAAGCTTGTCTATATCTACAAAAAGCTTGGCATTTTAATAGAAATTACATTAAATCTATACATCAATTTGGAAAGAATTGACACCTTTTCTATATTGAATTTTCCATTCCATAAGCATGGTATGTCTTTCCATTTATTTAGGTCTTCCTTGATTTCCTTTATTTGTATTTTGCAATCTTAAACATACAGAAACTGTACATATTTTAAGTGTATACTTAAATATTTAATTTTCTTTGGAACAATTTCAAATGGTATTGTGCTTTTAATTTTATTTTTCACCTGTTCATAGTATATAAAAATGTAATTAACTTTTGTATGTTGATCTTGTATCTTCCAGTATTTCTGAACCCAATTACTAGTTCTAGAGGTTTTCCTATAAACTTCAGTGGATTTTCTATGTAGACAATCATGTCATCTGCAAGTAAGGACAGTTTAATTCCTTTCTCTCCAACTGTGTATCTTTCATTTCTTTTTCTTGCCTTGTTGTGCTGGCTAAAAGTTTCTGCACAATGTTAAGAAAGAATGGTAAGAGTATATATCTTTCCCAATCTTAGAAGGAAAACGTTCAGTTTTTCTTTTCTTTTCTTTTTTTTTTTTGGACATTGGCAAGATTTATTTATTTATTTATTTTTCATTCGTTGATCATTTATTATGAGCCAAACAGTTTCTTTTTTTTTAATTTCAGAATATTATGGGGGTACAAACACTGTGGTTACATGTATTGCCTATGCACTGCCCAAATCAGAGCTACAAGTGTGCCCATCCCCCAGACAGTGTGCCCTGCACCCATTAGGTGTGAGTTTACCCATCCCCTCCACCCTCCTCCCACCTGCCCGACCCCCAGTGAATATTATTTCCACGTGTACATATAAGTATTGATCAGTTAGTACCAATTTGACGGTGAGTACCAGTGGTGCTTGTTTTTCCATTCCTGTGATACTTCGCTTTGAAGAATGGGCTCTAGCTTCATCCAGGATAATACCAGATGTGTTAATTCACCATCGTTTTTTATGGTTGAGTAATACTCCATGGTATACATATATCACATTTTATGAATCCACTCATATATTGACGGGCACTTGGGTTGTTTCCACATCTTTGCAATTGTGAATTGTGCTGCTATAAACATTTGAGTGTAGATGTCTTTATTATAGAATATCTTTTTTTTTCCTTTGGGTAAATATACAGTAATGGGATTGCTGGATCAAATGGTAGTTCTACTTTTAGTTCTTTGAGGTATCTCCATATTACTTTCCATAGAGGTTGTACTAGTTTTCAGTCCCATCAACAGTGCATAAGTATTCCTTTCTCTCCGCATCCACACCAGCATCTGTTGTTATGGGACTTTTGGATAAAAGCCATTCTCACTGGAGTTAGGTGAGATCGCATCTTGATTTTGATTTGCATTTCCTTGATGATTAGAGACATTGAGCATTTTTCATATGTTCTTTGTAGATTCTGCTTATCAGCCCTTTATCGGATGTATAGCATGAAAATATTTTCTCCCATTCTGTAGGTTGTGTATTCGTTCTATTGATTGTTTCCTTGGCTGTGCAGAGGCTTTTTAATTTAATCAGGTCCCATTTATTTATTTTTGTTGGTGGTGTGATTTTATTTGGGGTTCTTTGCCTAAGCCAAAAGCTATAAGAGTTTTTCCAAACTCTTCTTCTATAATTCTTATAGTTCATGCCTTAGGTTTAAGTCTGTTATCCATTGTGAATTAATTTTTGTGAGTGGTGAGAGGTATGAGTCCTGTTTCAGTCTTCTAAATGTGGCTATCCGATTTTCCCAGCACCATTTATTGACTAGGGATTCTTTTCCTTAGTTTATATTTTATCTGCTTTGTTAAAGATCACATGGCAATAAGAGGATGGTTTTATTTCTGGGTTCTCTGTTTTTATCCATAGGTCTATGTCTCTGTTTTTGCACCAGTACCATGCTGTTTTGGTTATTATAGCCTTGCAGGATAGCTTGAAGTCTGGTAAAGTGATGCCTCCAGATTTATTCTTACTGCTTAAGGTTGCTTTGGCTATTTGGGGCCTCTTCTGATTCCATACAAAGCATAGAATAAGTCTTTCAATGTTATACTTATTTTCCAAGAGTACTTTCACTATTCTATGTCCCTTTAATTTCCATGTGAATTTCGAGATTGAGTTGAAGATGCAGATCATTTGGGGGATGGGGATAGGGGAGAATGAGGAGTGACTGCTAAAGGGTAAGGGGTTTCTTTTGAGGGCTGTGTAAATGTTCTAAAATCAATTGTGGTGATGGCTGCACAACTCTGTAAATATACAACAATACTGAATTTTACACTTGAAATGGGTTAATTGTATGGTATGTAAATTATATCTCAATAAAGCTTCCTAATGAAATAAATCTAATGATGAAATTTGAAGCTCTGTTATCATAAATTTAAAGTAATAATTAAGTCATTTAAAAAGCCAAATATTAAATCCAAAAGTCATTGCAACACTCAAGTTCAATATGAAATCAAACAATAGTGTCCAAAATCATCGTGAAGTTCCTAAATTAGCTGTAATCAATGCTTGTAACCAAAGAGCACAATAATACAAATTGAGAAATATCAGTAGAGACCATAGCATGATTTCTAACAGACTAAAGTTCAACATTTAGGCAGCTGCTATGTTTATATTAGACAAGTTTTGTAATATGCATAAACACTGTTTTCTAGTGTCACTCTTGTTTGCCAGATGTGAATCTATTCATAGATTCATCATGAATAGATTCATTCATTTTTTGTACTCATTGAAAACAAACTTAGGTATTTTCATGCTCATTATAATAAAAAATCTTAATGGAAATTCAATTTACTAAAAACCTAAATCTTTTTATATTTGAAATTTTAATTGAAACATTGAAGTAACTGAAAACAAAAACAAAAAAACCCAAAACTATTATGTTGAAAGGATAATGGTTTTAATTTTTCATACATGTAATGGTATTTATGCCATATGTTTGCCAGTCTGGTCTAGTCAACATCTTATGAAAGGAGGCTAAATTATTCCACAAATCAGCTGGCTGTTCCATACCTGCCCTTGCTTGCCCATAACGGTAGCTGGCAAGTTTATATTTTCTATTCATGCTTGGCACTCATGAAGTCCTACCCAATCCCAACACAGTTCCCTTGCAGGGGTTTACCTGACTGTACTCAATGCAGTGTCCCTCTTCTCTCTAGGCAAGGAAAAATAAAAGAAATGCCACCTATTCAGCACAGCCTGGGAAATACACATCCTAAATGGACAGCAAATTGTTCAGTTATATAAAAAACCCAGGCAGCTGCACTGAGCCCTGGGAACAATGCCAGTGTCTCTAACAGAGCAATTCTCAATGTGTGGACACACTACCATTGGTGATCCACGGATAATTTGAGAGGACACATTGGCAAATCTTTTAATAGTTATGTATTTGTTTTCATGTGTATTATGAAAAAATAATTAGCTCATCAAATTTGTGTTTTAACAAATATTACTCTTCTTTTTAGACAGGGTCTTGCTCTGTCACCCAGGCTAGAATGCAGTGGCATGATCACCGCTCACTGCAGCCTCAAACTCCTGGGCTCAAGTGATCCTCTTGCCTCAGCCTCCAGAGTAGTTGGGACTATAGGTGCGCCCCACCAAACCTGGTTAATTTTTAAACTTTTTGTAGAGACAGGGTGTTGCTGTGTTGCCCAGGCTGCTCTCAAACTCTTGGGCTCAGCCTTCCAAAGTGCTGGGAATACAGATGTGAGCCACTGTGCTTGGCCAAAATATTACCTTTTTAGAATGAGTGAAAAATATAGAATTACTGGTAATTCTTTTACTTGGAATGCTCGTCCCTCATTTTGTCTTTACCTCCTCAGTAAGCCTTTTCCTGACCCTACCCTCAGACAGTGTTAGTAGCTTTTCACTCTGGTTCTCATACCATTTTGTACATATCTCGATTATATCACATTTCGGATTACAATGTAATTTTTATAGGCACAAGTATATCTACTAGATTGAGAGCTCCTCAAGAATCAGAGTCAAATCTTTGTATCATTAGTGCCTGATACAGTGGCTGGACCATGGTAAGTGCTCAATAAATATTTGTAGAATGAATGGATGTGAATTAAAAGTGTGATCAGGATAATTGCATTCTACAAGCATTGATCTGGTAGCTATTTCTCAATTGGAGGCAAGATGGCACTGTGTCCCAGGGAGAACTGAAAATTTAAAACTGCAAGACAGGAAACCAAACATAATTAATTCTCTATCTAATTGATTAGATTAACAAAATTTTATATGCTGTTTTCTTATAATAATGGATTTGTGAACTAAGATTCAAAAGCAGAACTACTGAAAAAAATAAAAGTTTAAAGAACTGAAATGTAATGAAAAGAGCAGAGGCTCTGGAGCCAAACTGATCTGAGTCTGAATTCTTGCTCAACAAATACTAGCTGAATCAGTTGTAAACTGAGGACCAGAGATAATTCATATTACATAAAGCTTAACAAAGTACCTGGAACATAGTAAGCCCCCAATAAATGTAAAATGTTGTTATTAATTTAATCTGGAGAAAACTAGGGAGTATTTTGCTAATAATCTCCAAGTAGTAACTCTGTGAGGTCTGACCTAAGAAAAAAATTTAAAGAAGCCCAGTTCTACCCTCTTATCTTGTTCCCATTCCTACCTCAACTCCCTCTCATGACAGAATTATGATTGTTACCTTCCCAACTTATGCCAAACAAACATCAGTCTAAAGCATGGCTGGTCTTTCTCTCTAAAGTTCCTGGTATAGCTCTTCCTTATACAAGGAAATAAAACATTTTCTATTTCACACTTTCCTGGTGGCAAGGAGATAATTGTTTATAATTAAAAAACTTTTTCATCCAACTTCTACTGAGTTAGAGTAAATCACAATGCTGTCAAGCCAGGAAAGTACTTAATTAAGCAGAGAAGGTGACAATGAGTCAGTGTACTTTGTTGGAAAAATTACAGGCCTAAAGTTGAAGTAGGAGATCCAATTTCTAATCTTAATTTTTCTAATAACATACTTAGAAATATTTGGTGAGTCATTTCATTGCTTCTAAGCCTCAACTTCCTCACTGTAGATGGTAAGTTCTATGTTGAGACTCTGGCTCATATTTTGTAAAAATAAATAAATAAATAAATAAAACTGTATTCCTACTCACTCCTTAAACCAAATAAATTCCAGAAGATCAAATAAATATTTAACTATGAAAAAGTGAAAATATATAATTTCTACAGAGAAGTATGAATGGATATGTCTATGCTTTTGGAATGAGGAAATTCTCCTGAAAGGAAACAAAACCCAGAAGCCATAAAGAAAAATTGATAAGACTACATAAAAACTTAAGTCTTCTGTCTGGAAAAAATACCACTATAAAAAGCTCAAAAGATGACAGAAAAAGATCTAATAGAAAAATCGAGGCTATTGTCAAATATTTCACAGAAAAGAAATACAAGTGATTATCAAACATATAAAAATATTTTTAACTTCACTCATAATTAAAGACATGCAAATCAAATGATATTTTAATCCATCCAATTCATAAAAACTAATATGTTTTCAGACAATAAATGCTGCCCAAGGAAAGGGAAGTGAGCATGTTTCTGTGTTGGTGAAAGTGTAAATTGGTGCTGCTCTCCAGTGCTGGTTCTTGCCACCTGTCTCTGAGGCACTTCTGTTCCAATTATTCTCAGAGATGACTCTCTCACAATATTCCTACTATCTAATTTGACTTCCCACAGTTATGTTTTAGTATGAGACACTATGTGCAAATACACTGGTCTTAATTTCACCCCCATCCCCTCTTCTGACTTATGGAAAGAAAGTTCAAAGTCTCCTTCAGTATGGCTCTCTTCCTTTCTTTTACCCTTTGGAGTTGCTTCCTCCCTCTTTGATTAACAAGGTCCACAAATTTCAAAAACCTAGCCAGTGTAATTCTGAGAGCATAGCCACCAACAACTGGCTGAGGAGAAGAAACGAAGACTTCACTAAGTTGTTGAAATAGAAACAAAACAAAAACTAATATTTAAGAAAATTATTTTGCCACAGTTATTTTAAAGGTGAAATTAAGAAAACCAAATATAATAGGACACTACCTTTTATGGGCAAAAATTAGCATAAAATCACGAAATAATGTTTCTGTTTCCAAGAGCTACACAAATATTAATATTTTTCACATTGCAAAACACACCTCATGAGCCAAAATAGCAGGTGCCATATATATTTTACTACTTTTTTTCATCTCCAGTACAGGCTTTACCCAGGAGAAATTAAGCACTGAATGACACTCAATCTTATAATAAATTTAGAAGTGAACTAGAACAAACACAAAACCAAAAAGGAAACTGAAGGAGCAATTGTATATTCCCTTAAACTTGAATCAATCATGTGTCCATATATGAAGTATGCTAAACAATATAAAATCCAACAAGTAAACTATTTATTTAGGTAACAAATTAAAAAAATATATTGTCTTGTTTTCATTTAGGCAATTTAACCCCTAAACCAAGGGAAGGAGTTCCAAAGAAATGTTTAGTTTATTGGAAATAAAGAAAATATGTAAATGTGTATTTATACTATTGTCATTAAAATATGTAAGAATTGAGCATGTCCATTTGCTTGAATGGTTGCTCATTTCAATACAAAATATAATTTTCTAGGTTTTAAGTAGGTGGGAAATGAATGAAGCGTGTCAGCTATTGTCTAACAAAGGAAGTGAACATAGACTGACAATAAAAAAAGGATAAAAGCAAACAAACAAAGAATGATTCTTTGGAAAACAAGTAAATGGGGGTAGGGGGAACCTCACAATAAATGTTTTCTACCATGTCCTTAGAACGTAAGAACGCAGAGATATATATATAAATAATCTCCCAAAAAGTGACTCTTAAGAGATAATTTCTTAATGATTCTTCTTTTGTGGATCTTTCTTTTTCTCTTCCTTTCTGCACTCTTCCTTTAGTATACACTCTGGAGCATTTTAAGACTTAACACCTTTGTTGGACAGCAGTTTTTCTATTTATGCTGTTGAAGGAATATACAGTTAGCGTTAACAATAGCTTAGATTGCCAATTACCCAAAACAAGAAAATCTACTTGAGTTTTACTACTACATCAGAACATTCATATCTACAGTTTGATTAAAGAAAACTAGTTTTAACTTTGTCTTATCTCACTTTAAGTATGTCTAAGTTAAAACAAGATCCAATTGATGGCCCATGTTTTTCAAGGAATTTACAACAAAATAAAACAAATTAGTAAGGCTATACGGAACTTATTATAAAAAGATCTCATAAGTAAGTCTCTAAGTAAGTGAATGAAGGCCACAAACAGAAAAAGGGAAAAAAGAAATCCTAGCATGATGCAAACTTAAGAGAACCAGTTGCTATGGGCATCTTAAAAATCCGGTATTTAACGTTAGCATCTGTTGAAAATGGCATCAGTTTATTAAATTGAATATTTTTCGTAATGAAGATGTTGGTTTCTGACACACAACATATTTGACAAGTCACCACTATTTTCTCAGTGAATGATGATTGTATCTAATCCACCCTCACCAATGGACAGTTGGACTACACCGAAAACCTGATATTTTCTTGAAAATAGGCTCTTGTCTCATATAGGCAGCCTGGGGCATTTATCAATTCTCGTTTTGTTTCTTTGTATGAGGGTAACCAGCATTAGTGAGCTTCCTAAGGAGATAGAAGAAGTCTGAAGCATTCAGGTAGATTAAAATATATAAACCCAAAATATAATTGTTTTAAATTAAAGACATCATTGTTTCAACGTGCCATAATATTCACACAACTTGTAGAAGCGTCACAATCTACATTTCATTATTTTATAAGCCATGGATTAATATCTGTGCTTCTAAAAGGTAAGGATGAAAGTAAAACATTAGAAAAATATTGATTTACAAAGTTTTATATTTCATGCAAAAACGTAGATATTATTAACTATACCAAAAGTAAAAATTAAGTTCAATATACAGAGTTTAGTAAATTTCTTGGAAATTTGCTAAGAGAGTAGATTTTAGGTGATCTTATCACAAAATAATTAACCATTTTATTGATGGATATGTTGATTTGCTTGACTGTAGTAATCATTTCACTATGTATATGTATATCAAAACATGTAAATTTTAAATTTATACAATTAATTTTTAATTTAAAAGAATAAAATGTATTTAAAATAAATAAACTTAAGGGAAACAGAAATCTTTATAGCTAAAGTGAGAAAGGTTGAAACTCTTCAGGTAAATGAGGCCACCTACTGGAAGTTAGAAATCTTCAAATAACTCTTGGCCAGTGAGAAAGCTCATTTGCAATTTTACTTGAAAACCTCTTTGCTGGCAAAAGAAAAGGAAAATATTGGCAAGTATTCGGCAAGTTCAAGGTTAAAAACCCACATTCACTGTAATTGCCCTAGACCAAAATTAAAAAAAAAAAAAGAAAAAGAAAAAGATAAAAATAAAGTTTCTCTCCCCTGAATTTTCTACTTTCTTGAGATAGTAGAAAACTGACTAGAGGATACAAGTTTAAGAACATAGATGAAGGGAGGATCTGGTGAATAAGCAGAAAGATATATCTGAACTGGGGTGATGACCAGAGTTTCTTCTTGAGTTTTGAAGTTACTGAGATGAAATAGAATTTGTATTTATCAAATATGCCCTTCAGTCATTAACATTTCTGTGTAAGTTATATAATTGTTAATATCATAATAGACAAAATTTTTAGTATAAAAATGAAAAAAAGTTCCACTTTTAATACGTGATCCTAGACAAGTAATTTAAATTCTCAGGGCTTGAGTTTACTTATCTGTATTCCAAGGGTATTGAACTAGAAAATCTCTAATTGTCTCCTCTAAGCCTGAATGTCTGAGAGCCTAAAAATAGCATTCTTTTAAATTATTACTTAAAAGTAGGTAGAAATTTTGCAATTGGAAACATAAAATTTATTATATTCCTTTTTCCCCTAGAAAGAAATGCCATTTATTTTTATCATTGGAAATATACCTTCCAGATCTATCATATCAGGGGTCAACCATTAATTCAGTATTTTATTAGTCTTTGGCCTACTGTGAATAAATATAAAAAATAGGAAGCTTTGGGTCCTCAGAATCACAGTTTTTCTAGAGTCAGTCTCAGTTAAATGCCATCATAAATCTAAATAAATTCCTCTTATCAATCTTAAGCCTCAGAAATAAGTTTCTTGATGTATTTGGCTCACTGCAGACTTATCATTTATTTTGCCTTCTGAAAATACCAACCAACAATATATTTAAAACACAGTATTTTAATTATATGTTAGAATTCCTGCATTATTATTTGCTAACAATAGTAAGTAATTTTATAATTTTTTGTTTTTTGAAAATATAACAGGAATAATAATGGTAATAGATGAGGTCAAAATTAGATATCTTAACAGGAAAAAGAAAATATTTATTAGTAGTTAATTAGTATTTTTGAGATCCTATTGCATGCAAAGTGGTGCATCTAGAATACTTTTAATTATGCATCACACGTATAATTTTAAACTATGAATATACAGAACATTTGAAGATCTCTTTTATCTTAATTGTGTAGCATGCCTTTTCTCATAAACACATAATCTTAATATTTTTTTTCTGATTCTTTGTCTCAAACATTTTAATGTTGGTATCTTTAATCTATAATTTTTCGTATCTTCCTGTGTCATTTCCCACTGGTTACTAAATGGACATGCTACAGCTCCTGTAAGTTTTGAGAGTGGTAGTAGGCATGCTTAACAGCCAGGGGAAATCAGGGAGTCCTGTGGAGAACTGTCGAGCAATCAACTTTCACATTCATTAAGAAATAAAAAAGAGAAAGAAGCCAATGTAAATTTAGGAAAAAAATGATGCAGTAAAAAGTCTCACTTTGACAATTACACAAAAATAACCAATTTACTCTGGAATAATTAATAAATTTTAGAAAAATATTTTGTAAAGGTAGTAAATTCTACAGAAGGTATGTGGGGTGTGATGTGCTGAGAAAAGTTTTAGGCAAGAGGAAATAAGTATGTACAAGTTGAATCAATGTGAGGAAGTAAAACTGAATGGTTGGGTAAAAAGTGGAGAAAATCAAGTTTGCTTGTTTCATATGAGAGGTACAATCTAAATTCTATAGTATAACAGGAAGGAGAGATCTCTTAGGGCTGAAACAATTGGAGAAGGCTTTTGTCAAAGAGGTGATATTTGGATGGATCTGAACAGTTTGATAGATATTTGCTAGGTGAAGATATATGAGCATGGGGCTTCAGTCAGAGGTAATAATATAGCATAGGCAGAGCCTAAACCTGGTTGTTTGGTGCAAAGGAACACCCCCGTTAGTGGTTAGAAAGAAAAACATGGGGGGATGAGGGTTGGGGGTCAAGAAAGAAAAGAATGTTTCACACTTAGAAAATTGTCTAATGCATGCACGACTATTTTTTCAATTTGATACAACATAAATCACAGTTGCAAAAAGTTAGACTGCAAGATGGAAAAACTGACCATAAATGAAGATTGCTGACAAACATAAGAGGAATTTTAGTGCTCACTGATCTGCACATTTTGCCTTGCCTCCAACCTCTGGGGTTTACCTCCCAAGGCTCCTCATGATCATTTGTTTCAACCTATTTGGACTAGGCATTCTGTTCCCTGAACAAGTACAAACTTTTCCTGCCTCTGCATTTGCTATAACAGTCTACCCAACAGTTCAGAGCCAAACCAAATACCGCCTCCTCAACCAAAGCCTTCACCAATTTGTTTAGTACTAAAAGATCCTTCCCTCCTGTTTTATTATTGAATTTAGATTGCACTATTCAGATGATACAAGCAACCATGATTTTTAAAGTATGCGTATGTTTGCTCTATCCTACAAAATTATAAAAATCCTTAAGGGCAGAAACTGTGCAATGCAACTTTGCATGCCACACGGTTTTGCATTTTCATAAGCTAGTCTACAACAACAAAATCCAACTCACAAAACAATGCTAAATGAGAATTTGTTGAATGAATGCATTTCAGTGCTGACACGTTTTCATTTCCTTCATTTTTTTCCTTTATCCTTATGAGACAATCCTTATATTGAACCCAGTTTGTATGCTTACCTTCTAATTCTTGGAAAATAAAACCATTGAAACATACCCATCTTCACCCAACAATGCTTTCACCATAAGGGTAAAAAGAGGCATCAAGAGCATCTAGGGATGATCCCAATTACTGTGGGCAAAGGAAGCAATTTAAATGTCTTTCTGATTTACCTACTTGAATCAGAACGCAATATGAAGTTGGGGCAGGGAAACTGAGCTGCAGTCAGGCAGTTTTATCCTACCTGATCTGTTTAATTCCACACTGTAGGTGCTGGGGAAGAATGGGCAAAAATAAAAATGATGGGTTCTTCTGTTAGGTTGTATTTTAGTTTGAAGGGATGGTTTAGCATTCTGTAGCAGCTATAGTATTTATCTTTTAAACTGATGATCCCAATTCTTTTAATCCACATGAACACAAATGGGATTCTTCCTTAAGTAACTGTTCAAAAGGTTAACTTTCTTTTTTTTTTAACCTTCCAAAATAGGGATGTAAGCTGTTTTTGCAACACTTTTAAACACAATTAGCTCTTACAACAACCAAAGCAAGGCACCTCTGAGAAAGTGCTATGGGGACCTGGATCCTTCGTTTTGATCATAATTCTTCCCAAGTACCTTGTTCGCCAATCTCCATCCCAACCTCCAAACCTTTAAATCTCAGGAACTGACATTGGCAAGCAGCTAGAAGCGTCTCTTAGAGTACAAAACCACTTAAACAAGACTGGGACTAGAGTGAGACAAGGGAGACACTCCCCTTAGGCAAAAAATTTGAGGGGTCTCCCCAAAACTTGGTAATGAAGATAAATATTTTAATACGATATTTTTAAAAGATCAAAATTAATGCAAAAAAGTCCATGATGAACAAAATATCAAAAAGTTAAATAAAGGCAGGATCCTACCTTGCACTTGCAGGACTCACCTCACTCGCCTCACCCTAATTTTCTGAGTGTTTGGCACAACCTTAAATTTTGCAACAGAGATGAGTACCGCAATCACTTTATGTTAGTCCAGGCTCTGAGTCCTTAAAGCACTTTCATGCGTGGCACTTTCCTGAGTGCCTTCACTAAATGCCACCTTTAGATTAAAACTTCATTCTATCAGTGCTTTTATTCTGGATAGACCTCTGCTATTACATCTTCCCGCGGGGTCCCATTGAATTCTTGGTGGACTCCCACCAAGTGGGGTAACGGCCATTAACGGGTTTCTCCGTCTCCAGGGGTCTTCTGCTCTTCTAGCTCCCAGTTTTGTTGCTACTCTCCACCTGCAAGAGACGCACCATTTTGGCAACCTCCTCAAGCCAGGACCACCATTCTGCTTTGGTGGGAAATTCCCACGCCAGAGAAACATCTCCACTCTTTTCCACTCTCTGAATGAGTGCTCCTGTAAGTTCATCTCCACTCTCCCACCAAAGGTGGCAGGGAGACTGGAGCCCAGACTCAACCGGTATCAAAAGTACTTCCCCCCTGGGAAGAGGAAAAGGTGGGGGTTTTGAAGACTGTGGAGAGAGCAACTGTCGTGGCTTTTGCCAGTCATTACAATATAAAAGAGAAAAAAAAAAAAACGATCACAAAACTCTGGCTTTCCTCTAGGTCCTACGCCCAAGCACTTAATGTCTACTAAGTCCGCGTGCTCCTCCACCCCACCAGCTGTCGGAGCCGGCAGCGTACGAGGGCTTCAGGCAAGTCCGCGGGCCACGCCCCCCAAAGCCGGCCACCTCCCCTTATTGGCCTGACAGTCTGTCACTCCGATCTGGCTCCCACTCCCGCTAACCATTCACGTGGTTTGGTTGCGTCTTGGTGTGTTTAATGTTGCCAATAACGAGGGATTTTTTTTTTTTTTTTTTTTTTTGGAGGCGAGTACAGGTCGTGCTGCAATTAGTTCATTGAAAACTCAGTTGCTCTCCGTGCGGTCAGGCAGAGACTGCTTTTGGCTTTTTTTCTGCTGACTGTTAAGATCTATAGAGAGCTGCAACAATGCCCAAAAGAAAGGTAAGTGAAATGGAAAGACAGAACGGGGATTAGCTGCTGAAATACATATTTCCTAATAGGCAGAGATTTTTTTTAAAAAAGCATTTTGGCTTCTAGTTCGATTTTGTGGTGTACTAAAATGGAAGGGGAGGGAAAGGCAAAGAGCAGTCGGTGTAAGGTTTAGGATGATCTCGCGTGCAACTGGTAGTTCACTTTTGGCGTGTTTTGTTTAAGGGAAAGAATCGCTTGTGAGGTGTCTCCATGCTGAATTACAAACAGCCATAGCGCTGTGTTGTCGCTTCGTACCCCACCCCCCTTCCTCCGCTTACCCTATTGGAGAACACTTCTCCCAACCACACTTCCAGGCCCCAGTTTCCTCCTCTGCCTCCGGCTTTTCTCTGGGAACCGTCCCTAAAGCCACGGCTTTCTCCTGTATTTGCCTTTGTTCTTCCCGTTTTCTTTTTTCTTTTTTTTTTTCTTCCCTCCTCCACTTCTTGTCATGCCAGATGGCTATGCAATGGTAATCCTGTGCCATTAGGCGGCGCAGACTTCAAACTGTCCTAGAGAAGGGAGAGATTCATCGCTGTAATTAGAAACTTTAGAGCTGAGCGATCTGGCGCTCTCCAAGCTCTTTAGCTAAAGGTGGAAAGGTGATAGGGGAAGCGCGTCTGATAAACTATTGCCAACGTTGGGGCAGCATGGATTTGTTCACTTTAGACGTGCAGAATTGACCCGAACTATTGAAGGGCTACAGGTCTTCTGCAAACCCTCACTTCTCAATTCCCGGCTCCTCTCAGACGGAAAATAAGTTCACGCTCGGTATTTGTTTCTTTCTGAGTCCCTTAGAAGTGAAATCGAACTCTTTCATTGCTTGGTAAAACCATAAAACACTGTGCTAATGTAAGACATTATGACTGTTTTTATATTATTTCTATTAATCTGTCTGCTTTCCTTATTTATTCCTAGAACATAGGAATAAGACTGAAATTTCCGTGTGCTTTGGGGCTGTATGAATCGTGCAATAGCTTGGTAATTCCCAGGCTAAAGGGCTGCTCACATACAGAAAGCAATCGTTTCTCATCACCATCCCCCTTCCTGAGATTCCCGCCACTGTGCTTTTCTAGGCTTGTGTAGTGGGTCTTGCTTTTTTACAGAACTGACAGCAACCTTGTAGCAGGTAGTGGCGGGAAGTTTTAAAATCCGCGGCCGGCTTCTCAGAATAAAGCACTGACGTTGTAACAAAGAGGTCCCCCCTGCCGCTAAAGCATTGTGGGGGTTGTAGTTCTTGTATGCAGAACTTGGTGAGAATAGTCCAGAGTCAGTGGCGAGGGGGAGATAGGTACAATTGCATAGCAAACATAAGGCAAAAAAGACTGGGAAATTGCATGAAGCTCCGCCTTCATTTGGCCCGCCCCCAGACTTTTTTTTTTTTTTTTTTTTTTTGGCTTTAGCACTGTCTATAGCAGGTGGATTTCAAAATTAGAATGGTTTGGTTTTAGGAGATACAATTTACACAAAAGGATGAAATTGACTATCAGTTGCATAAACTGATAGTTTGCATGCACTTGAGCGTGCACTTGCATCTTGGTGCACATTTGCACATTAGTAGATGACAGTATGTACCATGGCTTCTAGAAAACAACACCTGGCTGCTTGAGTGGGAACCCAGGAAAAAGTCGTAAGCGGTAGGCAATATTTTCTGATTTATATATTTATACCAATGACCTTATTTCTGTGTGGTTTTCTCCTCTGTATAGGCTGCAGGTCAAGGTGATACGAGGCAGGAGGTGAGTTTCTTTAGTTTTAGAATTTATCCGAAAAAAATCCATTCTTTTTATGAACGGGAGACATTTAAGTAGCTGAAAATAGACGTTGGTCAGTATATTTGCGCCATATGAGTACTAATATGGAATGCCAGTGAGCTCTATCAAAAATATAGTATTAAAAACTCCAAGCTTCTTGGAATTTAAGACCTTACTGTGCTTGTTAAGATCTGAGGAGAGCTTCTTCCTTTTAAGCAAAAGAATTGCTTTGTCAGTTTGCAAGAGGGGGCTATTTCTAAAAGTGCTCCTTGCTACTAGCCATTGTGTTAATTCAGCCTAGCAACTTAAGCCTAATTTGGGATTTTTTTTCCTTGGTGTATGGAGGGTCTAAAGGAGGGAAAAATCAAAACGTATATTTCTACTATAGTATTTTCTAACCATGTTCACAATTGCTTCTTTAATGACAGTATATATGTAGTGTTACACCAAAAAATTTTCATCACAATAAAAATAATTCTAGTTTTGTGCCATCCTTAATTCTCTTAACTGATGATTTTTTTTCACTTATAGCCAAAGAGAAGATCAGCCAGACTGTCTGCTGTAAGTAGTCTTTTAAAAAAGCAGCCCATGTGTTGTGAAATGTAATTTTAAAATTCAGGGAATCCTAAATAATTTAATACAGGATTTATATTTGAAGTTTTAAGAAAAAACTTTTACACTAAGAAAATGTGATGTTTTCCTAGTGCTCAGTTTGAATTATACCCATTTATTTTAATTCAGAGATTGGGTTTATTGTTAGTGCTCTTTCTTTAGTTATGATTTCTTCCTTTTTTTCCCCACATGTGTTTTTTGATGCAGATGCCTGTGCCTATTACACCAGAGCTGAAGCCCAAAAGATCAACTCCAAGGGTAAATATTCAACTTGGAATGTTGAAAGAAAATTGCTTTTCTTCAGAAATAATTTTTGAAAAGGCATACAACTGATTATTTTGCTTTCTTTATTTTCTGTTCAGTTATTAATATGCCATATAGTACAGATAAGCCCTTTGGGTGGAGAAAATTTGTTCCTGTTTTGCGACTGTCCACTCTGTTTTGGCGTTTTTCTTGGGTAGAGACCAAACAATTTCAGTTGGATAGACAAATTAAATGTACATGCCTTTGACATCATATAGTCACAATACTCTTTTCTGGAAAACAAAAGGTGTAAACTGTAGCAATCAGTAGGGTTTTGTAATAATAGTAGTAGTAACATTTAATAATACTTTACAATTTGCAAAGTGCTTTCACATACATTATTTTTAAATGGACACAGTTGATTTCATATAGATTTCTATGTTCTGATGTTGTGTTGTCTAAAGACGTGGAAATAGGAATAACCTCAATATTAAATTCAATGTTAATTGCTTAATATATAAAATATTTTAAGAATTGGTCAAATTTATAAAATCATAAAAGGTTAAAGCTATTAGGAACATTGGAGGTCATCTAATCCCGTCATTTTGTAGTTGAAGAAATTGCAAACTGTCATCATTTTCATAAATTGCTTTGAAATCCTTGATTAAAAGATATTGCTAAAACTAGGGCAATTGAAGTTTTCTTAAGTGACAACATAAAAAAAGTTTCTTATTTTTTCTCTTTTACTTTTCAAGTTCACTATTCTATAAAGTTAGGTACTCACTTTATAAGTTGAACAATAAAGACATTTTATTTTCTTTCAAAAAGAGAAAACAGTGCTAGACTAAAACAGATACTGTATAACCATAGAGTTTAAAAATACTTCACCCTCCTTGGCTCTCAGTTTCTCATGTGTTAAAAGAGTAATAACTTATATCTATATTGCAATTTATGGTTTCTAAAGCAATTTCACATATATTTTCTCATTTACTCCTTATCCCTGTGGAATGGGTGGTATTACTCTTTTTACATGTGAAAAAACAGCCTCAAAGAGATTTATGTCACATGAGTGGCAGATGCAGAATTCAAACACAGATTTTCTGGCTTCTTAATGCAGTGGTCTTTCTACTGTATATACACTTAGGCAAAGGGTTTTCTTGGTAAAGCAATCATGATTCAAAGCATTCCAAACTTGTAGACACAAAGATTGAAGCACCTGTCACCAAATGATCTCTTTTAAGTATATCTAAATTGATGCTCTCACAAACACAGTATTTCTCTTACTTATTACCAATGGAAGCTTCACAATCAACAAAACCCGACTACTAATAATTAGACTTGACAGAGATAAACTAACCCTCTCTAGTCAGAGAGAGTTAATTTATAAGTCTAACCTGATGCTGGAAATTGGCCCTTTGTAGCCTCTAGTCAGCATTCTAACTGCCCCTCATCTATATCACTCAACTTAAAAGAAACTTTCTTTGATTTATATCAGGGGGACATTGTTAATTTTTAATGCTGCTTTAGGTTTACAATGAAACTGAAAGTATTGTGTAATAATGTTGTTGATATCGGGTTTATGTGTGATATTTTAAACCTTTTTCATAAATTATTAAAAACAGCTGGTAAAATGATTTTGGCCATTTAATCAACACAGCAGTTAAATTCTGTATTTATTTTTGTTTTTTTATGTTGCTGGACAGAAAATGAAGACAAAAAATGATATAATGGAAAAAAACACCGATACAAGTGTCAAAGCAGTCTCTGATACCAAGCAAGAAGATGTTGTTAAAGAAGAATACAACAATGAAAATGCTGAAAATGGAGAAGCCAAAATTTTAGAGGTATCTTACAACGTTAACAGATTTGACCATTTGAAAGTTTAACAGTGGGTACAACTGAAAGAAATCTTATTTGCCTTTTAGTTTAAAAGTTGAGAAACATTAAATAAGTAGTCATTCTATTGTATAATGGTATGTAAGGGGAAAAGAAAATGAATTTAAAAGATGAGAACTTAAAGGTACTGGTAGTGGGATCAGTGGTTTAGGATTGCTGTTACTAGAACAATGCCAGTGATCAAGTGACCCTCTTACTTAATATTGCAGACCTATTCCTTTTGTCAGCACATGGGCTATTTGTAACCTCCTTTCTGAGAATATATGGTTCTTTCATTTCTTCTGCAGATGGCAAAACAAATTATATATATATGTTTTAATAGGTCTTGCTTTGCATATTTAATGCATACAGCATATTGTAGTAAAGCACTGAAAATGTGAGGTAGTGACCAAATGTACAAACCAAACATGTGCATATATGGAAAATCTTTTGTAAGTGATCTTATGATATTTGGTACAGGAGTTTACAAATAATTTTTAAAAAATCTCATCATTATAGAAAACAAAATGCGTTATTTTCCCAAGGACTATATTTTGTTTATGTGCATGTTCCTTATTGAGAATTTCTGATATAGAATAACTCTATGTCATCCTTTTTGTATTTACTTTGTGCTTCCTCATATTTGTAATGTAAATTATTTACACAAGCTTTTCTGAATTTATTGTTTCAAATATCTATTTATGGCTGTTTGTGTGGAGATATTTTAATTGATGCTATTTCTTAGAATGTTTTCCTGATGATGTGATATTTTAGAGGCATTTTCCAAGGGGAAATTACGTTCTTGTAAATGAAATATTAGTCTTTCCATAAAATCAATACAATCTATTCTAAATATTTAGGGGAAACAGTTCTAAATTTACAAACAGAATCTTGGTTTTTTCACTATACATCTAGGCACCAGCTTCTGAAAAAGAAATTGAGGAAATAAAAGAAGAAAAAATTGAAGATGTTGAAGAAGAGGGAGGTGAAAAGAAAGAAGCAGTGGCTGCAGAAGGGAAAGAAGATCAGAAAGGAGATGAAGAAAATCAAAACAAAGATGAAGAGAAAGGAGAAGACGGAAAAGAAGACAAAGATGAAGAAGGGAAAGAAGAAGATGGAAAAGAGGACAAAGATGGAAACAAAAAAGGAGAAGGTGGAAAAGAAGATGGAAAAGAGGACAAAAATGGAAACAAAAAAGGAGAAGGTGGAAAAGAAGATGGAAAAGAGGGGGAAGAAGGAAAAGAGGGAAAAGAGAAAGATGGGGAAGAAGAAAATGGAAAAGGCGATGGGAAAGACGGAGCGGATGAAAAGGAAGATGAAAACAAGGCTGAAGTTGGAAAAAAAGCTGAAAAGGAAGAGGTCAAAGAAGACGGGAAAAAAGAGGAGTCCCTGAATATTGTTTAAAACTGCCCTATATAGTTTCATAATTTGGTAATATGTACCTTCATGTTGTAATGTTAATAGAGATAAATATTTTTGTCAAATATTTTATAAACACAGTTTTTCTTTAGCATTGATTTAATTTCAGAACATCTCCATACTGATTATTATCCACAAAGTTCCTAACATGAAACCTTCATAAACGTTGTGATTATAGTAGTAGAATATATGGAAAAAATATGCTTTCGACTTTTGTCAGTGAATTTCGTTTTGTGTAAGTTACGTGCTAAGTCTTTGAATTTTAATTTTACTCCTATATGTGTTGATAATTTCACAAAATGGAGAATTCCAAAGGAAGAGAGTTTCATCCAACATTCTTGTGGTTCTCTAGGTTGCTTTTATAAAGAAAGTGAACTATTTTCATGTGATGCTAAGAGTTTCACTTATCTTTCCCAAATATAACTTTGTTATTAGCTTGGGAAAAAAATAAAATTGTATTCTCACTTTTAAAAGAAATACGAATCTTTATTTCAGAAGGGCAGTTTTGATTTTATGTGTATGCACAAAATTTTACTGGATTTATCTTAATAAAAAGACTCTTCAAAGATAATTGAGGTTTGTTATATCTCCAAAAATGTAGTTAGTGGGATATTATAATGCTTGATTTTTTCTATTGTAATATTTATTAAAGTATTTGGTTTTTTTTTCACTGAGATAAAATTAACACAAAATTCACCATTTTAATTATTTCAAAGTGCACAATTCAGTGATTTTTAGTATATTCACAATGTTGTGCCCAATGTCTAATTCCAAAGCATTTCCGTCACCCAAATAAGAAACAAAGTACCAATTAGCAATCTCTCCCCATTTCCTTCCAGCCCATACCTCACCCTCCAGCCCCTGGCAATCACTGATATGCTTTCTGTCTCTATGGGTTTGCCTATTCTGGACATTTCATACAAATGGAATCACACAATATGTTTGTAACTTTTTGTGTTTGGCTTCTTTAACTTAACATAATGTTTTCAGGTTCATCCATGTTGTAACGTATATTATTAGAGCAGATCCTCAAATGATGTCATTTTATTCAACATCATTTCATTATACAGTTGATGAGAAGCAAAAAAAGTTATTCGTGTACTCCAGTTTCCTCCCACATTCCAAAGATGTGTGTGTTAGGTGAATTGGAATGTCAAAATGGTCCCACTGTGAGTGAGTGTGGGTGTGTGTGTGAATGTGCCCTGTGATGGAATAGAGTCCTGTCTAGAGTTGGTTCCTACCTTGTGTCCTGAGCTGCCAGGATAGGCTCCAGCCACCCACAACCCTGAAATAAGTGGGTAAATAATTACCTTATTTGTTTTTTATTAATCTTTCTTAAATATCTGCATAGGTCACATTTATTTCAGTGTTTAATATTAGAAATGTTTTGGTCTTTATTTAGAAGTTTGGTGATGTTTTTCTGACCAGAAATATGCTCTAGGAACTTAACTCTTATTTGTATCAATTAGCCTATGGTAAAATTGGTTTCCTTATGTGTCATTTTGCTTAAAGTCAGTTTCCAAGAACCTATTGACATTAAGTGAGGACTTCCTGTACTCCATTCCTTTTATGGCTGAATGATATTCCATTGCATCAATGTACCATAATTTGTTTATTGACAGACACTGGGGTTGCTTCCATGTTTTTTCCATTATGAATAATGCTGCTATGAACATTCATGTGCAAGTTTTTGTGTGGATGTATGTTTTCATTTCTCCTGAGTATATGTCTAGGAGTGAAACCATTGGATCTTCTAGTAATTCTGTGTTAATCTTTTTGAGGAACTTCCAGACTCTTTTCCAAAGTGGCTTCAGCATTATATATTCCCACCAGCAATGTATGAGGGTTTTAATTTCTCCACATCTTTGCCATTATTAGGAAAATGAAATGCTATACACAAAATTACTTCAGACCACCTGAAAGAATATAAGCAAAAAGAAAAAAAATTATAGAAAGCTGTGCTTGAAACTTCTTTTATTTTTATTTCAGAGTATTATGGGGTTACAAATGTTTCGGTTATGTGAATTGCTTTTGTGCCATTTGGGTCAAAGTTATAAGTGTGTGCATCACCAAGATAGCATGCATCATACCCATTAGGTGTGAATTTACCCACCCTCTCCTCCCACTTCCCACCTGCTTGGTTTCTGCTGAGTTTTACTATCATATGTGCACATGAGTGTTGATTGGTTAGTTCTAGTTTAATAGTGAGTACATGTGGGGTTTGTTTTTCCATTCTTGTGATACTTCACTTAGAAGAATGGTCTCAAGTTCCATCCAGGTTGTTACAAAGGGTATTAGTTCACCATTTTTTATGGCTGAGTAGTACTCCATTAGTATACATATACCACATATTTTGTGTTAATTTTTGTATATGATGTGAAGTAAAGGTCAACCATTCATTTACATGTGGCTGTCCGTTTGTCCAAACACTATTTGTTGAAAAAACTGTTCTTTTCCCCATTAAATGGTCTTGGCACCCATGTCGAAATCAATGAACTGCTGATGTATATTTATTTCTGGACTCTGAATTCTATACCATTGATTTATGTTTATCTTTATGTCAATACCACACTTTTGATTACTATAGCATTGTAGTAAGTTTTGACATTAGGAAGTGTCAGTCCTCTGACTTTGTTCTTGGTCATTCACGGTCCTTTGCAAATTCCATGTGAATTTTAGAATCAACTTGTTCATTTCTGCAATAAAGGGGCGCACTTGGAGTTTTAATAGCGATTTCAATGAATATGCAGATCAATTTGAAGAATATCGTTGTATTAACAATACTAAATCTGCCAACCCATGAACACAAGATGTCTTTCCATTTATTTAGATTCTCTTTAATTTCTTTCTGCAATATTTTGTAGTTTTCAGTCTACAAGTCTTCCACCACTTCCTTAGTTAAATTTATTCCTAAGTATTTTATTCTTTTTGATGCTGTAAATGGCATTCTTTTTTGATTTCCATTTTGGGTCATTCATTGCTAGAGTATAGAAATACAACTGATTTTTGTATATTTACCTTGTATCCTGTAATTTTGCTGAACTTATTTATTAGTGATAATAGGCACTTTGTGGAATTTTCAGGGCTTTCTATTTATAAGATCATGTCATCTGCGAGTAGAAATAGTTTTACTTCTTCCTTTCCAATTTGGATGCCTTTGTTTCTTTTTCTTGCCTAATTGCCCTGTCTTTAAAAAGACTTCACAAATCTTGTGAATAAAAAAGGAAATATATAAAATGCAAGAAGTCCAGCTTTCAAACCATAGGCCTCTGCCTCTACCTTTCCCAGGGCTGGCAGGTCCTATACCATTTCATACCCCATCTCAAAACTTACTACAATGCTACAGTAATCAAAACCAACCCAGAAGAACTGGCTAAACTAGGCACCTTACCTGGATTCCCTGCTTCCTAGCCACATCCTGCAACCACAGAGAATGCTTTCTCATAACATCCAACACAGAAACTGGTCTCATAAGCACCTTGATTCCCTTCATTGTCAAGGCTAAAATAAAAGTAACAATCTTGGTTTCCTCTTTAGAAACACATTCCAGGTGACTGGGAGAACTGGGGTAATGGGTTATTTTAACTTTTCATGTGAAACCTTACCTTCTATATAAAGAAAATAGTCAGTTTCACCATACAACATTATTTTAACTATATAATAAAGCATTCATATAACAAGAATGCCACGGTATACTACAGGAGGGTCATTCTTTCACATCATATTGCTAGAGTAAACTTTCTCCCCCAAGTCTTGTCTTTCTTTGTTCCTTGATGTTTAATTGGATCCTACTTTTTCTTTGCTGTCAAAACTTTGCTTCACACAATTTCTCTCCTAAAAGACTTAACTGCAAAATGTGCAGGGAGGAGTAGGGAGTAGGGTGGGAGGAGTGTTAATTTATAGAGACAGTACACCATCACTGTAAGTGAAAGTGAATATACATCACAAATCTATAGCAGAACAATCTTTCTTAAAGATGCAGATAAATAGCCAATGGTACAAGAAAAAAAAACTACAGGAAGCTCTATAGAGAAAAGTTGTTTCAGCTCCAAACATATTTGGAATATTAACATATTCTTTAGTAATTTAAGGCATCTTTCATTAACTATCTTATTGGCAACACAAGTTTTTGGTAAAATATAATGCTGATTCAGCATAATAATTGATTTTTCTGAGCATATAGTGTTGACGTTTTTATCTAAAATTTTCTGGTGTGACTTTAAGGGGTTTACACCACTCATAGGATGATTTTGGCTAATGGGAATAACCTTTGAAATCCTACTGTAATTAGATGGGAAAGTATGATTCAGTGTATTGCTATATCTTGAAAAAAAACCATTAAACCTAATTCTTCAGTCCTTAATGTTTCCTCCAATAATATTTAAAATGTTCTATGCTGGCCATTATTAATCCTTATAAACACCCCACGTTTAGGATGACATGAGCAAAAGGATATGTAGAGCCAGTGCACGTCAGAGCTGGAGTCTAATCTCATAATCTATGATGTAAGTGTTATTAATGACCTACTAAGATCACACAGATAAATTATGACATCATTTTTAAAAACTGGGCTTTGATAATCTTCAAACAGTAGTGTTTTGGTCCTAAAAATTTATTTTGAACATACTATTATAGCAATTTTCTAAAATTAAAAAGCAGAACTGTTAAGTCACTTAATATATAAGAAGCAGAGAAAAAGCCCACCAAATCTGCTGTGGTTTAGATCTTCCTGTGTTAAAATTAAATTAAATCTACACCAGGCAGTAGGTAAATGACTTGTATAAGGGTACTTTTTTAGAGTATAGAAAAGCTTTTTTTATTGTGATATTTATACAGTAGATATGATAATTTTTGTCTTAAAATATATATTAAAGACTATTACCTATCGTTAATAACTCATTTACTTCTTATATGTACAATAGTCTTTCAGATTACATTGCCTTCCTTAAAATGAAAAATCTAGGTAGGCAAAAGTCCAATTTTATTATGGAGTAATAATTTTCTTTCACATATTATTTCTGTAACTAGAGTTGTTTATTCTGATTACTTATTAAGGATTTTTAAAATCTGTTTTTTAAAAAGTGTTTCCCATGAACATTTTCTTTACATATTTATATCACATGACATAATAGTATAAATCAAAATGGTTTTCCTTTCTTTAAAAGAGTTAAACACTAAAAATTAAATAGTCCGTAAGAACTCAAACTATGATTTACCACATGTTGCTTGATAATATATGCCTTTTTAAATCCATAATAATTAAAAATTTTAAGAAAACCCATTTGCCTTTAATCCCTTAGTAAATGGATTGTACAGCCTAGGTTTGGTGGAATGTACCATAAATAAACAACAAGATTTGTAAAATTGAGTTGCAGCTCATATAACGTGGAAAGGGGTGTATATATATGTGTCTATGTGTGTATGTGTTTTCTATAGGGGAGAGAAAGGAGAATTTATAAAGTGAGATGGATGATTTTGAAATATTTTAGTATTATTGGTTTACAAGGCTATTTTTCACATATATCAAGAACTCTGATGAAGGATTAAATAAATCCTTCAAATATTTAACACTTGTATTTACTATGTGCCAGATGCTGTTCTAATCAGTTTACTTATATTACACATACATGTAAAAACATATTTACATATAACAACCTTGTGAGTCAAGAACTATAATTGTTTCTATTTTATAGATAAGGTAACTAAAGCACAAGGGCCTGTGTGTTTACTAGAGGTAAATCCATAATTTCCAGGATTTGAACTAGGTTATGCTGCTTCTCAAATAGGCTAAACCCACAAGCCATTTTGCCCAATAGGAGTTTGGAATTTTTGTTTTGTTTTGTAAAAATAATCTTAGAAATCCAATGATGAACGACAAGTTGCTCAGCAGAGTCACAACTTAGAGTCTTTAATTCCATAAATATTTTTTGAGTACCTACTACATGTCAATTAGGCACTATGGTTACATCAGTGAAGAAAACAGGAATCTTCCTTGCCCTCATAGAATTTTTAGTCCAACAGAGGAAATAAATATATTTTAATCATATAAATAATTATATAATTACAACTTTTTTAATGCTATAGAAGAATAGCAAGGTGGCTAAAAGACAGTATGACAGAGACCTGGGAGAAGATTGTACTTGCAGGTGGTTAGCAGTGCCAATTTTCATGTAATGTGGTGCCTAACCCACTCACCCAAACACATGGGTTAACTGGGCTTAGCTGGGAAATTCTCACTTCAGGTTTCTCATGTGGTTATAGGCACACAATGGCTGGGGCTAAAGTCGACTAAAGGTCCAACTGGTCAGACATTTAAGTTGGCTTCTTTGATCACATGTTTAGCACTTTAGATAGTATGATTTTTCTCTCCTCTCTCCTCTGGTATCAGTTTTACAACAGTTTGGTGCTGTTGTTTGTCTGTTTATTTTAAGATTTCTATGCTCTGGATTATTATTAATGTATTTCCTCCAAAGTCCTCACCCTACCCCCATATTGGCTTGTTTTGGTCTCTGCCTTTCATGTTACAGCCTTTCTTCAAATGCCTGGTGATTGAAGACCCCACTTAATATTCAGATTTAAGAATGAGAAACTAAAAAAGTTGATTGAGTGGAGCTTATCAACTGATGACACCATGGGATGTTTTATAGGAATCTGGCCATTTCATAAGCATGATGAAATGATCGATGTCATTCTCCATGGGCATTTTCTCTTCAGCTAGTGAGTTTCTCTAGAAAGGAATATTCCAAACTCCTATCTGGATGTATAAGCTTTAATATAGATATTTTGAAAACCCATGAAAAAAGGTGAGTGGTGGGTCTCTGCATTAGGTTTCTTCAGAGAAACAGAACCAATAAGATATATGTGTATATAGAAAGAGATATATTTATAAAAAGAGATGTGTGTGTAGAAGGATATTTATTAATAGGAATTGACTCATATGACTATGGAGATTGGCAAGTCCAAATCTGCAGTGCAGGTCACCATGCTCAAGACCCAGAAGAGCCAATGGTGCAGTTCCAGTCCAAAAGCCAGCAAGCAGAGACCCTGGAGAGCCAATGGTACAGAAGAAATCCAAAGGTCGTCTGCTGGAGAATTCCCTCTTGCTCTGGGAGGCCAGTCTTTTTGTTCTATTTAGGCCTTCAAATGATTAGATTAAGCCTGCCCACATTCTGGAGGGCAATCTGCTTACTCAGTGTTACCAATTTAAATCTTAATTTCATCCAAGAACACCCTAAAAATTGACACATAAAATTAGCCATCACAGCTTCATTGATTAATATGGAGACATTTAACTAATTCATTATGATGTTTTTAGAAGAGCACCTTACCTCCATCCTTAGTTTACCTGGTATCACTAAGTCCAGAGTCCTTTTGTTTCAAACACTTTAGAGACTAAACTTTCAGTGTATGGCTGCTTTGACCAACTGAATATGACAAAAGTGATACAATGCCAGTTCTAGGCCTAGATTTTAAAAGAAGTTTTCTTAGAGTTGGCACTATTGACATTTTGAGCCAAATAATTCTTTGCTGTATGAGACTCCCCTGTACATTGTAGGATGTCTAGTAGCACACCTGGCCTCTACTAACCAGTTGCCAGGTGCATTCTCCCTCTATTTGTGTTAGTTAAAAAATATCTGTGGACATTGCCAAATAACCCCCAGTTGAGAACCACCGATTTAAAAAGGTTAGTGGCTTCAGCTTCTTGTTTCTAGGAACATTGAATATGTGCTTTGGGAAAAGCCAGCCTCCATGTGAGAAGTCTGACTAACCTGAGATAATCATACTATGAGGAAGTCCACATATGGAGAGAGATGCCTGGGTGCCCCTGAGCTGTTTTAAACATTCTAGCTGAGGAGCCAGACATGTAGATGATAAAGCCATCTTGGATGGTCAGCCAGTAAAGTTTCCAGATGATTATAGCCCTAGCTTATCTCACCATCTGACTGTAGTCATATGAGGGACTCCAAATGAGAACCACTTAGCTGATCCCTGTCAATCCACAGAATCTTGAGAGCTAATAGTAAATTTTTATTTTAAGCCACTAAATTTTGGAATAGTTTGTCACAAAATAATAAGTAAATGGAACAGAAATCATTAAAGAAATAATGCAAGAATAGTTTTAGGACTAAAGCATCTGAGACTCTAGATCAAAGGGATCCATCAAGTGCTCAGCATACTGAATTTAAAGAAAAAAAGGAAATATGTCCAGGGACATACATCACACAGAAATTTTAGAACATCATATATTAAAATAACAGTCTACAGGGTTGGGCAAAGGGCAAAGGTCAGCATCCCAGGGGACAGCACCACCTTTGAGCAATGGCACCATCTGGGGAACCCAAGAGGCAGTGGTAGGAGGAAGTGGCAGCGGTGGTAGTGGTGGGCTCCTGCATGACTGACCTGGTCAGGTTAGTGGTTAGTCTGGGGCCAGTATGCAGTCTGTAGCTCGGGGAAGGAGGTGGACTGTACTTTCTGCACTGCCTTGGCACTGGGTCTTTGGGGATGGACAGTGGTAGCTTTTGGTGTGAGCTACTGGTTTCCCTAGTCTGCAGCTTGACTTCCTGGTGTGGATGAATTTGAGTTTGTAAAGGTAAATGTCAAGTGAGCTTATATAGGAGACTAGGGTTTAGTGAAAGGTCTAATATTAGAAGCTCCTCCAAAGACCTGTTCCTGTTTCCTTGGTCAGACTGTTGAGCCTTACTCCTAGACTAGCCTGGTGACTTTGGCCAAGTCATTTTACCTCCGAGAATGTGCCTACCTTGCAGGGTTTTTGTGAGGACTAAATGAAGTAAAGTGTTTTGCCAACCATAAAAAAATAACAGTATAAAAGCTTACATATTTATATACTTTCTCCCTACTCTCTCACATACACACCCCCACCCCCACCCCACAGAACTCAGGCCAAAAGAAACAGAATCATACAGGACTTCTCAACAACAAAGCTGGAAGCTTGAAGACAATGAGTCATGTCTTCAAAATTATGAGATAAAGTAATTTGAAACCTAGAATTCTATATCTAGATAATTTATCAATCTAGTATGGGAGTAAAGTTAGAACATTTTCATTTGTATAAAGTCTCAAAAATTTTGTCTCCTATGCACTCTCTCAGAAAGATTACAGAAGGAAATTATTTCATTATGTCAAGTGTGGAGACTTCATTTTGTCAAAGAAAATACATGGAATGTTACTTTCTAACTATGGGAATTATCTTATATTGCCATTGTCTTAGAAGGGATTAGGATGAATTCTAAGCCAAAAGAAACATACGGGAGTAGGTTCTAAGTTAGGAGTCAGAGAACCTCTTAAGTTTGGTCTGGCTGAAGTAATCAGAGTTCTTAGATTGCTTCTATACCCATTTCTTAAAATCAGAAGAAAATACCTCTTGGTGTTCATTTTCATGTTCCACTTTTTTTTTCCATTTTGAAATATAAAGAATGAGCTCTTCCCTTGCAAGTGGATGAGGAAAGAAAACCTGAAGACAAGAGTTAAGAGAACAACAGAGAAATACAGATAAAGACTATGAAAACAAACCTGGAAGAATTCTTGCATCTGGACTTCATATCATGCCAGATTAACACTGATTCCCTGAAAGAGTGGTTTGGAAGAGAGCTTGGAGGATATAAAATATATGTGTGTTTAAAAGTAACTAAAATTACTTCAGATTCACAGAGAATTCTTGGAGAAAAACACAATCTTTAACCATCTAATCAAACATGGAGAAAGACTGGGGACACGGGAAATAACTAGCTAAGAGGAAAGGACAGCCCTAGAATAATTGCAATCACCTAGTCACTTCATATTGATAATTACAGCAATTGTACCTACGTTATTAATATCACAGAAAAGATGCATCAGACAACTAATTGTTCCAAAGAAATTACTCATTCTAATGTAGCCATTTCACTCCCAACCCTTGTGTATGCCATGAAAATGGACAAAGAAGGGTCTAAGTGATCAATGAAAACTTTAAGGTTGTAAGGTCACGTTGATAAGTGTTTCAGAATCTCAATGAGAAAACTTAGAAGAAGGTTCCGAAATGGTGGCATAGAAGCAAGCTGGCTTTACTTCCCCTCCACAGAAAACCAAAACCAAATATACAGTGCCAAGATTATTACCAGAAATAGTCTGAAAATTGAATATGAGGATGAGAAAGTTCCCAGGGCCACAGAGAAGTGAAAAAAGAGAATTGGACTTCCATAACTGTGATGCTACTCTCTTCAGTTTGCCCAGCACCAGCGCAGAAAATCTCCCCACAATTCATGGTTTCTACAGTGGAATAAAGGGAGATTGAGGTGGACATTCAGCTTCTCCATCATCTTGGATTTCCTAGCAGGAGACTTGTCCCTGCCTCAACCCACAGGAAGCATTAGGAGCACTGAAGGGATAAATATCCCTGAGAACAATCAGAGACAATGAGGGGAGGCAGGACTACCATCCCCAGCCCTGGAAACTCTGCTCTATAATTTGACCAAAGGACCTACTAAGTCAGAGTGGCTGTTCAGCAGCACCACACCATAGAAGGTTTATTCCACAGGTTCCCTGGGCAAGGACCCCTAGCCAGCCTTTCCATATGGCTGGGATATCCTCTTTGGGGCCTCCTCCATTTGAGATGGGTAGCATTCTGATTATTTACAAGAACAAGGCAAGTCTGGGCTTAAGGCGCCATCTAGTGCCAAAAAGGAAGCAGTGACCAAATGGAAAAGAAAAAAAGAAAGAAGTAAATAATCAGTAAACAAATATATCTAATAAAAATCAAAGCAAGTCACACTGAGATGACTGCAATAAATAACTAATCCTTCAATACAAAGACATAGACATATATCCACAAGAAACAACAGTAAACAGGGAACCATGACCTCCTAAAATGAACAAAGCAAGGAACGAGTGACTGACCCTAATGAGGTGGTGATATGTGAACTCTCTGAACAAGAATTCAAACTGGCAGTTTTAAGGAAATTCAGTGATCTCCAAGATTACACAGAAAAGCAATTAAGAAACTTATCAGAGAAATTTAACAAAGATATTGAAATAATAAAAAAAATCAGAAATCTTGGATTTGAAAAATACATTTGCTGAATTGAAAAATTCATTAAAGGCTCTAGACAGCAGAAAGGATCAAGCAGAGGAAAGAATCAGTGACCTCAAGGACAGGCCATTTGGAAATACATAGTCAGAGAAGAAAAAAGAAAAAAGAATGAAAAATGAAGATCTCCTATAAGATATAAAAATATACCTCAAAAGAGCAAATCTAAGAACTATTGTGGTTCAAGAGGGAGTTGAGCAAGATAAAAGGACAGAAAAATTATTCAAAGAATAATAATGGAAAATTTTCCAAACCTTGAGAAAGATGAATATACAGGTACAGGAAGATTAAGGAATATCAAAAATATTTTATTTAAATAAGACTACATCAAGGCATATAATAATAAATTTCTCAAAGGTCGAGGACAAAGAGATGATCCTAACAATAGAAAAAGAAAAGAAGCAAATAATATATAAAGAACCTCCAATTTGTCTGGCTATAGACTTCTCAATGGAAACCATACAGGCCAGGAGGGAGTGGAACAACATTTTCAAAGTTCTGAAAGAAAAAAATTGTCACCCAAGAATACTGTATCCAGCAAAACTATCCTGCAAATATGAAGGACAAAGTCTTTTCCAGACAAACAAAACGTGAGAGAACTCACCACCACCAAATGTGTCTTACAAGAAATGCTAAAGGGAGCCCTTCAATCTGAAAGAAAAAAAAATTAATGTGCAAAAAGGAAATATTTGAAGATAAAAAACCCACTGTCAAAATTAAGTACAAAGACAAACCCAGAATACTCTAATACTGTCATTATGGTGTGCAATCCATTTATAACTCTAGTATGAATCCCAAATGGCAAATTTATGAAAAACAATAATACCTACAGCAACCTGTTAAGAGACAGGCAATATAAAAAGATGTAAATTGAGACAAAATAAACTCAAAATGTGGGCAGATGGAGTTAAACTGTAGAGTTTTTTTTCTTCATTTTTTTCTTGATTTGTTAGTTTTGATTATTTTCTTTGTGGTCTAAGATAAGTTGTCACCTCTTTGAAATAACTTGTGATATCTATAAGATATTTTTGTAAGCCTCATGGAAACGCATAACAGATTCACTGAAAATATAAAAAGGAACAAATTAAAACATACTACAGAGAAAATCACTTATCCACAAAGGAAGACAGTAAGAAAAGAAGAAAGGAAGAGAGGAGCTACAAGACAACCACAAGACAAGCAACATATGGTAATAGTAAGTCCTTACTTATCAATAATAACACTGAATGTAAATGAACTCAATTCTCCAATTAAAAGTCATAGAACACATTCTGGGAAAAAATGGTGGTGTGATAGAGTCCTAACACTGCACCGCTCCCAGGGAAGGAGGTGAAGAACGCCAGCAGCTGCCTGAGAGCACGGACCGCTCACTCCGAAAACAGCATTGCGAATTACAGAGAAACAACGCCGAACGCCCAGCCCAAGAAAACAGGTACAAAATTTTCACAAAGATCGGAGGGTGCACGGAGCACAATAGAGCCCAGAGCGCAGGAAGGACGCGCTCATCAGGTCAGCGCAGTGCGACCTGCCCCCCAAGCGGTTACGCGCCTCCCCATACACGCAGTCAGGGACAAGCCCAGAGTTGGAACAGAGCGGTTGCTAGGGATGGCGAGCCCTGTGGAGAGGAGAAAGTTGCAAGAGCCAGACACAACTCGCAGCTGCAATATACAGAGACTGCTGAGGGCTGGGGAGGAACTGGGTGGGGACCGAGATACAGCTTCCCGGGACAGTGCGTGGGAACCCGCAGGCCGGCACTGCGCAACTAGAAGTCAGCGGGCCTGGGCCCAGGAGTTTAACGGAGAGCGGGACACGCCCTTAGAGGCTGCTAGCAACTGCCGCTGCAGCCAGCGGAGAAAAACTGCGCTCCTGGTGCAATTGGAGCCCAGCTGTGCGCCAGGCTGGCAGCGGCAGCCATCCTTAAAGCCGCCCACGCGGAGCTGTGAACCACGTCTCTAGCTCCGCCGCGGCTCGGCCCGGGGCTCTTCTGCTGGGGCGAGACAGGCTTTGCCTGTGGTGGCCAGGGACAGCTGCATCCATGGGTTCCAGGTGGGACGAGATCCCAGAACTCTAGCGGCGGGACCTTTGTGTATTGGAAACAGTTTGCAGCTCGTCCATCTGGTTCCGCTACCCCGGCTCTGGCCTCCAACAAGTCCGCTAAGTGCTGGTACTAGTGCCCGCCCTTCAGGTTCCAGCCCTCCTGTACCCCAGAGATCGCTCATTTTGAAGGTTGCTGGCTATAGTGACTCATTTGGTATAACTGCTGGTTCCCATGACAACCAAATACCTCAAGAGCCACAGGCTGAACCAGAGCAGCTCCCCATAATCCTGCCCACTTCAATAGGGAATTTCACGCCATCCAAGAGCGCTTCCAGTGGCCACTACTCCCCCCTCCCCGTGGGAACATCCCCCCGGTGGAGACTGCTGGGGATAGAGACGGCCACCCGCCTCACCTTTGGGTCTAGTGGTAGAAAAGGGGTGCACAATTGGAGATCCCCCTATCAACCAGTATCACACGGAGACACACAACAGAAGGGCAGACACACGTGGGTAGATGAGCAACCTCTGAGCTGTGTAGAATTTTCCCAACTCAGCTCTCACACTGCAGCCAAAAGAAATTGTGTTTCTACCTGCACCTCAGGAGGAGCAGGGTCAAAGTAACCCCTAGGAGCTACAAGTCCCCTCCCAAAGCACGGGGCTTTCGCATACCCCAACTGGGGAATCAGAGTCTGCCACGGACATAACAGAATACCTAGCTAATAGGGAGCGGAGGACTCATATCCTCAAGTACAATTCATTAGCTCAGAGCCCAAGCTGGGAGGTCATTCTCACCACACTCCACTGGGAAGAGGAGAAGACCACAGGTCAGAGTTAACTCAAGATCCACCAAACTTGCTAAAATACACCTAAGGCAATACAGGCCACTACTTCTCTCCCTGGCTTTCCCAAGGAACAATAATTGTGGGCCTGGTGACAGGACCATAAACTAGCTCTAACACCCCCAGCTCTCGACTAAGAGGCCAGATGAGAAAAAACCAGCGAAAGAACTCAGGGAACATGAAAAATCAGAGTGAAAAGTCACCCCCAAAAGAAATTATCAGTTCATCAGCAATGGATACCAACCCAAATGAATGGTAGAATGACAGAAGAGGAATTTCGTTTATGGATTATAAGAAAGCTCAATGAAATTCAAGAGAAAATTGAATCCCAGCACAAAGAAACCACAAGAAAAATGCAAGAAATGAATGAAAAATTATCCAAAGAAATAGAAATATTATGAAAAAATCAAATAGAAATCCTAGAAATGAAAGAAGCATTCAAGGATCTACAAAACACAGTGGAAAGCCTTAAGAATAGGCTGGACCATGCAGAGGAAAGAATTTCAGAGTTAGAAGACAGCTCCTATGTGCTAAATAAATCAGCCGAAGAGAAAAAACACAAGAACAAGAGGCAGGAAAAAGGCATACAAGAAATGTGGGATTATGTAAAGAGGCCAACACAAGGCTCATAGGCATCCCTGAGGAGAGGAAGAAAATTCGCGTGGGCTGGAAATTTATTGAAGGAATAATAGAGGAAATTTCCATGGCTTAGCCAGAAATCTCGATATCCAAGTACAGGAAGCACCCAGGACTCCTGGGAGAGTCAACGTGAAAAGGCATTCACCATGCCACATAATTATTAGACTGACCAAAGTAAACACAAAAGAGCCACTCCTAAGAGCTGTAAGAAGAAAAGAACAGGTAACCTACAAAGGGAAACTGATCAGATTAACTGCAGATTTCTCAGCTGAAACCTTACAAGCCAGAAGGGAAGGAGGAGACATCATCAATCTCCTAAAACAAAACAAAGGTCAACCCAGAATTCTGTATCCTGCCAAACTAAGCTTCTTATATGAGGGAGAAATAAAGACGTTTCCAGATAAGCAATCACTGATAGAATTTGCAAAATCCAGACCGGCCTTGCAAGAAATGCTTAGACCTGCATTATACACTAAACAGAGCAACAGACACCCACCTATGTAAAACTACGCAAAAGCTAAAACCCCAGAAACCAGATTCCACAATGATGCAAGAGGTAAAAAAGATACCACCCAACAGAATAATCAGAAATTTACCCCAAATATCAATTCTCTCAATAAATGTAAATGGCTTGAACTGCCCATTGAAGAGACATAGGCTGGCTGAATGGATTAAAAAATACAAACCAAGTATTTGTTGTCTTTAGGAAACACACCTTACAAACAAAGATGCATGCAGACTCAAGGTGAAAGGATGGAATACAATTTTTCAGGCTAATGGAAACCAAAAGAAATCCGGAGTAGCCACCCTCATTTCAGATAACATAAACTTTAAAGCAATAAAAGTAAAGAAGGACAAAAATGGACACTATATAGTGGTGAAGGGAAAAATCTCACAAGAGGATTTAACAATCCTAAACATATATGCACCCAACAGAGGAGCACCCAGGTACATAAAGCAAATACTGCTAGATCTCGACAACATAATAAGCAGCAATGCCATAATAGCAGGGGACTTCAACACCCCACTGACGGAACTGGACAGATCCTCCAAACAAAAAAAAAAAAAAGAGAAATAAAAGACCTAAACAGGACTATAGAACATTTGGGCCTAACAGATATCTACAGAACACTCCACCCAAATAACACTGAATGTACATTCTTCTCATCAGCTCATGGAACTTTCTCTAAAATTGACCACATCCTAGGCCACAAAACAGATCTAAACAAATTCAAAAAAATAGAAATCATACCATGTATCTTTTCAGACCACAGCGGAATAAAATTAGAAATCAATTCCAACAGAAACTCACATCTTCCTCGAACAACTTGGAAACTAAACAATCTACTGCTGAAAGATTATTGGGTCCAGGAGGAGATTCAAATTGAAATCAAAAGATTCTTCGAAATAAATGATAATGGGGACACAAGTTATCAAAATCTGTGGGATAAAGCAAAAGCAGTCCTGAGAGGAAAACTTATCGCCCTAAATTCCCACATCCAAAAGACAGAAAGGTCACAAATCATTAAACTAATGAATCATCTTAAGGAAATGGAAAAGGAAGAGCAAAGCAATCCTAAAGCCAGCAGAAGAAAAGAAATAACCAAGATCAGAGCAGAATTAAATGAAGTCGAGAACAAAAGAACAATACAGAAGATCAATGAAACGAAAAGTTGGTTCTTTGAAAAGATAAACAAAATAGACAGGCCACTTGCCAGGTTGACCAGAAGCAAAAAGGAAAGGACTCTAATAAGCTCAATTAGAAATGAAAAAGGAGAAATCACAACTGATACCATGGAAATACAAAACATCACTTTGAATACTACAAAAATCTCTATGCCCACAAACACGAAAACGTGGAGGAAATGGACAAATTCTTAGAAACACACTACCTCCGTAGGCTCAAGCAGGAAGAAACAGAATTTCTAAACAGACCAATATCAAGCACCGAAATTGAAGCAGTAATTAAAAATCTACCCACAAAAAAAAGTCCCGGACCAGATGGGTTCACACCTGAATTCTACCAAGCCTACAAAGAAGAACTGGTGTCTATACTGCAGAAACTATTTGAAAATATCCAGAAGGATGGAATCCTCCCAAACTCATTCTATGAAGCCAATATCACCTTGATACCAAAGCCAGGAAAGGACACAACAAAGAAAGGAAACTACAGACCAATATCCCTTATGAATATAGATGCAAAAATTCTCAATAAAATCCTTGCAAACCGAATTCAAATGTACATCAAAAAAATAATCCATCACGATCAGGTGGGCTTTATTCCCGAGATGCAGGGATGGTTCAACATACGCAAATCTATAAATGTAATTCACCATATAAATAAAAGCAAGAACAAAGATTATATGATCCTTTCAATAGATGCAGAAAAGGCTTTTGACAAAATCCAGCACCCTTTTATGATAAGAACTCTTAATAATATAGGCATAGATGGCTCATTCCTAGAAACCATTAAAGCCATATACGATAAACCTACAGCCGATATCATACTGAATGGGGAAAAATTGAAGGCATTCCCCCTTAAAACTGGCACCAGACAAGGGTGCCCTCTATCTCCACTTCTTTTCAACATAGTGCTGGAAGTCCTGGCCACAGCAATTAGACAAGACAGCGGAATCAGGGGCGTCCAGATAGGGGTAGAAGAGGTCAAAGTTTCACTGTTCGCAGACGATATGATATTATACATAGAAAACCCCAAAGATTCAACCAAGAGATTACTGGAATTGATAAATGAATTCAGCAAAGTCTCAGGATACAAAATTAATACACACAAATCCATAGCCTTCATATATGCTAATAACAATCAAGCCGAGAAACAAATTAAAGATGCAATACCTTTCACAATAGCAACAAAGAAAATTAAATATTTAGGAACATATCTAACTAAGGAGGTCAAAGACCTATATAGAGAGAATTATGAGACACTGAGAAAAGAAATTGCAGGGGATGTAAATAGATGGAAAGCCCTACCATGCTCTTGGATAGGCAGAGTCAACATATTAAAATGGCTTTTCTACCTAAATTAATTTACAGAATCAATGTAAACCCTATCAAAATACCAACATCATTTTTTGCCGATCTGGAAAAAATAATTCTACGCTTCGTGTGGAACCAGAGAAGACCCCGCCTAGCCAAAGCAATCTTATGTAAAAAGAACAAATTGGTAGGCATCTGTCTACCAGACTTCAAACTATACTACAAGGCTATAGTAACCAAAACTGCATGGTATTGGCACAAGAACAGACACGCAGACCAATGGAACAAGACTGAGAACCCAAATACAAAACCAACTTCATACAGTCACTTGATCCTTGACAAATTCCAGAAAAACATACACTGGGGAAAAGATTCCCTATTCAACAAATGGTGCTGGGAAAACTGGATGGCCATATGTAGAAGACTGAAACTGGACCCACACCTCTCACCTCTCACAAAAATCAATTCACAATGGATAACAGATCTAAACTTAAGATATGAAACCATAAGAGTTCTCAAAGAAAATGTTGGAAAACTCTTATGGACATTGGCCTAGGCAAAGAATTTCTGAAGAAGACCCACAAAGCAATCACAGCAGCAACAAAAATAAATACATGGGACCTGATCAAATTGAAAAGCTTCTGCACAGCCAAGGAAACTATCACTAGAGTAAACAGACAACCTACAGAATGGGAGAAAATATTTGCATGCTACACCTCTGATAAAGGGCTGATAACCAGAATCTATACAGAACTTAGGAAAATCAACAAGAAAAAATCAAACAACCCTATTAAAAAATGGGCAAAGGACATGAACAGAAACTTTTCCAAAGAAGACAGAATGATGGCCAGCAAACATATAAAAAATTGCTCAACTTCTCTAATCATCAGGGAAATGCAAATCAAAACCACAATGAGATATCACTTAACTCCAGTGAGATTGGCTCATATCAAAAAATCCCCAAACAACAAATGTTGGCGGGGATGTGGACAGATAGGAATTCTCATACACTGCTGGTGGGACTGCAAATTACTACAACCTCTATGGAAAAGAATATGGAGATACCTCAAAGAATTAAAAGTAGAATTACCATTTGACCCAGCAATCCCACTACTGGGTATTTATCCAAAAGAAAAAAAGACATTTTATAATAAAGACATCTGCTCTCGAATGTTCATAACAGCACAATTCACAATTGCAAAGTTGTGGAAACAACCCAGGTGCCCATGAATACACGAGTGGATCAATAAAATGTGGTATATGTATACCATGGAGTATTACTCAGCAATAAAGAACAATAGTGAATTAACACATCTGGTATTATCCTGCTTGGAGCTAGAACCCATTCTTCGAAGCAAAGTGTCACAGGATTGGAAAAACAAGCACCGCTGGTACTCACCATCAAAGTGGTAGTTACTGATGAACACTTACATCACACAGGGCAAGAATATTCATCTGAGGGCAGGCGGGTGGGAGGGGGGTGGAAGGGATGGGAAAAACTCTCACTGAATGGATGTGGGGAGCACAGTTTGGGAGATGACCACGATTGTGGCTGTGACATGGGCAGAACAGGGGCAATGTGTATGGCCAAAGTGTTGTACCCCCATGATATTCTGAAATTAAAAAAATAAATTAAAAAAAAAGTCATAGAACAGGTAATGGTTAAAGAAACAAGACCCAAATATATGATGCCTATAAGAAACCCACTTCACCTATAAAAAGACACATAGACTGAATGTAAAGGGGAGGGGGAAAAGATACTCCATGCAATCAGAAACTAAAAAAGAGCAGGAGTAGCTATACTTATATCAGATAAAATATACTACAAATGAAAGACTGTAAAAAAATGACTGACAAGATCACTATATAATGATAAAGGGGCCGATTCAGCAAGAGGATTTACAAATTATAAATATGTATGCACCCAACACTGGAGCTCCCAAGTATATAAAGCAAACATTAATAGACCTAAAAGGAGAGATAAACTGCAATGCGATAATAGTAGGGAACTTAACACCACACTCTCCTCAGTAATATATAGATCATCCAGGCAGACAATCAACAGGGAAACATCAAAGTTAAATTACACACTAGACCAAATAGGCCTACCTGACATTTATAGAACATTTCACCCAACTGCTGAAGAATACACTTCAGCACATGGAACATTCTTCAGAATAGACCATATCTTAGGCCACAAAACAAATCTTAACAAATTCAAAAAAGTAGAAATCATATCAAGTGTCTTTTCTGACTACAATGGGATAAAACTAGAAATCAATAATAAGAGGAAACTTGCAAAATGCACAAACACATGGAAATTAAACAACATGTTCCTGAATGCCCAAGGGTTCAATAAAGAAATTAAGAAAGAAATTTAGGTTGATTCCACATCTTTGCGATTGTGAATTGTGCTGCAATAAACATTCGAGTGCAAGTGTCTTTCTGATAAAATGACTTATTTTCCTTTGGGTGAATAGCCAGTAGTGGGATTTCTGGATCAAATGGTAGGTCTACTTTTAGGTCTTTGAGAGATCTCCATACTATTTTCCATAGAAGTTGTACTAGTTTGCAGTCCCACCAACAGTGTATAAATGTTCCTTTCTTTCCACATCCATTGCCAGCATCTATTGTTTTGGGACTTTTTGATAAAAGCCATTCTCAAAAACACCACATGTATTCACTATTAAATAGGAACTAACTGAGCAGCACTCATGTGCACAGATGGAAATAAAACTCAACGGAAATAAAGCAGGTGAGAGGGTACAATGTACACTATCTGGGTGATGGGCACACTTATTACTTGGACTCAAGCAGTACAAAAGCAATCCATGTAATCAAAACATTTGTACCCCCATAATATTCTGAAATTTAAAAGGAGAAAGTTTAAAAATTTCTTCAAACAAATGAAAATGGAAATACAACACACCGAAATCTATGAAAGAAGAAAAAGCAGTACTAAGAGGAAAGTTTATATTAATAAATGCCTATATCAAGAAAGTAGAAAGACTTCAAATAAACAACCTAATTATGCACCCAAGGAACAAGAAAAGCAAGAAGAAAACAAACCCAACATCAGTAAAAGGAAAGAAATAATAAAGATCAGAGCAGAATTAAAGAAAATTTAGACTAAAAAATACAAAACACCAATGAAACAAAAAGTTGTTTTTTGAAAAGATAAACAAAACTGCCAAACCTTTAGCTAAATAAGAAAAAAAGAAAGAAGACTCTAACAAATGGAATCAGAAACAAAAAGATGACATAACAACTGAGACCACAGAAATACAAAGAATCATTACAGAGTATTATGAACAGCTATACGTCAACAAATTGGAAAACTTAGAAGAAATGACTAAATTCCTGGACAAATGCAACCTACCAAGATTGAACCATCAAGAAACAGAAAACATCAACAAATCAATAAGGAGTAATGAGATCAAAGCTATAATTTTAAAAATCCCATGAAAGAAAAGCCCAGGACTTGATGGCTACACTACTGAATTCTACCAAACATTTAAAAAACGAATACTTTGTGTCCCCATTATCATTTATTTTGAAGAATCTTTTGATTTCCATTTGAATCTCCTCCTTGACCCAATAGTCCTTCAGCAACAGATTGTTTAGTTTCCATGTTTTTGGATGAAGATGTGAGTTGCTGTTGGAATTGATTTCTAATTTTATTCCGCTGTGGTCTGAAAAGATACATGGTATGATTTCTATTTTTTTGAATTTGTTTAGATCTGTTTTGTGGCCTAGGATGTGGTCAATATTAGAGAAAGTTCCATGAACTGATGAGAAGAATGTATATTCAGTGTTATTTGGGTAGAGTGTTCTGTAGATATCTGTTAGGCCCAAATGTTCTAGAGTCCTGTTTAGGTCTTTTGTTTCATTATTTAATGTTTCTATGGAGGATCTGTCCAGTTCCGTCAGTGGGGTGTTGAAGTCCTCTGCTATTATGGCATTGCTGTTTATTATGTTGTGTAGATCTAGCAGTATTTGCTTTATATACCTGGGCTCTCCTGTGTTGGGTGCATAAATGTAGGATTGTCAAATCCTCTTGTAAGATTTTTCCCTTCAGCAATATATAGTGTCCACAAGTTATCAAAATCAGTGAGATACAGCAAAAGCAGTCCTGAGAGGAAAACTTATCGCCTTAAATGCCCACATCCAAAAGACAGAAAGGTCACAAATCAGTAAACTAATGAATCATCTTAAGGAAATGGAAAAGGAAGAGCAAAGCAATCGTAAAGCCAGCAGAAGAAAAGAAATAACCAAGATCAGAGAAGAATTAAATGAAATTGAGAACAAAAGAACAATACAGAAGATTAATAAAATGAAAACTTGGTTCTTTGAAAAGATAAACAAAATAGACAGGCCACTCGCCAGGTTGATCAGAAGCAGAAAGGAAAGGACTCTAATAAGCTCAATTAGAAATGAGAAAGGAGAAGTCACAACTGACACCATGGAAATACAAAACATCATCTTCGAATACTACAAAAACCTCTATGCCCACAAACATGAAAACGTGGAGGAAATAGACAAATTCTTAGAAACATAATACCTCTCTAGGCTCAACCAGAAAGAAGCAGAATGTCTATACAGACCAATATCAAGCACCGAAATCGAAGCAGCAATAAGAAACCTTCCCACAAAAAAAAGTCCTGGACCAGATGGGTTCACACCTGAATTCTACCAAGCCTACAAAGAAAAACTGGTGCCTATACTGCAGAAATTATTTGAAAATATCCAGAAGGATGGAGTCCACCCAAACTCATTCTACGAAGCCAATATCACCTTGATACCAAAGCCAGGAAAGGACACAACAAAAAAAAGAAAAGTACAGACCAATATCCCTTATGAATATAGATGCAAAAATTCTCAATAAAATCCTTGCAAACCGAATTCAAATGTACATCAAAAAAATAATTCATCACGATCAGGTGGGCTTCATTCCCGAGATGCAGGGATGGTTCAACATACGCAAATCTATAAATGTAATTCACCATATAAATAAAAGCAAGAACAAAGATCATATGATCCTTTCAATAGATGCAGAAAAGGCTTTTGACAAAATCCAGCATCCTTTTATGATAAGAACTCTTAACAATATAGGCATAGATGGCTCATACCTCGAAACTATTAAAGCCATATACGATAAACCCACAGCCAATATCACACTGAATGTGGAAAAATTGAAAGCATTCCCCCTTAAAACTGGCACCAGACAAGGGTGCCCTCTATCTCCACTTCTTTTCAACATAGTGCTGGAAGTCCTGGCCACAACAATTAGACAAGACAGAGGAATCAGGGGCGTCCAGATAGGGGCAGAAGAGGTCACACTTTCAGTATTCACAGACGATATGATATTATACATAGAAAACCCCAAAGATTCAACCAAGAGATTACTGGAATTGATAAATGAATTCAGCAAAGTCTCAGGATACAAAATTAATACACACAAATCCATAGCCTTCATATATGCTAATAACAATCAAGCTGAGAAACAAATTAAAGATGCAATACCTTTCACAATAGCATCAAAGAAAATTAAATATTTAGGAACATATCTAACTAAGGAGGTCAAAGACCTATACTGAGAAAAGAAATTGCAGAGGATGTAAATAGATGGAAAACCCTACCATGCTCTTGGATAGGCAGAGTCAACATATTAAAATGGCTTTGCTACCTAAATTAATTTACAGAATCAATGTAATCCCTATCAAAATACCAACATCATTTTTTGCTGATCTAGAAAAAATAATTCTACGCTTCGTGTGGAACCAGAGAAGACACTGTCTAGCCAAAGCAATCTTAAGCAAAAAGAACAAATTGGGAGGCATCTATCTACCAGACTTCAAACTATACTACATGGCTATAGTAACCAAAACAGCATGGTATTGGCACAAGAACAGAGACACAGACCAATGGAACAGGACTGAGAACCCAAATATAAAACCAACCTCATACAGTCACCTGATCTTTGACAAATTCCAAAAAAACGTACACTGGGGAAAAGATTCCCTATTCAACAAATGGTGCTGGGAAAACTGGATAGCCATATATAGAAGACTGAAAGTGGACCCACACCTCTCACCTCTCACAAAAATCAATTCACAATGGATAACAGATCTAAACCTAAGACATGAAACCATAAGAGTTCTCAAAGAAAATGTTGGAAAAACTCTTATGGACATTGGCCTAGGCAAAGAATTTCTGAAGAAGACGCCCAAAGCAATCACAGCAGCAACAAAAATAAATACATGGGACCTGATCAAATTGAAAAGCTTCTGCACAGCCAAGGAAACTATCACTAGAGGGAACAGACAACCTACAGAATGGGAGAAAATATTTGCATGCTACACCTCTGATAAAGGGCTGATAACCAGAATCTATACAGAACTTAGGAAAATCAACAAGAAAAAATCAAACAACCCTATTAAAAAATGGGCAAAGGACATGAACAGAAACTTTTCCAAAGAAGACAGAATGATGGCCAGCAAATATATAAAAAATTGCTCAACTTCTCTAATCATCAGGGAAATGCAAATCAAAACCACAATGAGATACCACTTAAATCCAGTGAGATTGGCTCATATCAAAAAATCCCCAAATAACAAATGTTGGCGGGGATGTGGACAGATAGGAACACTCATACACTGCTGGTGGGACTGCAAATTAGTACAACCTCTATGGAAAAGAATATGGAGATACCTCAAAGAATTAAAAGTAGAATTACCATTTGATGCAGCAATCCCACTACTGGGTACTTACCAAAGGAAAAAAAGACATTTTATAATAAAGACATCTGCTTACGAATGTTTATAGCAGCACAATTCACAATTGCAAAGATGTAGAAACAACCCAGGTGCCCATCAATACACGAGTGGATTAATAAAATGTTTTGTATGTATACCAGGGAGTATTACTCAGCAATAAGGAACAATAGTGAATTAACACATCTGGTATTACCCTGGTTGGAGCTAGAACCCATTCTTCAAAGTGAAGTGTCACAGGAATGGAAAAACAAGCACCACTGGTACTCACCATCAAATTGGTACTAACTTATCAACACCTACATCACAGAGGACAATAATATTCATCAGGGGGCGGGCAGGCGGGAGGGTGGTGGAGGGGATGGGAAAATCTCTCACTGAATGGATGCGGGGAGCACAGTTTGGGGGATGACCACGATTGTAGCTCTGACACGGGCAGTGCATGGGCAATATATATAGCCAAAGTGTTGTACCCCTATAATATTCTGAAATAAAAAACAAAACAAAACAAAACAAAACAAAACCTAATACCAATTCTATTCAAAACCTTAAAAAAAATTGAAGAGGAAGGAACCCTTCCAAACTCATTCTATGAAGCCAGCATTATCCTGATACCAAAGCTAGAAAAATACACAGCAAAAAAAGAAAACTACAGGCTAATATCACTAATAAACACAGATGCAAAAATCCTCAAGAAAATACTAGGAAATTCAACAGTACATTAAAAAATCATTCACCAGAATCAAGTGGGATTCATCCCAAGGATCCAAGAATAATTTGACATACGCAAATCAATAAACATGATACATCACATTAACAGAACCAAAGACAAAGTCATGTGATCATATCAATATATGCTGAAAAAAAATTTGATGAAATTCAACATCCCTTTATGGTAAAAACCCTCAACAACCTGGGTATCAAAGGAATATACCTTAAAATAATAAAATCCATACATGACTGACACACAGTTAACATCATATTGAATGGGGAAAATTGAAAGGCTTTCTTCGAAGATCTGGAACAAGATAAGGACACCCACTTTCACCACTTTTTTCAGCATAATACTGGAACTCCTTGCCATAGCAATTAGGCAAGAGAAAGAAATAAAGGACATCCAAATTAGAAAGGAAGAAGTCAAATTAGCCTTTTACAGAGATGACATGATCTTATAGTTTAAAAAACCTAAATATTCCACCAAAAAATGGTTAGAACAGATAAACAAATTGAGTAAAATTGCAGGACACAATATCAACATACCAAAATCAGTAACATTTATATATACCAACAGCAAACAATCTGAAAAAGAAATCAAGAAAGCAGTCTTATTTACAACAGCTAGAGAATATAAATTGCCTAAGAATCAATTTAACCAAAGAACTGAAGGATCTATATAAGAAAAACTGTAAAACACTGATGAAAGAAATTGAAGAGGACACAAGAAAATGGAAAGACACCCCATGTTTATGGACTGGAAGAGTTAACATTGTTAAATTGAAAATTCTACCCAAAGCAAATTACAGATTCAAGGAAATACCTATCAAAATATCAATGACGTTCTTCCCACAAATAGAAAAAAAATCCTGAAATTTATATGGAACTACAAAAGACCCTGAATAGCCAAAGCAATCCTGAGCAAAAAGAATACAACTGGAAGAATCATACTACGGGACTTCAAAATATACTACAAAGTTATAGTAACCAAATCAGCATGGTACTGGAATATAAACAGACACATAGACCAATGGAACATAATAGAGAACCCAGGCATTAATCCACACATTTACAGCCAACTCATTTTCCACAAAGGCACCAAGAACATACAATGGGGAAAAGACAGTCTCTTCAATAAACAGTGTTGGGAAAAGTGGATAACCATATGCAGAAGAATTGAAACTAGACCCCTATCTCTCACCATATGTAAAAATCAAATTTAAATGGATTAAAGACTTAAATCTAAGACTTGAAACTATAAAACTACTAGAAGAAAACATGGAGGAAATGCTCTAGGACATTGGTCTGGACAAAGATTTTTTATGTAAGACCTCAATAGCACAGGCAACCAAAGCAAAAATAGACAAGTGGAATTATATTAAGCGAAAAAGCTTCTTCATAGCAAATAAAACAATTATCAAAGTGAGCAGACAACCCACAGAATGGGAGAAAATATTTTCAAACTATCTTTCTGACAAGGGATTAATAACCAGCATATATAAGGAATTCAAAAAACTTGATAGGAAAAAAAAAAACAAATAATCTGATTGAAAAATGAGCAAATGATCTGAATAGATATTTCTCAAAAGACAACATACATATGGTGGACAGTTGTATGAAAAATACTCAACATCATTAATCATCAGAGAAATGCAAATAAAAGCCACAATGAGATACCATCTCACCCCAGTTAAAATGGCTTTTATTAAAAAGACAGGGAACAACAGATGCTGGCAAGGATGTGGAGAAAAGGGAAAACTCATACACTGTTGGTGGGAATATAAATTGGTACAGCTACTATGGAAAACTGTATAGAAGCTCCCCAAAAAACTGAAATTGGGACTACCGCATGATCTAGCAATTCCACTACTTGGTATATATCCAAAAGAAAGGAAATCAATACACTCAAGAGATATCTGCACTCCCATGTTTATTGCAGCACTATTCACAATACCCAAAATACGGATATAACCTAAGTGCCCATCAATGGATGAATGGGTAAAGAAAATGTGGTATATATAGACAATGGAATATTATTCAGTCATAACAAAGAATGAAATCCTGTTGTTTTCAGCAACGTGGATGAAACTGGAGGTCATTATGTTAAGTGAAACAAGCCAAGCACAGAAAGACAAATATCACATGTTCTCACTCACATATGGGAGATAAAATAGTGAATCTCATGAAGGTAAGAGAGTGGATTGGTCGTTACCAGAGGCTGGGAAGGGTAGTGGGGAGAGTGTGATAAAGAGAGATTGATAAATGGGTATAAATATACAGCTTGATAGAAAAAGTAAAACCTAGTGTTTGATAGATCAGTAGTGTGGCTTTAGTTTACAACAATATATAGTATTTTTAAAAATAACTAGAAGAGAATAATTTGAATGCTTCTAGCATAAAGAAAAGGCAAATATTTAAGGTGATTCCAATTACACTGATTTGATCTTTAAAAAATTATATGAATGTACTAAATTATCACATGTGCCCACCAAATATATACATTTATTATGTATCAATAAAAAAAGATTTTTTAAAAAAGTTAAAGGTTATTACTCAAAATGAAAAATAGATCATTTGATATAAAACTCCAAGTGGTTAATACTGAAACAGATTCACGTTTCAATGGTTAAATTAATTAGAAACAAATAATCTGAGGAATCATCTGGAAACAAGTATAGTGGATAAGCTTGGTGATCAAATGAAGGATCAAAATGTACAAGCATCAAAAGGAAATATGACCTTTAAAATGTTACTTCTTATAGTAGTTACTAGGGAGTAGAAACTGGCAGTCAGATGACCCAATTTGGCCTGTAGTTAAGTTTTATTTTGCTCACATAGGTTTCTGTTTGTTTACTTTGATTCAAGTATAACATACATATATAAATGTACGTATGTCTTAAGTTAAATTTGATGAATTTTTCCAATCTGAGCACACCCAAAATTGGAAACATTGCAACCATTCCAGAAGTTCCCTCTCATGCTCCCTTTCAGGCACTGGCCACCCCTTTGGCAAGGGTAACTCCAATCCTGACATCATAGATTAATTTTATCTCTCTTTGAATTTTATATAAATGGGATCATAAAGTATGTCCACTTTGGTGTCTGTATTCTTTCACTCAACATTATGTTAGTGAGATTCAATCATAATTTTGTGTAAAGTTGTTGTTTGTCCAATATATGAACATAAAAGTTTCCTTCATATGAACATATCTAATATATTCATTTCATTATCATTAGTATAGATAGTTTAGCATTTATCATTAGTATAGATAGTATAGCAGTTTGGGGCTAATATGAATAAAGGTGCTATGAATATTCTTGTGCATGTCTTTGGTGACCATATGCATGCATTTCTGTTGAGTATATACCTACGAGTGGAATTGCTGGGTCATGAGGCACAAATTTACCCTGCCAAACAATTTCCTAAAAAGGCTTTATCAATTTTCACTTCCACTAGCATGGTGTATGTTAGGTGATGTAAATCTAATTGCTGTTTACTAAGCTAATAAATGTAAAAATCTAAATGAAAAAGATTATTTGGGGAGAACATAGAAACTATGTATGGAAGATATTGCTAGATGGGTAACCTAATGCCCAAGGAACTCTCTTCCTCTTCTCCTACCTCTAATATAGAAGGTAGAAAAGCTAAATAGTAACTTTCACAGATTCTGTTGCAGCTAGGGATAGCCATAGAATCAGTTGTGGTCAGTATGATATAAGAAGTCTGCTGTGGCTCTTGGGTGAGGTTTTGCCATCCTGATAAAAAAGACATGTATGGAAAGTACCACCCCTTCCCCCCAATTTTCCTTTCTTGAAGGCAGATGTGATGCCTGATGATATAGTAGCCATATCGTTACCATGAAGAACAGGCCAAGAGAGTGACAGTGATACCACCCATGATATTCTTGAGCTGTTGAATCAATAGCAGTATCTGTCTAAATCCAAATTTATTGTTGTGTGAGAAAACAAAAACCCCTATTGGTTTATGACATTGTCAATTATGTTTTATGATATTTATACTTGAACATTTTTTTGACTTGTAAATGCTGAAATTCACTCAAATTAGAGAATCTAAACAGTAAGGTTGCTAGCTTTAGCAACTGAAAATACAGAACACTCAGTTAAATTTAAATTTCAGGTAAATATTGAATAATTTTAGTATACATATAGTTTATTTTGCAACCCTATTTAATAATCAATAGGCATGGAATAAATTGAAAACAGTTAATAAAGAAGAACTACCATGAACAAAGACTCTAGAGACAATGAATTTTTCCAGTGAGTTCTTTTCAAAATCTTAAGGAAAAGATTATATATATATATATATATATATATATATATATATATAGCCTAATCTAGCACATTAAAAAGAACAGAAGTTGCATAATTTATCTTACAAGACCAGGATATTGAAAACAAATCTAAGAAAGATAACATACCAAAGAAAAACAACAGCTCAATCTGAAACTATGGAATGCATTTTTTTCCTTTGGGTAAATATCCAGTAGTGGGATTGCTGGATCAAAAAGGTAGTTCTACTTTTAGTTTTTTAAGGTATTTCCATATTACTTTCCATAGAGGTTGTACTAGTTTTCAGTCCCACCAGCAGTGTATAAGTGTTCCTATCTCTCCACATCCACACCAACATTTGTTGTTTTGGAACTTTTTGATAAAAACCAATCTCACTGGAGTCAAGTGATATTTCATTGTGGCTTTGATTTGCATTTCCCTGATGATTAGAGACGTTGAGCCATTTTTCATATGTTTGTTGGCCATTAGTCTTTCTTCTTTTGAACAATTTCTGTTCATGTTCTTTGCCCACTTTTTAATGGGGTTGTTTGATTTTTTCTGGTTCATCTTCCTGAGTTCTATATGGATTATAGTTATCAGCCATTTATCAGATGTGTAGCATGCTAATATTTTCTCCCATTCTGTAGGTTGTCTATTCACTCTAATGGTACTTTCCTCGGCTGTGCAGAAGCTTTTTAATTTGATCAGGTTCCATTTATTTATTTTTGTTGTTGCTGAGATTGCTTTGGGGGTCTTTTTCATAAATTCTTTACCTAGGCTGATGTCTAAAAGAGATTTTGCAACATTTTCTTCTAGAATTCTTATGGTTTCTTTACTTAGGTTTAAGTCTGATATCCATCATGAGTTGAATTTTGTGAGAGGTCAGAGATGCGTACCCTGTATCAGTGATCTATGTGTGGCTATCCAATTTTCCCAGCACCATCTACTGAATAGGGATTTTTTTTCTCAGTGTATGTTTTTGTCTACTTTGTCAAAGATCAGAAGACAAGATGAGCATGGTTTTATATCTGGGTTCTCAGTCCTGTTCCATTGGTCTATGTCTCTGTTCTTGTGCCAGTAACATGCTGTTTTGGTTACTATAGCCTTGTAGTATAGCTTGAAGTCTGGTAGGTTGAAGACTCCCAATTTGTTCTTTTTGCTTAAAGTTGCTTTGGCTATACGGGGTCTTATCTGGTTCCAGATGAAGTGTACAATTATTTTTTCTAGATTCTGTGAAAAATGATGCTGGTATTTTGATAGGGATTGTATTGAATCTGTAGATCACTTTGGGTAGTATAGACATTTTAACAACATTGATTCTGCCGATCCATGAGCATGATATGGTTTTCCATCTGTTTACACCCTCTGCAATTTCTTTTCTCAGTATTTTGTAGTTCTCCCTATATAGATTTCTCACCTCTTTAGTTAAATACATTCCTAAGTATTTTATTTTCTTTGATGTTTTTTTGAAAGATATTGTGTCTTTGATTTGATTCTCAGCTTGACTGTTATTGGCATATATGAAAGCTACTAATTTGTGTGCATTGATTTTGTAGCCTGAGAATTTGCTGAATTCATTTATCAATTCCAGAAGTCTCTTGGTTGAATCTAAGACATTCTATAATAAAGACATCTGCACTCAAATGTTTTTAGCAGCACAATTCACAATTGCAAAGATGTGGAACCAACCCAAGTGCCCATCAATACATGAGTGGATTAACAAAATGTGGTATGTGTATACCATGGAGTACTACTCAGCCATAAGAAAAATGGATAATACCTCTTGTATTATCCTGGATGGAGCTGGAACCCATTCTTCTAAGTGAAGTATTACAAGAATGGAAAAATGAGCACCATATGTTCTCAGCATTGAATTGGTACTAATCGATCAACACTTATGTGCACATATGGAAGTAGCATTCATTGGATGTTGGGCAGGTAGAAGAGGGAGGTGGGGATGGATAAATTCACACCTAGTCAGTGTGGGGCACACTGTCTGGGGGAAGGGCATGCTTGTAGCTCTGACTTCGGTGGTGAAAAGGTAATTTATGTAACCAAAGCATTTGTACCCCTGTACTATTCTGAAATAAAAAAATCTTAAACTATGTGCAAAAAGCCTAACTAAAATGCTAAGAAATTTAAAATAACTGCATTAAAATAATACATATTGACAAATCAGGGTTTATTATAACAATGTAAGGATAATGCAATATTAGGAAATATTTACTGGAAGATATTAATAGTTTCAAGTAGAAGAACCACATCATCATATCAACACAAATAAAAAGAATAACAAGAATTTTGCAGAATGAATATCAAGAGTCCAAAGGGCATATGAGAAATTAAAAACACATTCCAGATTTTTAAAAAAATCTTAGTAGCCTAAAAATAGAATACTATACCCTTAGTATTATCTAAATTGCGTTTTAAATATGCATAGGAAAAGATCTCAAAGAACTCATACAGAGCTATTAATAATAGTTTTTTTTCTGGGGAATGAAATAAAAATTTGAGGTGGAAATGGGTTATATAAAGTAGGAATTTCACTTTTTATTCTGCAGGCTTCAGTATTGTTTGAATTTTCCATGATGAAAATATATTTGTGTATTATTTGCATGATAATTTTTAAATATGGGTACGTCTTTTAAGATGATAAAGAATATTTACTAATAGTATTACACTAGAATCTAGAAAGCACAATATGCCTGCTATTGATAATATTATTTAACATTTTCCTATGTACTCTATACAATGCGAAATTAACTATATTGAGGAAGAAGAATTCATAACGTTTGAAAGAGACAAAAATCATCATTATTTGTTGATGAAATGGTTGCACACCTAGAAAATCCAAGAGAACAAAATGAAAAGCTCCTGAAACTAATAAAAGAGTTTCATACAGAGTTGAGTTACATAATAAATGCACAAATTTCAATATCTTTTCTACATATTATCAATAACCATCTTTAAAATACAGTGGAAAAAACATATCATTCTCCATGGCAATTGGAGTATATAAAAGACTGAGGGAAAAAGCTGAATAATGTACAGAAGCTAAAGGAATGCATTACAAACCTTCACTGAGAGGCATAAGAAAGACAAAATAGTATAGAGTTATCTCTAAATTCTTCCCATGTTAACGTACAAATTTAATGCAATTTCAAAATCATTCCCATCAGAATTTGTTTACAAATAACAAAGTGATTCTAAAGTTTATTTGTACATTATCTTAAGTTAAATAAGCCAGTCACAGAAAGAAAAATGTCACATGTTCTCACTCATATGTGGGAGCTAACCAAGTTGATATCATGGAGGTAGTGAATGAAATGGTGGTTACCAGAGGCTAGGAAGGGTAGTGTGGAGGAGGGGAGAAAGAGGGGTTTATTAATGGGCACAAAAATACAGTTAGATAGAAGGAATAAGATCTAATGTTCAATAGCACCATAAAGCTACTATAGTTCACAATAATTTATTGCATATTTCAAAATAGTTAAAAGCATAGATTTGGAGTGTTCCCAGCACAAAGAAATGATAAATTCTTGAGGTGATAGGTATCCTAATTATACAAATTTGATCATTACAGATTATATGCTTGTATCAAAACATCACACATGCCACATAAATATGTACAACTATTAGGTATCCATAAAAATTAAAAATTAAAAAACAAGAAAAAATAAATAGGAAAGAAAAGTCCATTTTTAAAAGAATAAGAGAAAACTTTCTCTATCAGATATTAAAATTTATTAAAAGGCTACAATAATCAAAATAGTGTGGAATTAATACACAAATTGAGAAATTTATAAAAGAACTTAAAAAACTCCAAAGCTTACCTAAGTATATAAGAATATAATAAAGAATAAAGGTTGTATTTTAAGTCAGTGAGGAAAGATACATTGTTTAATAAATGGCATTGAGACCATTGATTAATTATTTGGGATGATATGTGGGGAAGTAGATCCTTATCTCATGCCATTTTGTCACAAAAGAAACTCAGAACAATCTAGATGGATTAATTAAATACAAGCATATTAAAAGTAGAAGAAAATATGAGCAATTTTTTTCTTTTAATATATGAAAAAATTTTAACTATATATTTCTATTTCTATAAAATAAATAGAAGAAACCTAAAAAGACTATTATATATGTCTACCTGAATTTAAAAAAAAAGCTTCTCTATAAAAACAATAAAGAAATTTTAAAAACAAAAGACAAACTAGGAATTATAGTATCACAAACCTGGAAGACAGAAGGTATCTATTTTTAATATACAGCTAACTCTCACAAATTATTAAGAAAAATATAAATAGTTTAATAAAATGGGCAATGGACATGAACAGAAAATTCATGAGAAGTTAATTACTGATAAACATTAGAAGACATTAATTTACATGCAATCAAAGAAATGTCAAACAATGAGAAGGAGATCTTTATTGTCCAAGTATTTATTTTCTAAACCTCTGGGGTTACAAGAAAGGATAAGGAACCAACGTATGGTCATCATAATGCAAAATATTCCCTAATGAAATGACTACTTATAAAATTAGTCTCTACTCAAACTTTTGTCCCTGCTTCATATAACACCTATTCTTATGTATCTTAACAACATTTTTATCAATTGATCCTTACTTATGGAATATTGTTACACATCTGAAAATATAGTGCAAATACAATGCAAATTGATTATGAATTAAAATTGCAAAGATTGCAAAAGATGCAGTATTTTATGAGATTGATGAATGAAATGATGGACAACAGCTTGAATGATAAATGAAGATCTGGCAGATTTACATCAGTTAACAACTGAAGATGAGAAAATTCATGATAATTATAATAGAACTATTTCAAAAGAGAAACTTTAACTACCAATGGATTAGGAGAGCTTCAGGGGAACTTGAAGTTCACAATAACTTTTTGCAAAATGGCTGTCTTTATGATCATGTTATGGAAGTCAAATATGAAATGGTAGATATCATAGCATGTATGTTATAATTACACTGTACTGCCCCCATATCAACACTTAATTAATTGAAAGAATACATGCTTAAATGTAATTGTGAACTACTTTTATGAAATATAAGATGAAGTAAAAGTATTTTCATAATTTATCATTTTATTTTTAAAGATAAAATCCCAATCTAACCAATTTTTTACTATTTACTCTGACGTTTTAAGTGGATTTTCTTCCTGGCAACAATAATCCTTAGATAATAAGAAATTTTATATCATTGTTCACTTATCAGGCTAGGCAAAAATTTTTAAAATGATAATATTTTGAGTTAGCGAGGATGTATAAAGAAGCAAGTACTTTCATAGACCTCTGATGAGAGAGTAAAACAGTAGGTTTACCGAGGGCAGTATGACAATATGTATCAAAAGCTTTGTAATTTTATACCATTTGAACCATTGACTCCACTTCTAAGAACCTAATCCTTAAAAATAGAGATATGAATAAAGATGTTTGCACAAGAATGTTCATCATGCTATTTATAAAAGATATAAAAGATTTAAAAAGCCAACAACATCAATGTGCAACACATTATTCTAAGTTTTTTACATGAATTATCTAATTTACTCCTCAATATATGAGGTAGACACTACTGTTAACTTTATTTTTTTGCAGATGATAAATCAGAAGCAAAAAAATTTGAAAATTATAGTAAAGACATACATATGCATGTCTTTTTCTGTTAGCTACTAAGATTTTGTAGAATGAATTCATTTTGTGGAATGAGTGGGAAAAATTTAAATAAAATTAAATATATATGTATTAGATGAAACATAAATGATACATTAACAAACAAGACAAATAAGCTGAGACTTTAAGCAAATTGTCTCCCCTGGGCCTGAGGTTTTTTCTATGTAAAATGCGGAGGTTGGACTAGATCAAGTGTTCTCAAACTGAGATCTGAGGACCTCTGTGTGTCTCAGGATGTATATATTCCCATGGATCCTTGAATACCTGAAAATTTAAAATATTTTTTGCTTTAAGCATTTTCTGGTTTTCATTTCAAAGATATTCTAATGATTTTCTGGATCACCTGGGTATCTGCCATGAGATTTCAATGCCCACGTTTATATTTACATTTATGATTGCATTAGTGCCCAGTGATCATTTAAAGTGGAAATATTTGATATTCTTTAAGCATGTATGGCTACATTTGGTTGGTATGCCCTGATGTCAAAATGTTGATCCCACAACAACAGAACTCATGCTAAATTCTTTTACCTTCATTGTACTTATCAGTATTTGAAATTTTTAATTTTTATGTTTGCATGGTTGCTCATATATTAGCTGTCTCCCATCATTAGAATGTAATATCCATAAGGGCATGAATCTTATCTATCTTGTTTTATGCTGAATCCCAGGGCTTAGAATAGTGCCTGGCACATAACTAATGCTCAATATGGTGCAAGTCAAATTAACAAATGAGAAACAGATCCTGATTTCTACTGGACTCTGGTGAAGACTGAATAGAATCAATACTGAATATTGCTCTTCAGCTGACCATATGACCTGAACTACCTATCAACTGTTATGAATTATGTGCAATCAGATCCATGTATCCCTAAAGTACTCCATCATCCAGAGGATGTGTTACATAGGATACTCACCCCAAGCAGGCTCTGAAGGTTCAAATAAGTAACACAGGCAGTTTTGCTTACACTTTTAAGAATACTTGCTTCTGCTACACTGTTGTCTCTCTTTTGCATTGCACCTATGACCTCATGAAGTGTTGACCTAAGATGAGGTTGGTTTCAGATATATGGCTCTTCATGATAATGCTTGCCCAAAGTAGACAGATATGTCATCATAGACCCACTCATGGGAAACAGAAAGACCAAAAAAGAAGAGAAAGCCCTACGACAAGTAGAGCTTTCAACAGTACAACTTCCTGTCTACTTTGCCTTGAAGGAAAGATAGCCTAAGATCAAAATATACAGTGATTCATAGACAGTGACTTATGGTCTGGCCAGAAAGTCAGGGATTTGGAAGGAACACAACTAGTAATAAGAATAGTTGAGGAAGGGTTAGAGGATGAATTTCTTCAAATAGGCCCAAAGTCACAGAATATTCAAGTCCCATGTAAATGCTTTTCTCAGGCATTTATATGCTTGTCTCAAGCATTTTACTGCAAAGAGTTAGCTCTGAAGTAAAAGCTTTTTAACAATCAAACAGACAATATGGCCCTTTCTGTAGATGTCAATCTACCTTTCTCCTTGGTCAGCCCAGTGCTAGTTCAAGCGAGGAACCACTTCCCCAGCCAAGGTAGACATAGTGAGGAAGGTATCAAAGGGTTGGGGAAGTTTTCAATTCTCCAGTTCCTCTAAAATCAAGTAGATATTGCTATTCCTTTTGTTATGATACCAATATTTCCCAAGTAATTCCCTAACTTCTATGTAAGAAACCAAGCAAGACTGAGAATTCAAATGGCATTTTAATTTAACTAACACAATCCACCTTTGAGTTCGATTGTTAGCAGTCTCAGCCCTACAGTTTCAGCCAATCATAAAAACACTCTGAATTTCATTCTGTTCTCTAAGGTAAAAAAAATGTGGGATTTAAGTTTTTAGTTACCTTGCTTTAAATCATCCAAGCCATCAGAAGTAACCACTTACTTCAATATTTTGGCGTTTTAGTGTTTCCCATTTCCTTTATATCATTCCATGGCAAATACTCTAGATGTTTACTCTCAGTGGGTCCTTGGTTTTAGGCCACCACGTGTAATAAAGTAACTAGCTCTTTTATCACTGTATACTATGAACTAGAATACAAATGGGTGTCTCACAACCTTATTCCCCATCTTAACTAGATAACCAGTTCCAAACACTCCATGTTTCCTTGAGATTCTGTTGCCTACTTGCCACTCTTTAGGACCAGTTTCTATATCACTTTGTGTTCTTTGGTTGAAAATAATAGAAATCAACTGTGGCTAAATTAAGCAAAGAAGAATTTATTGTGAGGATAATAAGTCTCTCATGGAATCAAATGAAAAGCTGAGCAACCAAACTTCAGAGTGGATAGGGACAAGGGAAGTTCCAAAGATCTAAACAACAGAATTTCTATGGCCCTTTGCCATTAAACAATGTGAATAATGTACACTCAAATCTAACTGACTTAATCCTTGTGTGCTCCTACTTAAGAGTTAAATTCGCTGAAAAGCAAATCTGATTGGCCCAGTTTATGTCATTTGCCTACCCCATGATCAGCAGCTATGACACCATGATCGACAGTCCATTAAGACCAGATAGAAAGAGGAAGAAGCACTTCTTAAATTCAAAGCAGGTTGCTGTTACAAAAAAAAAAAAAAAAAAAGGAAAGTAAGGAAAACAACACATATACACTACAATACCAGTGACTCAAACGATAGTTCAGAATGTGCAAAATCAGAAGAGTGAAATAAACAAAAAACAGAAGTATATATTTCTATTATTAAGTTCACTATCAGAAATTTAGTTTTAGCCAAATAATATGATTCATCATAATTGTTTTCTGGTTTAATTTCTTTGTTTTTCTTATTTTTATTTAATTTTTAGATTTTATTTGGTTGTATAAGAGCTATAAACACAAGAAAATTAGTTTTATGTTTGTTTATATTTAAGTAATATGATAATAAAAATAATTTATGCTAACAGAGGGTCTATGAAAACTCTTTTTTTGTTACTCTTAAAATTGGCCCATTTTAAAAAATAATACAGGATTAAACTATGCCTAATGTATTCTTAATTAAATTTGATATAATTGTAGATTCACATACAGTTATAAGAAATACTATAGAGAAATTACTTGCATGCTTTCCCTAGTGGCAGGCTGAATAAAGACCCTTAAAGATATCCAGGTTCTAATCCCTGGAACTTGTGAATGTTACCTAATATGGCAAAGATTTTGCAGATATGATTGAATTTAGGATCTCAGGATGAGAAAATTATCCTGGATGATCTACATGGGCCTAAATATAATCTCAATTGTCCTTATAAGAGGAAAGCAGAGGAAGATATAACTACAGAAGAGAAGGTGGTGTGATAATTAAAGCAGAGATTGAAGTAATGCACTTTGAAGATGGAAGAAGGGGCTGCAAACCAAAGAACACAAGTAACCACTAGAAGCTGAAAAAGGCAAGGAAATAGATTCTTTCCCTTAGAACCTCTAGGAAGCAGGTGTTTACACCTTGATTTTGGCCTCATAAAACTCGTTTCAGACTTCTGGCCTCCAGATATATGCGAATAAATTTCTGTGTTTTATGTCACTAAATTTGTGGTAATTTGTTATAGCAGCAATATAAAACTAATATATTCAGTTTCTCCCAATGGTGACATCTTGGAAAACTATAGTGCAGTGTCTTAACCAGGATATTAAGAGTGATAAAGTCAAGATATAGAACATTTTATCACTATATGGATCCCTCATGTTGCCTTTTTATAGACACACCCACTTCCCTCCCACCTGTACCTCCTCCATAACCCCTGACAATTCTAATCTGTTCTCCATTTCTATAATTTTGCTATGTCGAGAATGTTATATAAATGGAATTATACAGTTGGCAACCCTTTTGAATTAGCTTTTTTTCACTCCGCATATTCCTCTGTAGATTTACCCAGGTTGTTGCCTATATCAATAGTTTGTTACTTTTGCTTGCTAAGTAGTATTCCATGGTATTAATTCACCCACTGAAGGACATCTGCGTTGTTTCCAGCTTTTGTTTGTTATGAAATAAAGCTGCTATGAGCATTCATGTACATATTTTTGCATGAACATAGGTTTTCAATTCTCTGGGGAAATGCTCAATAATGTGATTGATTGCTGGGTTGTATGGTGGTTATATGTTTAGTTTTTTGAGAAATTGCCAAAATATTTTCCAGAGTGGCTGTACCATTTTACATTCTCACGAGCAAAGTATGAGTGATCTAGTTTCTTCACATCCTTACAACCATTTGTTGTTGTCACCTTTTTTTTTTTTAATTTTAGCCATCCTGATAGGTGTGCAGTGATAGCTCATTGTACTTTTAACTTACATTTCCTTTCTGGCTAATGAGGTTGAACATCTTTTCATGTACTTATATTTGCTATCTGCATATGTCCTTCAGTGAAACGTCTCTTCATGTCTTTTGCCCATTTCTAATTAGATTGACTATTTGTTTGTTTGTTTTAACTTTGAATCTTTATAGAATTCTTTATATATTCTAGATACAAGGACTTTGACGGATATATGGTTTGTGCAAATATTTTCTCCCAGTCTATAGTTTATCTTTTATCCTCTCATAATTAACAGATTAATCAACAGATTCTTTCACAGAGAAAAAGTTTTAAAGTTTTATGAAGTCCAACTTATCAATTTTACCTTTTATGGATCATGCTTTTGGTATCAAGTCTAAGCACTCTGCGTAGCCTTAGATACTGAAGATTTTTTCCTATTTTTTAAAATAAAGATTTATAGTTTTAGGTCCCACATTTAAGTCTGTGATTCATTTTAGGTTAATTTTTGTATAAAGTGTGAAGTTTAGGTCAAAGTTCATTTTTTTTTTTTGGCCTATGGATATCTATAATTGTTCCAGCACCATTTGTTGAAAAACTATCCTTTCTCCAGTGAATTGCTTTGCACCTTTGTAAAACATCAACTGGATATATCTTTGGAATTCTATTCCTGAGTTCTCTATTTTGTTCCATTGATCTATATGTCTACCTCTCCATCAATACCACATTTTCTTGATTTCTGTAGCTATATAGTAAATGTTAATATCAGATAGAGTGATTACTCCCACTTCATTCTTCTTTTTAAAATTGTTTTAGCTATTCTAATTATTTTATCTTTCCATATATATTTTAGAGTAAGCTTCTTAACGTCTACCAAAAATCTTTCTGGGATTTTGATAGGCATTACATTAAGCCTACATATCAATTTGGGGAGAATTGACATCTTTACTATGTCGAGTTTTCCAATTCATGAACATAATATGCCTCTCCATTTATCTTCGTTGATTTTTTCCATCAGCATTTTGTAATTTTCAGTATGCAAATCTTGCACATGTTTTGGAGTGAATGTAAAGAGTATTGTTTTTAATTTCAGCTTCCACATTTGTTGCTATTGTAGATCACCTCCTTTGAAATACTCATATGATATTCCTTCAATGCAACATACGTTGATACCTGGAATTTATACATCCTAGAGTACACCTGTGCAGTTGTAACAGCATTTTTTTGCATTCTTATATCATTTACTCAGACACTTCATATATTTTTATGTAGGAGATGAATAGAAAATAAATGAAGATACTTTTATACTAAAAGTATAAAAGTGTTCTGAAAATCCATGGTTTTCCATGAGATACATGCAGGATTAAGCATTTTCAAGTAGTTTTACCTCTTCAATGATGATTATGCATACAATATATTTGCTTAAATGTGCATAAAGAAAATCAGTGTTCTATTTATGTTCAGCATCCCATTTTAAAATATTTTCAATCATTTGTCTAACAAGGCACAATTATGGGCAGGTTTGTTTGTTTTCACCGATGAATAAATTAGAAATTAATTAATAGCTTTTAGAGACAATTATTTTTGAATTATCCAAATAGGGAAAAAACATATCTATGTTTGAAACATCAAAATATACACTGAACTCTGTATAATTACACATTTATTCTATATGTGAATTTTTAACTCAGTGAATATGGCATCTTATTTTAAACTAATTTGAGAATAAAATAAGTATGAGAATACACAACCCAAAGGTGTTTAAAGTTTCATGAGTTCTGGAATATATCCACTTGATTTCATTTTTATATTTATAGCTACAAAGAAAATGGATGGCATTTAGTTCAATACACTTATTTTACATATGAGAAAACTGAGGTCCACAGAGAATAAGTAGATCATCCAAGATTCTACAGCTCTTAAATGGCAGCATTGGGAACTTGAATCCAGAGATTTTGACTCCCAGTCCACCATTCTCTCAATTAGCTACAATTGAGATGAATAAATGATTCCCCACATAATTGGATGCATCATGTAATCTATTTGATTCAATAGCTAGCCAAATGCACTACAGTGGCCATCCTCCAATCTAGTATTTTCATATAACAAACATATTAGCTTTTAATTTATCATATAAATTAAAATTTCAGACAGATTAATTCTCGACCTTCAGAGTGAAGTGGAGAAATGAAATAATTTTCTCATTAATTTAGAGGGAAACCCTTTATCTGAAATATCCAGATAATTAAGGCAAGCATTGCTCTCATCCCTAAATGGTCAATTTCTATAATGCCCCATTTCTGTCACTTATGCAAGTCTGGACATTGATGACTATTATCTGTCCAATAGTAAGATGATGGGTTTTTTCCAATCCACAAATAAGATGATACACTGTCTACCTGAGTATTGAGTTTGAAATATGTTATATAGATTTAATATCTATTCATAAAGACATTTCACAGAGTTACTCACTTAGTGTTTTTAATTAGTCATCATGCTGGGTAACCACTGTGACACAATGCATTATGAAGATAAGGAAATAATTTTCATCATTAAAAAAAATCCATAACAAAACAAATTTAAATAGAACTTTAATGCTTGAAACAAGAGAGGATTGATTCTTGAATTTGAAGTAACATCTTATTATTTGATAACTGTGCATTTTTACTGATATTGGTAATTTTCTAGAGAAGGAAATTAAAATTTCTCCAACCTTACAAATTCTCAAAAATCAAAAAGGTAACCTGATGAAAATAAACACAATCCTTATACATCTCCAAGGACTATTTTACCGAGGGTTCAAAGTGCCTAAGGATCACTGCCTTATTAACTTTTCCCACATTCCTAGAAAATATGTGAGTAGTAGCATTCTACTACTGTTCCACATCCTCTAAAATTAGTGAAAACACAAAGGTACTTCTTACCTTTAATTTGGCTTTATTTTGTTTGCTTTCTTATATATTGCAGCTTTTATTCTGTCTGAAAATATGTGTGAAGTCTTTATAACTCTACTTGTTACAAATATTGTCTTATGTGGGAGGAAATCAACAGTATTAAATAAGTAACTATACATGTATGTATTAATATATGCATACACACATCATCATCATCATTATCATCACCATCAGTGGCAAAAGGTCTTATGAGGGGCTTGAAATCTATAAAACTCGACAGTCATTTTTCAGATAAGCAAACTGAGGCCCAAAGAGGTTAGAAGACCTGTCCAAGGTAAAATAAATAGCAGATATCAGAGTCTGGACTAGAATTCAGCATTTCCAATGCTAAGGACAGCGGTCTTGGACTGCCACTCAGAGTACTTCTAATGCTTCTTAATATTCCTTCAACTAACTATGAATACGCTTTGAATAAAGCATATATAGACAGATTTCAATTATCCTCCATATGACTTAATCCACTGCATTTTTTTTTTTTTAATCCTTGGCAACCTACCTGGGCAAGAGAAAAGTAATAGAATGCACTTAACAATTTCAAGGCTGCTAACCCAGGTAGGAAAAAAAAAATAACAAAATTCACACAGTTTGTAGGAATATGATGTGGGGGTAGGCCTGTCTAAAGGTAAAACTGAGAGCCAAGCACATGAGAATAAAATTGGCTTCACCTATAAGAGTAAGAAGTGAGCCACAAGTGTACTATGATAAGAGGAATGGAATGCTATGTATGCTCTATGGGAATTGTTTAGAAAAGGCATGCCATTATTGGTTTACAGACAATTAGAAGTTAGAAATAAAGCATGATTACTGTTGCTATGTTTGTATCAAAACAGAATTACATTATGATTAGCCAAATATAAAAGTATACCAAATTGGTGCAAAAGAAATTGGAGGCTAACTCTCCCAACTCTCAGCTTCACTGAGAAAGTGAAATTAAATATCAATCTTATCCTGAAATGCCAAGCAAGATTCCTCCTCCCCCAGTATATTTTTAGGACAGCCTTCTCTATTGTGCTTATAGAATAAATTCATTTTAATATTTCTTAAGAGAGACATAAATAAGAGTGGTAAAAGATCATGCATACATTCATTTCATTCAACAAATATTGTCTATTATGTGCCAGAGATTGTGCAAGGTACTGGGACACATTGGTCTAAATGATAAAACATTCAAAAGCTAAATATAAATGACATGAAGACGATCTTCTTCTGTTAGTCAAACAGAATGGATTTGAATCCTAGTTCTGCCCCTTACTAGCTGAGTGGCACTGGAAAAGTCATTTAATCACTCTGAATCACAGTCCTATCAACTGTAAAATGGGGGATGCAAATATCAACCTCTTAGAATTATTGTGAAAATTAAATTAGATGACATGAGAAGTACCTGGCATGATGCTTGACACACTATGGGAAACTGAATGTTAGCAAACATGTTTTAAATGAAATGACTTGGTAATGCTATATTGTTTCTTTATAGGTTTCATAAAGCTAAGCATGAGTGGGGAATATGCCAAAATCTGATGAAATAATTTTTTGACAAGGTAACGTTAGCCTCCTCTCAGCAGATCATTTCCTCTACCTTCACTCCAGCTTTGATGTAAGTGTACATGATTCACACCAAAACTTGGTTCTCAATTTTCTTTTTGCGCTTGGTACTCAAAGCCTACTTAATAATAGTAGCCATCACTGAGTAGTTTTTTTTTTTATTTGATAATTGTCACATGGTAATGGATAGAGATAAGATGGGCTATTATCTCATTGGATGTAAAGGATTATAGATATCCTAAATATAATTATTAATGCTTATTAGTAAGTGTTGTCAGTGGATATTGTAAAAGGGATTCACATATGAACTGAGGTGTTAGATTTCAGGTTCTCTATAATCTGCTCTGATACTACTATATCATAGAACAATAGCACTATATCAAGGCCATAAAATTCCCCTTTCATCTGTTTTCTGAATCTCTTTGTAGATCTCTGGGTTCAGAGATAGCCAAAGACATCTTGAATCATTTTGTTCAGTTTTAAAATTAATTTAATAGTTTAATGTACTGCCTATAGATAGTGGTCATGTTTTCGTATTCCTATATCAATACCACTTTAATTAGGGTACCATTATGGCTAAAAGAGAAGCATTGTAGGATAAGTTAAAACTTGACAAGAACCACCATACTAGAAGAAACCAGCAGGACTGTTTCTTTGAATTTGCATTCATGCATATTCATTTGACACTGTTACAGAGCACTGTGCATTCATAGACACATCTCAGGACATTTCACACATGTTGAAGTAAGATAGACAAGCACAATGAATGCTGTGTGCTTAATACATATAAACTCATAGTTAATATATACAAAATTATTTCATTTATCAAATCATAGAATTACAAATATTATGTATTAAAATATTTATGTATTTAAAGTAAAGGAAATAAAATGTCTTCCTTTAACCACACCAGACAGTGCTTTTCTGCTTAGAGCATACATACCAAATCTGCCAATTCTGACCAGGTTTTAAAGATGACCAAAGTCCAGAAGGGGCTTCTTTTTCAGATGTGTCCTTTCTTTAGAAGGAATCTTCCTATGGGAGCTTAAGTTTCAATTGATCTAATATGCTGCCTATAAATATCAAAGAAGGAACAGTCAAATACACAGGGTAGAAGAAGATGGAGAAAGGAGGCATGCCTTCTGGGCTTCCTCAGTTCTCCTCAATAGCTCAGTGAGATACCACTAGAACTCACCAGAATGGCTAAAATTAAAATCTGGCAGCATAAAATGTTACCAAGAGTATAAAGCAACTGAAACTGAAACTGGTAGGAGTATAAAATTACAACAGTTTGAATTTAGTTTATGCATTTAGACAAGAGAAATGAAAGCATATATCCTCAAAAGACTTGTACAAGAATGTTCATAGAAGCTTTATTATAATAGTTCAAAACTGGAAATAAGGCAGGTATCCATCAATAGAAGAATAGATAAACTGTGGTGTATCCGTACAATGAAGTACTATTAATATTTTTTTAAAAAAAACTACTGGTAAACACAACATGGAAGAATCTCAAAAACATTATGCTTAGTGAAAGAAGCTTTGCACAAAGGAATATATGCTTTATGATTCCATTTATATGAAGATCTAGAGCAAGTGTTAACAAACTTTGTCCATAAAGGGCCAGATAGTAAATGTTTTAAGATTTGTGGGTCATTAAGTAGTTGCAACTATTTAAATCTACTGTTGTGATAAGAAAGCAGTTATAGACAACATGTAAACAAACATGGCTGTGTTTCAAAAAAACTTTATTTACAAAAACAGGTGGTGGGCTAGATTTGGCCCATGGGCTATAGTTTGATAACTCCTGACCTAGAATAAGCAAAACTAATGTATGATAGAATAAAATTAGAATAATGATTGCTTCTGAGGGATATTCAGGTAGAGATTTACTGAGAAAGGACACAGGGGAATTTCATGGGGTGAATTCATTTGTTAGAACTCATGAAATGGTACACTCAAGATTTGTGTATTTCAAATCATGTAAATTTTACTTCTATGGTACACAGAATTCTAAGGTAACCTCCCAAATTCCTTGCTTTTGGAGTACATGCACCTTATAATCCATGGGAATATAAGTATGATGGATTGCACTCTCCTGATCAAGTTATGTTATATGGAACAGTGGACTTTGAGAAAGGGAGACTATATGGGTGGACCTGACCTAATCACATGATCCCTTTAAATCTGGGTCTAGATGTCAGAGACAAAAAAGTCAGATAAATTCAAAGCATGAGACAAGTTTGTATAAAGGAGGATTTCAGTTGCTAGATGGAGGGAGCCATGTACGAAGGAAGCCACATAGTGAATAATATGAGTGGTCTACAGGAGCTGAGAACAGCCCCTGGTTGATAGTTAGCAAAAAAGGAAGGGACGTCATTTCAATAGTCTCAAAGAACTCAATTTAGTCTAGCACCTGAATAAGCTCGGAAGTGGATTCTTCCCCCTAAGCCTCCACGTGGGAACTCGGTCCAGCTGACTCCTTGATTTGAGCCTTTTCTTACAGAGAGCCCAGCCACACTCTTGCTGGGATTCTGACCTATAGAACTGTGATCTAATAAATAGCTGTTTTTTAAAGCCCCTAAGTTGGTGGTTATTAGTTATAAAGCAATGGAAAATTAATACAATCTGCCACCATTACCCAAACACTCTCCACTAGGCCCCACCTCCCAACATTGCCAACCTGGAGATTACATTTAAACATGAGGAGTCAAATAACCAAACTATAGCATTATACTCCTGGTCCCCGAAACTCATATTTTTCTCACATTGCAAAATACAATCATTCATTCCCAACGGTTCCTAAGTCTTAACTGGTTTTAACATCAACTCAAAAGTCTGAAATCTTATCTAAAACTTAAGGCAATTTCCTTCCAGCTATGAGTCTGTAAAATCAAAAACAGGTTATTTACTTCCAAGATACAGTGGTTGTACAAGAACTGGGAAAACATTTCCATTCCAAAAGGGAAAATTGGCCAAAAGAAAGGGGTAATAGGCCCCACACAAGTTAAAAAGCCAGCAGAGAAGACATTAAATCTTAAAGTTCTGAAATAATCTCCTATGACTCCATGTCCTGCATTCTGGGCACACTGGTGTGAGGGGTGGGCCCCCAAGGCCTCAGGAAACCCCACCCCCATGGTTTCACTGGCATAGCCAACATAATTGCTTTCACAGACTAAAGTCAAATGCCTGCAGCTTTTCCAGGCTGAGGTTGCACACTGCTGGTGCCTGTATAATTCTGGGATCCGCAATGCAGCCTTACTCCCATAGCTCCACTAGGCAGTGTCCTGGTGGGGACTCCCTGTGGGGGCCCCAACCCCAAATTTACGCTCAGCATTGCCTTAGATGAGTCTCTCTGCAGGGACTCCACCCCTGTGGCAGGCTTCTGATGTATCCTTGAAATCTAGGTGGAAGTTGCCAAGCCTCCACCACTCTTCCATTCTGTGTGCCTGTGGACTTAATGCCATGTGGATGCTGCCAAGGATTATGGCTTGTGCCCTCCAGAGCAGGGGTGAGGAGGAGAGGTGAGTAGTACCTGGGGCTGTATGAACCATGGCTGGAGGCACAATAGCAAGAAAGTGAGGAGCAACATCCCAAGGTAGTGCAGTGAAGTGGCATCCAAGGTCAGTCCCCTGAGACCTTTCTGTCATCCTAGGCCCCTGAAAGTGTAATGGAAGGGGAAGCCTTGAAAATTTCTGAAATGTCTTCAGGGCCTTTTTCCCATTGTCTTGACTATTAGCACCTGGATCCCTTCTGGTCCTGCTAATCTCTTTAGCAAGTGGTTGTTCTGCAGCACCCTTGGATTCCTCTCCTGAGAGTGTTCTTTTCTTCTCTACCTCACAGCCAGGTTGCAAATTTTCCAAATTTTATGCTCTGCTTCCTTTTAAATTATAAATTCCACCTTTAGGTCATTTATTTGCTGCCATATTTGATCATAAGCTGTTAATAGCAGACAAGCCACATATTGAACACTTCGCTGCTTAAAATTTCTTCCCCCAGATACTCTAGATAATCACTTTTAAGTTTTGCCTTCCACAAAACTCTAGGTCATGGATACAATTGTCGACAGAAAAGAAGCTGAACTCTGTAAAATAATTTTAAAGAGGTTTATTCTGAGCCAAATTTGAGGACCATGACCTGGAGCCACACCCAAGAAGACTTGAGCAAGTGGACTCGCTGTGGTTGGGTTACAATTTGATTTCATGCATTTTAGGGAGATAGGGTTTAAAGGTAAAGTCATAAATCAATGGAAGGCATACATTGGTTTGGCCTGAAAAGGCAGGCCATCTCAAAGCGGAGGCTGAAAGGTTATAGGTGGGTTTAAAGACTCCTTGACTTGTAATTAGTTAAAAAATGAAGCTTTCTCTAAAGGCTTGGAATGTTTTATATAAGGAAGAGACAAGTCACTGGACATATATTTGTTGTGTAAATTGGGGACCTGCAGGTTTGTCTTGCATAGCCTTAGGCCTGTTGATGAGTTACAAAAGATATCTCCAAGAAGGGAGGGGGGCATGGTGAGGAATGTCTGACCTCCTCCTTGTGACAGACAATTTAGTTTCAGGATATCCTCTTAGCCAGGAGGGGGTCCATTCAGTCAGCCGATGGGGGGAAGACTTTTATTTAATTTTAGTTCACAATTCCCCACTTTTGGCCAAGATCTGCCAGAGGCAGCATCTATGGCCAAGCTCTTATATTGTCACAGCCACTGCTGGGGTGGTGTGCCTACCTGCCCCAGGTCCGTCCAAGGCTTGGGGCGGGACCACTGTGGCCAAGAGGACTGAATAGCCAAAAGGGGCTTATAGCCAATTAAATGTTTTAGGCCAAACAGGACTGGAGGTGGACAGGCACTCATCAACCCTTTAAAGCCTTTTGGGAAACACAAAGAGTAAAAACCAAAATGTTAAAGGCAAGGCTATGAAATTAATTCATCTTATAAGTGTTGAGCTACTATATTCTTGGGTTTAGTTGCAGACTTGTAGCAAACATAAGTATTGCTAACCATCCAAGATAAGGTATTTAGAGACTTTTGTTATGTCACAATATTTTAGTCTCTTTAGTAATTTGTCCTGAGGTGGTTGATAAATTAGCCACTTGTCACATTTCTTTTTGTACAAAACCCATAACTAAGAACAATTATACTCAGGAAGTTCTAAGTCTATGGGAAGCAGGAAAATTTCTTTATGATTGGGATGGATACCTGTACCGCATGGCCTGAAAAGACTTTTTTTTTTCAGTTAGTATTTGTTTAGGGTTCTGTGTGCCCCTCCTTGATCTGGAGGGTCTAAACTAATTCCATCCCTCCGAATCAGCCTTTACAATCTCACACACCCCCTCTTCTGCAATAGTCCCTGGGCCTAGAGGGAGGATGTTTGAACAGGGCACTGGCAGTGAATAACAGGATTTAATGGTTTAAATTCCTGGGGATGTCAGGTAAATTTGTTATTTGCTTAAAACTTGCCAGGACTCTGGAAAACAAAGCAAGAGAATAGTAATAATTTAAATAACAAGTCATAAAATGTAGTTTGGTCTCATGAGGTTGAGGTAGTGATACTCATGAACATATCAGCTTTCTAATTAAACTCCTGGAAGTTTGTTCTGTTTTAGTCCAGTGGTATATAATCTCCAAAATTATCAGAAATCTGTATTCCAAGTCATGGAACTTGGTCTGTTCCATGACTTTCCTTGAAGAAGAAAACTTTGGACTCAGCCAGTTTCAAAACAAAACAAAACAAAAAACACTTTCTGAGATGAATCAAAGTAAAAATAAAAACTTTGGTCATGGTTAAAGAGACAACTGTCAAATAAGGTTGGTTATTTTTGTGATATATGGCAATTTAACATAACATATACCAAGACATATCAATTTTTTATAATATTGGAACATATATTAACAACATGCTTATACAAATATAATCCAGCAAAGGTTAAGCACATTTCATATTTAACAATGCTTTTCTTGTACAGTTAACATGCCAAATAAGCCTAAATATGTCTCTCTTAGATTTTTAGTGCCCCTAATATGTAAAGAGTTAGTTTGAGATCAAAAGGTTGGATTTAGAATTTGGGTTTCGGAAAGTTTGTCAAATATCAAAGGCTTGAAACATTTGTTCAAATAGAATCACAATGGGTGTACACCTTAACCCTTAAAGTTTAAATGTTTTAGTTAGTCAAAACCTATAAAGAAACAGGTTATAGAATCCAAATAAATACATTATGTCATTTCATTAAGAGCAAATTAATATTTCATGAAAACTTTGTTTTAACTAAATTTTATCTTTTTAAATTATAGCAAGTGGATTATATACAAAATTACTTCATAAATTCCCTTTATAAGCTTTATCCCAACTTTCACTAACCATCTACAAAACATGTCTAAAAACTTTCTGTTTTGTCCTAACTTTCCCATTTCCTAAACAACCAGTCGTTTTAGGACAAAAATTCCAGACAAGATCCTTTCTTTACAATATTAATCTCTCTTCTGTTTAAACTTTCTTACCAAAATATATTTGCCACACTCATTGCCTTTCTACATCTCTTTCTCTTACTCACAACTTTCTATTTTGTTTTTATTTCCTTAAATCCATATTTTGATTCAACCTTTAAATGACCTCTGAATTAGACAAGATTACACATATATTTAATAAGAACACATTTCATGCTTCTTTTATAATCTTATTAAAAACATATCTTATTTTTTAGTGCACTTTATGTATAGAATCACATGCATTGACTAGAATTCTTATTCTTAGTAACTTTAAATTTTAGTGAATGCTTAAAAGCATAAAGTCATGAATTGTCCAATGTTGTCATGAAACAAAATTGCAGGTTACTATAAAATTATAGACATTTACTTAGCCAAACTTATAATGCAAACATTTTAAAAACAAAAACCTTACCCTTTGATAGAGGAGACTCAGTTTCCCAAACAATCATAAGACCTAACATTGACAAACTGAAATGTAAATTAGGAGGCCAGTTGAATCTGTCTTTCTCTCTCCTTCCCCCCTTTTTGAAGTTTATGCAAAAGGTGAACAAAAAGTCCTTTGGTACTCTTAAAATCTTGCTTTTCCTGTTAATGCCATATGAAAATCTAGTTCAAAAGAATAAACCAATTTTTTATTGTATTAGTGTATTACTGATAAAGTTAATTTTAATAAAATCTTATAAAAAAATACATCTAATTTTAACCAATTTGACTGTAAGATTTTTATAGCCTTTATATACTTTTTATTTACCTTTATAAACCTTTTATACCCATTTAACTTTAATCATCATTTAATTATTTAATTTAAAATAGTTTCAAAACCAATAAATTAGATGACATTATCCCTTTTAACAAAACTATTAATTTTTTTCATATAGAATTGATTTCCTTCTACCTAGCAGTTTTAATTACATATATTAATCATAATGTCAACTCTTATAAAAATCTAGAAAGTTAAAGTAAATTTGAACTGTTATCAGTACCCAATTTTATTACTATTCTTAAATACAAAAATAAGATAAAGGTATATAAATTTAAAGTTATGTTTAAAATGTTTTAGTGTTTTATAAATGACTCAGTCATTTCATGATCATCCTCCTAACATAACATGACTTAAGATTCTAAATCATATGAATATTTCATTTGTATTTATCCCATTTATATTTACCTAACTTATCTAATTTATTTATCTTAGCAGTTCACTTAGATCCCAAGTATCATTAAGTTATTTTTCTGTTAACCATTATTATACTCTGTAAACTAGATGTAACACAGAACAGGGATCAAGATACAGTTTTAATTATTGTTTTTAAACTCATAGATCTTAAGCAACAAAGAAACAAACAAAAAATTATTTTAATAAGAGTTGTTATTTGAAACAATATAACGTCATTTCTAAATTTTGTAAATATAGTAGACATTTTAGAGTATATCCTGTTTAAAAGTGTTAATTAATTAGATCCTTCTAGGCCACCACATCCCAAAACAAAATCTATTGACATTGGCGGGATCAAAGTGTTCCTGGCCCCCAAACTTTAGCCGAACTGTAGGGAGCAAAGGCCACTGTTCCCATAAAGATTTGCTGAAAATTTACTGACATGAAGATTAATAGGAGGAAAAATTTAAAACTTATACATAGACAACTTCAGAATGAACACTCAAAGATGCAGGGGAAATTGTCCATTTTATGTTTAAAGTATGGACAGCCATGTAGAAATATGATTGGACAAAAAGGCTGAGTGGGGAGCCCAGCAAGGCCTTTCTGTCTAGATTCTGTCTGGCCTCTTTGAGTGTGCATTCCTTCCTTCTGGGTTTAGGGCAAAGCTCTTGCTGGAATGGAGGTCTTACAGGTAAACAAAGTAGGTCAATTAAATACTTCATGGACAATTTTTACATAGAATAATTTTAGTTTTTATGGCTATCTTTCAGAAAAAGAGGTTCTGGCCTTTATGACCGGCCTTGAGGGAGAGGGATTTTGATTTTTTCTTAGCTAGCTTCAGAGAAAAATGGAGCTAAGAGTTAGGAAAAAGTCAAGTTAAGAGAACTTTTGCTTCTGAGGCCTTCATTTTAGGCTAGTTTTCTAAAGCCCATCAGCATGATATTACTTGACTTTAGACTGAAAAAACCTTCAGTGACAATCCTTAACACCTCAAATAATGACACAAAGCTGTAACACTTTTTTACATGAGGATCAACATTAAGCCATTTAAAAACAATCTAAATAGTCTCAAAGCATTTTTCAACTTGGGTGTTAATTTGAGTACATGTAATATTTCTAAGGAATTTAATTTAAGACTTTTGAGATTTTCTTTGGATTTTAACAATCATTTACTTTTTATCTTAAAATAATTTACTATACAAAAATTAACACTTTGGGATTTTTCTTCTTAGGCAAAAACATTGTTATAGCAACATCATGCACACATAACCAGCTAGCAAATCAAAAATGGACAAGATCATGGGAAAACTAAAGCTTCCAATTTAAGCTCTTGTAACTACAACTTCTAGGGCAGCTTTGAATCCCTAACAGTACTGTCGCTGTCAGATGATACAAAGAGTGAGTTAGAAACACATTTTATGTGTACCTTTCCGCAGACATTGAAATCAGTGGAGAAATCTGCGTCTGCAGTTGGAGAAATCTGCATCTGCAGTTAGAATTACAAGACCAAAACCAAAAAATCTTCATAAACCTTTGGCCATAAGTTTCTGGTTTTGTGCTCTATCTACTTGGTGTTTTATTTATTCTAATTTGTTGACACTTTTTTGTTTAGGCACATCTACATTTTTACCTTATTAAGAACCTTAAAGTTAAACACATAGGTATTTTTTTGATAACTCAGGAGATTTAGCTATTATCATTAGATCAAATATTAAATTTACCCTACTTATCAAAATCATACATAAGCAGATCATTTTGTCTTTGGCTGAGTTTCTAGTTTTATAACCTTTGTGTCAAAACCCTGACTCCTTAAAAACATAAAAATATCTGTTAAAACCCAGGCAAAAACAAATATATGCTGACAATTTGAAAACATTTTTACTATCACTTTATTAATAATACTACTTAAAAAAAGTAACCCAGTTTATTTGCGTGCACCATTTGGGTTTGTTTAATTTATGAGTGCTCCCTTATTTTTAAGCCAGTCCAGAACCATGTAAGCACAAACATGTAATACGTGGACATGCACAAAACATACCTAAACATATACACTCACGTGCACACACACACAAAGTTCTAATAGATTTTACCCTAGAATTCTAGCCATGAGATGGTAACACAACTCACGAGTCTGTAAAAGACAACTGGATCTAAATTTCTTCTGACAGAACTGGAGCTTGTTCACATGGCAAACTTCAGTTGCCCTGATAGGTAACCTAATTACACCTGTGGATCGAAGTTTTGGGTAAAGCAGTTTGAGAGACATTTTAACTCTATAGTGGTAGGTTGACCATTTGAACTATGAATTTTCCTTGATGTAATTTTCCCTTTAGTAAAAACTTGTGCACAAGTATTGGCTATAACCACCTGGAGCCCTAGAAAACCTGGCCTGTGTTTGAACCTTTCCATTTACACAAACACTTGCAAGTAGAGGCTCAATAAACCAACTGGGGTGCCTGAAGGGGGTCGTTCTCCTTGTCTTTACTCATTTTTAAAGGATTTGTTTCCCATTTTTCTTTAAAAGAAGCAACTGAACTGTAGCCTAAGGTTTAGTGTCTACAAACAAGACAGTTTGGTTTCCTCTTTCCCAAAGGCACAGAAAAGTCAATTGAGATTAATTTTAGGATGAAAGGCAATGGAGGAGACCCTTTAGAATGCACCTCCAAATCAAAATTTGGATCCCAAACAACAAATTCCTAGGAAAAGAACCAGCTCAGACTAAACCCAGGATCATCAGCCAAAAACACATGTTCCAGAGCTCAGTAGGACCTACCAGTTCTGCCAAAGGAGAAGCTTGGAGTCAGGGGCCCAAAAGGGCCATGCCGGTACCTGGCACTGAGTTTGGGCTACTCCTTCAGGGGTCCTGAGTCTTCTCTGAGCCCCATGTCTGTGTGTCAATCTTATCAATGGAAAAGAAGCGGAACTCTGCAAAATAATTTTTAAGGGGTTTATTCTGAGCCAAATTTGAGGATCATGACCCAGAGCCACACCCAAGAAGCCTTGAACAAGTGGACTTGCTGTGGTTGGGTTACAGTTTTGTTTTATACATTTTAGGGAGATAGGGGCTACAGGTAAAGTCATAAATCAATACATGGAAGGCATACAGTGGTTTGGCCTGAAAAGGTGGGCCATCTCGAAGCAGAGGCTTACAGGTTATAGGTGTGTGAAGACTCCTTGACTTGTAATTGGTTAAAAATGAAGTTTTGTCTAAAGGCTTGGAACATTTTAGATAAGGAAGAGACAAGTCACCGGACATATATTTGTTGTGTAAACTGGGGACCTGTAGGTTTGTCTTGCATAGCCTTAGACTTGTTGATGAGTTGCAAAGGATACATCTCCAAGAAGGGAGAGGGGCATGGTGAGGAATGTTTGACCTCCTCCTCCTGGCAGACAATTTAGTCTTAGGATATCCCCTTGGCTAGGAGGGGGTCCATTCAGTCAGCCGGTGGGGGGAAGCCTTTTATTTAATTTTAGTTCACACAATGCAGCCAAGTTTTTTGCCATGGTGTAACAAGGGTGACCTTTACTCCACTTCCCAATCAGTTTCTCAGTTTCGTCTGAGAACTCATCAGTGTGGCCTTTACAGTCTGTATTTCTATCAGCATTTTGGTCACAACCACTTAACCAGACTCTAATAAGTTCTAAACTTTCCCTCATCTTTTTATCTTCTTCTGAGCCCTCCAAGCTCTTCCAACATCTGCCCATTACCCAGTTCCAAAGCTGCTTTCACATTTTCAGGTATCTTTACAGCAACACTCAACTCTTCAGTACCAATTTTCTGTCTTAGTCCATTTGTGTTGCTATGAAGGAATATCAGAGACTGGGTAATTTATAAAGAAAATGTTTTTATTTGGATTGTGGGTCTTCAGGCTGTACATGAAGCATGGTGTCAGCTTCTGCTTTTGGTGAGGGCTTCAGGCTGCTTCCACTCATGGCAGAAAGTGAAAGGGGAGCCAATGTGTGCAGAGATCACATGATGAGAGAAGAAGCAAGAAAAAGAGAGAGAGGGGATGTACCAGACCCTTTTTAACAACTAGCTCTTGAGGGAACTAATGTAAGGGGAACAAATTCACCACCACTCCTTTCAGGTGGGATCCACCCCCATGACCCACATACTTTCCACTAGGCTTCACCTCCCAACATTGGCACACTGGGGATTAAATTTAAACATGAGATTTGCAGGGGTAAATTATCCCAACTACAGAAAACCTCAAAAGGAAAAAGAAAACTAAATAAATATTAAACTATAGTTAATGATAAGTATGCTGGAGTGTTTAGGGCATAGTATATTGATATCTGCAACTTTGAAGTGCATTAAAAATAATTTGAATTGATGGATGAATAAAAGAAAAATCAATATGTGATAAAGAAAAGATATTAAAATGTTAATTGTAGACTCAAAGTGATGGTTGTATGGCTGTTCAGTGCAATTATTTCAACTTTCTTCATATTTGAAAATATTCACAATAAACTGTTGGTTAGAAAAATGAGATGCCAAGAATCCAGACTTTCATAGCTGAAAGTTATCTTAGAGATAATTCTATTCTTTTTTGATCATTTTCTAAAAATAAATTTTATTGTGTATATTTAAGGCATATAGCATGATTTTATTTTATATATATATTCATATATGTATATATAAAAATATGTATGTATATGTATATTTATATATGTGTATGTGTGTATGTATGTATATATATATATATATATATATATATATATATATAGTTAACAGTTACTCTAATGGAATAGAACATATCCATCATCTCACTTAGTTACCCATTTTTCCCTCCTGTGGCAAAAGCAGCTATAATCTATTCATTTAGCAAAAATCTTGAATACAATAAACTATTATTAACTACAGTCCCCATGTTGCACATTGGATCTTTTCACTTGTTCATCTTACATATTTTCTATTTTGTATCCTTTGACATACATCTCCCCATTCCCTGACCCTCTCACCTTGGTAATCACTGTTTGCTATCTATGTCTATATATTTGACATGTTTTAAAGACTCCACATGTGAGTGAGATCATGAAATGTTTTTCCTTCTGTGTCTGGCTTATTTCACCTAGCATAATGTCCTCTAGGTACATCCATGTTGTGGCAAATGGCAAGATCTACTCTATGTGGAGAGTTCCTTGCTTTCTTCCATCCTATTCACTGTATTCTGGCTTCCCAGAGACAATTTACAGAAGATACACAAGCCAAATGAACACTTTATATTTCTTCATCAGTGCTCCCTTTGTTACCTTGGTTAGCTGATTTGGGTCTTCTAAATGGAAACCTAAAGGTCATTCATAATTCTCTCCCTCCCTTAAACCTACTTCCCCCCTCTGTTCCTCACCTTGATTCCTCTATCTGTAATCAAAGCATCCTAAGTTCACAGAAAAGAAGTCAAAGGAAAAGAGGATCCTAGAGGCCCAAGATCCACAAGATTAAACTTTCCCTTGGAAAATGTATAGTCATCCAAAAACCACCAGAAGTCTGACAAAAACTGTGAATGGTCCAAAAATTTATCCTACTTGCAAGCTACCAAGTTAGTCTGCCACTGTTTCAGGAATGCTGGCAGAAGACAAGAGACAAAAGATTTTATTATTCGTGGTACAGCAGGCAACATGAGCTTCATGTTTGTACTGGTTCCCCTTGGTCCCTGTTATGGACTAAATGTGTGTTTCCCCCCTAAATTCATGTGTTGAAATCATAATGCCCAGTGTGACGGTAATAGAAGATGGGGCCTTTGGGAGGTAAATTAGGTCATGAGGGTGGAGCCCTCATGAAGGGGATTAGTGCCCTTATAAGGAGAGACAGCAGAGTTTGCTTCTCCCTCTTCTCTATCCCTCTCCCTCTATTCCTTCTCATCTCTCCCCTCACCCCTCTACCATTCAAGGATATGAGAAGATAGCTATCTGCAAACCAGAAAGAGTGTCTTCACCAGACACTGGACCTGCCAGCACCTTGATCTTAAACTTTTCAGTGTCCAGAACTGTGAGAAATAAATGCATGTTGTGTAAGCCACCCAGTCTGTGGCATTCTGTTATAGCAGCCGAAACTGACTAGGACACCCCCCAAGTTCCATAAGAACATTGTGGAGGTGGACCCAAGTGGATGCTGTGCATGCAATGGGTTTAGATCACAGCTGAATTGCCCTGATTTTGGGGAACACCAATCTTTGAAAGGGGCTTCAAGAAAACCAGCCTAACCTTTGCCCCTGAAGGAGATATTATCTTTATTATTTTGGTCAGTATACATATCTTCCCTCTACCCTGCAAGGAGACACTATATCTTCCAAAGCTTTTTGCTATACAAACATCCTTTAAAATATAGTTCAGAACAAAAGTTCTTAATATCTCTGCTTGCAAGACACACAGAATGTGAGAAGCCCAAGGAGATTGTCTTTCAACAGTTCTCAATACAAACATGAGGTTTGTCTCCTTTGTCTCTGACCCAGGAGTCTCATATCTTCTGTCAGCATCCATGAAACTGAATAAGCATGCTCAGCTTATTCTAGCCACACGATTGTGGTCTTTAAAACCGATCTGTCACATTTTTGGCTTTCTGGACCATTTACAGACTGACAATAGTGTACCTTTTATTGCCAAAGCTACTCAATGATGAGCTGATAGCCCAGGTATTTAATGGACTTTTCATGCTCCCTACCATCTACAGTCACCCATTGCATTATTAAGCATTGTAATTGTCTCCTCAAAAATCAACTCAAAAAGATTTTTTACTCTACTTCACTGATCCATATACTTTAGGAAGGCAGTCTGGTATTCAAATGAAGCTGTCTCCAGAAAGGAAACATCTTCTTTTGGCCACTTCTTATGTAATGATCAGATGAAAGGGGTGGGACATTATATTGACTGATTTCAAAATTTTGGATTCCTCTGTGACTATTTCTGGGCATAATGCTTTTTTCTTTTCCCTAACAGCAACACCAGACCAGTTTGTTTGGAATACCTTCCAAGTGGCAGCTTGACAACGAGGGGGCTTAGAGGACTCAAACTAAATTTTACAAAAATAGCATTTTATAAAGGGCCTTTCATTTTTAAAAATGTTTTTGTATCTCTCATACCTGACCCTTCCACACAAAAGGTCTAGGGATTATTGGAAAAGTGTGAAGTTCTAGCTACTAGAATGGGATACACTGATTTTTGTGATCATAGAGGAAGAGCAACAACCCAGCACCCGGGGAAGAAACAGCTTAAACCTTGGGAGATATGAGGGAGAGAAGGGCATTAATGATCTTTTTCTTTCAGAACCTACCTGAAGGCTTCCCAATAAAGAAAAACACCCTGGTGTTGCTCTCTCAAACTACTGCAAGTGCCTTAAGTTTAACTATAGGTTGGCTATCTCCTTCTAGAGAGTGCTGATCATGATTAGATTGCCATTACCCTTAACCTCAAGAAGTATATCATCAGAAGCAGCAGAGTTTGGCCCTAGCTTCTGCACCTCCAGTGCAAAACCCCTGTCAACACCTCCAGATATTCTCCCCAGGCCTGTTCTCAGTCAATCCATGACACAGATGAATGCCACTGGGCTGGTGGCATGGAGGAACAGAACAGATTGAGCTGACTACCCTCAGAGAGTTCCCCTCAAAACAAGGATTAAGTGCAATTATTCAAATTGAACTGGAAACTCTAAAGCTTTTGTTTTTTTTCTTTTTGACAAAGCAGTCAAACGGGCACATTGGAGTCCCTGTCAGCCTGTGCCCCTAACTGTTGTAAGTCCCACTTGGAGGACCCCAAACAATAGTAAACAACATTTTATTTCCAGTGGTAACATGTACACTCCCAGGATTGTACTTTGTGCATGGAAGTCAGGCATTAATTTATCTCCCTCCTGAAAACACAGTGGCTTGTACCTTAGGGTTGGTTAGACTAGACCTTTAACCATTCAAGGCAATACCAGCTTACTCCATCCTGCACTACAAGGGACATCTCAGATATAATGTATATATCCTAACCTACATGTTCAAGCTCTTTTATACCACTTGAAAATAGCCATCCCTTGGCAATGCCTCAGGCCTAGGAATGTGCACACCAATGACACAATAAATCTTTGGACAGACATACCTGAGCAAAAGGCCCACACAGTCCTTAAAAACAGACTCAAGCCATTTGGGAAGAGAATTTAGTTGTCCAGGATACTCAGATCAAGCTATTGGGAGTAAAGAAATGGACGTATACAATTGTATGGCTCTTATACTATCACTAAGTAGTATATCACTTGAAGGTAGACTGTGATAAGTTATAGACGTGATTCACAAATTCTAAAGCAAATACTAAAATATTAAAACAAATAGCTATAGGAAATAGGCTAACAAAGAAGATAAAATCATAAAAAATTCAAAGAAAAGAGAAGATGGCTGACTAGAGATATTGCTTGCCAGACTGTCCAGAAGGGAAGGAAGGGTTTCAGATAAAGGAGAGGGGAGAGGAGACGCAGCTCTGGTGTAGGTCATAGGAGCCTGCAGGAGACAGCGTGGGGGAAAATTGCAAAGCAGAGAAAGAAGAGGATAAAGAAAAAAAAAAGACATCGGGAGGATCAAACCTAGACAGGCTCTGAGCCCATTTAAGGGGTAAGTGGCAATTACTTTCTCCTTCCCACATTCCTTCGGAGATCAACAGGCTACCAAGTTACTTGGAAGCTTTACCACCCCCATGAGCCCAAGCACTGTGGCAACCATGGAATTTTGGGGAGAACTTCCATGATCCTAGAGCATGGACAGTTCGTGTGGGGTTCCCTGCAAGGGGAGTGACCCAAGAGACCCGAGAGCCGGCTTTCTCCCATTCAGATTTTTATCCTACCCTGACCCTCCCCCACCCACTGCAACTGGGAGAGCAGTTTGAGCCAAGAATTTGGTGAGTAGCCACCTTTCTCCAGCTGCCACACCCTCCAGCCTGAGGTTCCCACAGAGAGTGGGGCCCATGCCTTTACATTTGAGGACTTGCAGTGGACCTGGGGTACCTGATCTGGGAGTTTCCTGCCTACCGGCATTTCTTGAAGACACATGCCAGTGGGTCAGACAAGCAGACCAGATCCCATGCCCCCAGGACTCAAGCTGGTTGCAGGGGGACACAGTGGGGAGGTTTGGGAGATGGACTCAGGAGGCAAGGGAGCCCACATGGGCTGAACTTATGGGAGAATACCGTGGGGGTTCCAGATGCAGTGATCTGGGAGAGCGCCCATCCCCCACCCCACAGGAAACCTGCATTGTTTGTCTAGGGCAGGTCCTCTGTCAGGGAAGATCCAAGCTTGTGGTGCCATAGCAACCAAACAAGGTATGTTCAGTCACCTGGCCTGTCAGGGAATTGTGGTCCCTCCCTCATGAGCAGCCTTCCAGGTCTGGAGAGACTTCCTTGACTCTTCTCCCAGCGGCTTTTCCCTAGCCACCAAAAAAGCTACCTTGGATCCTTGCTGAGGCTCAAAGCTGCACTGTTGAACTAGGGAGGGTCCCCCAGTGATGCCATAGCATCCGAGCATGGCACATTCTGGCACTCAGGCTGTCAGGAATTGTGGCCCATTCCTCACGAGCAGCTTTCCTGGCCTGGAGAGCCTGCTGGGAAGCTGTTAAGAGTCTCTGCAGAGACATTCCTCTGGAAAGCAGGTACTGCAGAGATCTGGGGCCTACCAACTCCAGGTTTCTGCAACTGACAACATCCTGATCAATCTGGTGCATGGAGCCAGGTCTGTTTTGGACCCAGCCATCCAGCAGTAGCCTTTGCATCACTCCCACCAGGCTGGGGAGGGAATATAGGCTCTCCTGTGTCATGCCCTGTGACAGAAGGCCAAGCACCTACACCTCCCTGGTGTAGAAGCCAAAAAGAGGAAGAACCTCAGACACCACAGGCACCACTTGGGAAGACTGGAGTGACTGCCTCAGTGAGTTCTAGGTCTAAGAGGAGAACCTTGGTTGACCAGCAGCTCTGGCCCACCTACCTGGACCCTGAGCCTCTGAGACAAACCCCTGCCTATGCAACTTGGCATCAGCACTCCCCATGCTGGTGTAACAGCCCTTTATATTGGCAGCTGTGCCCCTGAAATCTCCAGAGCCAGCTCTGAAGCTCTCACTGTGCTTGCTTGAGTCTGAGGCTATGCTCCTGTAGATCCTGGGCCCCCACTGGACCTGTGATTCCTGAGACTCCAGAGTTGTGCCAGGTACCTAAGACCAACTACTGAGTCCCCACCACTACTTCTGGGCCAGCAGAACATCTCTGATATTTAACAGTTGACTGAGGAGCCCCCATCCCTGAGAAGCCATCCCTCCTGGATTTAATTCAAAAGAGTCCCCAGAAAAGTAGAACAGGTGCCCTGCAATCCTAGTAAACCAGACCCAAGAAAAGAAGAGCCAGATGAGAGGAAACCAACAAAATAACCCTGGCAACATGAATAAACAAAATAGCTTGACACCACCAAGATATGACAATGGAGCTACAGTAGTGGACTCCACCAACAAGGAAATTGCTGATGTGACAATAATAGAATTCAGAATATGGATGGCAAATAAAATGAATAGGATTGAAGAGAAAGTTGAAAACCAGCAAAAATAAGCCAAAAAAAATTTCAGGAAATCAATCAAAAAATGAAAAAGTCAATAGAGAACTGGGCAACATAAGAGAGGATATAATAGAACTTAAAGAAATATCAGTGTCATTTAGGGAAGTTCAAAACACAGTAGAAAGCTTTAACAACAGCCTAAACCAAGAAGAAGAAAGAATCTCAGAGCTTCTTGAAAAACCCAGTCATTCAAAGAAGCAGAGAAGAGTTTAAAAATCTGAGCAATCATGAGAGAGATATGGAACTATGTGACATGAACTAACATTTGAATTATAGGTATCACTGAAGGCAAAGAAGAAAGAAAGAGCTAAAAACATGGAAAACCTATTTGAGGAAATTATTGAGGAAAACTTCCCTGGTATCAACAGAAATTCAGACATACAAATACAAGATGGACTTGGAATACCAGGAAGATTCATAGCAAATAGGTCATCTCCAAGACTCACAGTAATCAACCTGTCCAAACTCAAAATGAAGGAGAAGATTCTGCAAACAGTAAGACAAAAGTGTCAAATAACATACAAAGGAAAACCTATCAGACTAACTACAGACTTCTCAGCAGAAACATTACAAGCCAGAAGGGATTGGGGCCCCATCTTCAATCACCTTAAACAGAGCAACTGCCAGCCTAGAATTCTGTATCCTGCAAAACTTAGTTTCACAAAAAACAGACAAATTAAGTCTTTTCCAGACAAGCAAACACTGACGGTATTTGTCATGACTGACCTGCTCTGCACAAAATACTCAGAAGACCACTATACACAAATCACCACAAAAAATTCCACCAAGGAAAATTCACCTAAAAACACCCCAAAACTCACAAAACTTATAAAATAATAGAACAAGAGGTAAAACGAAGCAAAAGGGGACTGCCTAACAGGATGAACAGACCAACATCCCACATATCAATGTTATCAATTAATGTTAATGGACTGAATGTTCCTCTCAAAAGACATGGGTTAGCTGAATGGATGAAAAAACACAAGCCAAGTATCTGCTGTCTTGAGGAAACACATCTAAACCAAAAGGATGCACACAGACTCAATTTGAAAGGATTGAAAATAATATTCCATGCAAACAGAAATCAAAAGAGACCAGGTATAGCCATTCTCACATCAGATAAAATTAACTTTAAGCCAACAGAGGTAAAGAAAGACAGAGAGAGTCATTATATAATGGTAAAGGGAGCAAAGTTCAACAATAAGACATAACAATCCTAAATATATATGCACCCAACACAGGAGCTCCCAGATACATAAAGCAAATTTTACTAGAGCTAAGCAAAGAAATAAATAGCACCATCATAATTGCTGGGGACCTCAACACAGGACTGTCAGAGCTCAACAAATTATCAAAGCAGAGAATAAATTTAAAAAAAAGAAACAATGGACTTAAACCAAACTCTAAATCAAACAGACCTAACAGACATTTACAGATCATTTTACTCAAAAACTAAGGAATACACATTCTTCTCAGCAGAACGTGGGACATTCTTCAAGACTGATCATATCTTAGGCCACAATACAGGTCTCACCAAATTTTTAAAAATTGACATCGCATCATCTACCTTCTCAGACCACAGGGGAATAAAGCTAGAATTCAGTCACAAGAAACTCACTCAAACCTACACAAAGTAGTGGAAATTAAGTAACCTGCTGCTGAAAGATTATTGGATCAAGAATGAAATTAAGGTATAAATCAAAAAATTCTTTGAACTGAACAACAAAGGAGACACAAGCTATCAAAATCTATGGGACACAGCAAAAGCATTCCTCAGGGGGAAGTTCATAGCCTTAAATGCTTACGTCAAAAATACAGAAAGATCACAAATTAACAACCTAATGTCACACCTCTAGGAACTAGGAAAGGAATAACAAACCAAACCTAAAGCTAGCAGAAGAAATGAAATAGCAAAGGTCAGAGCAGAGCTAAATGAATTGGAAAACAATAAAACAATAAAAGAGATTAATGAAACAAAAAGTTAGTTCTTTGAAAAGATAAACAAAATCAGCAGAACTATTACTAGATTAACAAAGAACAGAAAAGAAAGGACCAAAATAAACTCAATAAGAAATGAAAAATGTGGCATTACAACTGATACCGCAGAAATACAAAACATTGTCCACAAATACTACATACATCTCTATGCACATAAACTGGAGGATGTAGAGGAAATGGACAAGTTCATGGAAATACACAACAGGCCAAGTATCAAGGAGTAATAAATAGAACTCCTGAACAGTCTTATAATGAACAGTGAAACTAAAACAGTAATAAAAAACCTAACAACAAAAAAGTCCTGGACCACATGGATTCATAGACAAATTCTAACAGAACTACAAAGAAGACCTGGTACCCATAACACATAACTTATTCTGTAATATTAGAAGGAAGGAATCCTCCCCAACTTATTTTAGAAAGCCAGTATCACCTTAATACCAAGCCATGAAAGAACACAACTAAAAAAAAAAAAAAGTACAGACCAATATCTCTTATGAATATCGATGAGAAAATGCTCAATAAAATACTAACAAACCATGTTCAACAGCACATCAAAGATATAATCTGCCAGGACCAAGTGGGCTTCATCCCAGGGATGCAAGTTGATCCAACATATGTAAATCAATAAATGTGATTCATCCTGTAAACAAAAGCAAAAGCAAAAACTATATAATCATCACAATAGATGCAGAAAAAGCATTCTCCAAAATCCAGCACATTGTCATGATAAAAACCCTCAACAAACTAGGCATAGAAGGAACATATCTCAGAATTATAAAAGCCATATATGACAAACTCCCAGCCAACATCATACTGAATGGGGAAAAGTTGAAAGCATTCCCCCTAAGAACTGGAACAAGAGAAGGATGCTGACTGTCACCACTTCTACTCAACATAGTGCTACAAGTCCTAGACAGAGAAATCCAGCAAGAGAAGAATAGTAAAGTTATCCAAATTGGGAAAGAGGAGGTCAAATTATCATTCTTCATTGACAATATGATCTTATATCTAGAAAACCCCAAAGACGTCACCAAGAGTCTCCTGGATTTGATTAAAAAAAATCAGCAAAGTCTCAGAATACAAAGTCAATGTACAGAAATCGGTACCATTTCCACATACCAATAACAGTCAATTTGAGAGTCAAATCAAAGAGTCAATACCATTGACAATAGTTCCAAAGAAAATAAAATACCTATGAATATATTTAACCAGGGAGGCAAAATATATACAAGGAAAAGTATGAAACCCTGAGGAAAGAAATCCCAAAGGATACAAACAAATGGAAAAACACATAATTCTCATGGATTGGTAGAATCAACATTGTTAAAATGTCCATAATACCCAAAGTGATTTACAAATTAAATGCAATCCCCATCAAATTACTAAAGTCATACTTCACAGATCTAGAAAAAATATTTCTATGCTCCATTTGCAACCAGAAAAGAGCCTGAATAGCTAAAGCAATCTTAAGAAAAAAAACATCTGAAGGCATCACATTACCAGACTTCAAGGCTACAGTAACCAAAAAAGAATGGTAATGCTGCAAAAATAGACATAGTCCAGTGGAACAGAACAGAGAACCCAGATATAAAACATCTACCTACAACCAACTCATCTTTGACAAAGCAGACAACAACATACAGTGGGGAAAAGAAGTCCATTCAGTAAATGGTGCTGGGAATATTAGATAGCTTCATGCAGAAGAATGAAAAAGGACCAGTACATCTCACCACTCACAAAAATTATTTCAAGATGAATAAAAGACTTAGACCTAAGGCATGAAACCATAAGAATTCTAGAGGAAAATGTAGGAAAAGCTCTTCTGGGCACACCTATGTCAGCCTAGACAAAGACTTTATGACTAAGACCCCAATGGCAACCATGGCAAGAACAAAAATTAATAAATGAGATTTTGTTAAACAGAAAATCTTCTGCACAGGTAAAGAAACAATCAACAGAGCAAATAGACAACCTACAGAATTGGAGAAAATATTTGCAAGCTACACATCTGATAAAGGGCTAATCAGCAGAATTTCCAAAAACTCAAGCAAATCAGCAAGAAAAAAACAAACAACCCTATTAACAACTGGGCAAAAGACATGAACAGAAGCTTCTCAAAAGAAGAAAGACAAATGGCCAATAAACACATGAGAAAATGCTCAATGTTGCTAGTCATCAGGCAAATGCAAATTAAAACCACGATGAGACATCACCTTACCCCAGTTAGAATGGCTTTTATTTAAAAATCCAAAAATAATAGATGCCGGCATGGATGCAGAATGAAAGGAGTGCTTACACACTCTTGGTGGGACTGCAAATTAGTATAGCCTCTTTGAAAAACAGCTTGGAGATTTTTTTAAAGAACTAAATGTAGACCTACCATTTGATGCAGAAATTTTACTATTGGTTATTTACCCAAAGGAAAAGAAGACTTTTTATCAAAAAGACACCTGCACTTGTATGTTGATTGGAGCACAATTCACAATTGTAAAGATGTGGAGTCAACCCAAGTGCCCATCTGTTCATGAGTGGGTTAATAAAAGGTGATAAATGTGGTATATGGAGTACTACTCAGCCATAAAAAATATGAATTAATGCCTTTTGCAACAATCTGGGTGGGCCTGGAGACTATCCTGCTAAGTGAAGTATCTCAAGAATGGAAAAACAAACACCACATGTACTCACTATTAAACTTGAAATAACTAATGAGCACAAGTGTGCACAGAGAGAAGTAAAACTCAGTGGAAGTCAACCAGGGGAGGGTGATTCAGGGAGGGGAATAAACCAACTTAATGTGTACTATGATCATTATTTGGGTAACAGGCACACCTATAGCTGGGACTCAAACATTGCTCCATGTAACCTAAAACATTTTTATCCCCTTAATATTCTGAAATTTTAAAAACTGAAAAAAATAAATAAAATCCTAAAAAGTACTAATTCCCAAAAAAGACACAGGGAAAAGAAACAAAGAACAGATGGGACAATTTAAAAATGAACAGATGGTAATTTTGAACCCAACCATATCAATCAATGATCACATTAAATGTAGTAGTCTAAAAATCCCAATTGAAAGACCAAGACTGTCAGATTGTATTAAAAAGAAAGACTCAAAAGTATAACTTTTACAATAAATTTACTTCAAATATAAAGACAAAAATATATTAAAATTAAAAGTATGGAAAAAGTTTACCATGCTAACACTAATCTAAAGGAAACTGGATTAGCTATATTAATATTACATGAGTAGATTTAAACTGAGAATATTACCAGGGATAAAGAGATCATTTCATAGTGGTGAATAGGATTTAACTAAAAAAGAGGATATAGTGATCCTAATTTTACCTGATAACAGAACTTCAGAGTACATGAAGCATAAACTGACAGAATTGCTAGAAGAAACAAATCTACAGATATACTTGGAGATTTCAATACCTTATTTTCTTCCCTTCTCCACTCTCCCTCTCTTTCTCCATAATTGATAGAACAAGAACATAAAAAATAAATAAGAGGAAGTTCCAGTTCTGGGGAAGATGGACATTCTACCCTGTGTGTCCCACTGAATGCAGCTATAAAACCTGGGCAGTATGCATAGAGCATTTATTTGAGCACTTTGAAAAGCAAATAGTCACAGGTGAGTTGGGGAAGGCCAGATTCAAAGTACCATGGATCTGGAGTGAGTTTACCATTTGCTTCTTTTGGACCTGGTTCAATGTAGCCCCAAATCCAGAAGTGTGTATTGTAGACAAACATACCATCAGCATAAGCCTTCTAGTTATGGCTTGAGGAATGGAAAATGTGTTCTTGATGCTCAGAGTAGGGAAGTCCCATATTTCTCTCTTTTCTACCCCTCCGTTTCTTATGCCTCATCTACCAGGCAATCCTACCACCAAAGTGATGGTGACAAAACAATGGCAGTGTTGAGGTGCATGCAGGCACCTAAAGCTCTGAGGGAGGGAAACTTCCCTTTCAGTTGGAGGATTTGTGATCTCCAAAGGGTGGGGTAAAATTCCATTACTTTTTTTCTCTATATATACCCTGTTTCTTGACCTTGAATGAAGGCACAATGTCAGTAAGTTTGTGGCAAAGATAATTGAATAAAACCCCTTGCTAGAGGATCAAAAAAGGGAAATCCATAGAAGTGGAATGTACTGGGGAGATTACACAAAAGAAGCAGCTTATGAATGTGACTCCATAAAGTTACTTATAAATTCTTGGACTCACCCACGGGCTGCAAACACAAGGATCTAACCATAAATAGTGCAGTATAGACTTTGAGAATTTAACCATGGAATACACAGCCTGGGGTCTAGACTGACCACTGAGTGGTACACAAGCAGGACAGATCTAAATATCCCTACAAAGGCTTTGAAAGTGGAACTGATGTTAAAATCAAAACTCACAGAAGGCTGGACAGAATTCATGGCCTGAACTCAAATAGGTTGACTGCTTGCTGATACAAAAATAACAACATTCCCTCTAGAATCAAAACAATACCCAGAGTCTCATAGCCCAAACTCAAAGTGTCAAGTATACAGTCTAAAATTACTTGGCAAGGAATAACCAGGAAAATCTCAACTCACATTAGAAAAGACAAAAACCAGACACCAAAAATGAAATAACACAAATGTTCAAATTTTCTAACAGACTTCAAAGCTATTATAAAAGTAGTATAAAAATGGTACAAAAAACAATTATAAAAATTTCCAAAAAGTAAGGATGAACATAATTGAAAAAACTCAGTCAAGAGATAGAAGATATAAAAAAGGAAAAATGGCAATTTTAGAACTAAAAACTACAAAAACTAAAATTAAAAACTAAACGTATTGACTCTAGAACAAAAGAGATGATAGAAAGAAAGAGTAAGTGAACTTCAATGTAGATCAGTAGAAATTGTCTAATCTAAAAATCAGAGAGGAAAAAAAGATGGAAACAATGAAAAGCGGCCAGTGGACTTGAAAGACAATATCAAAAGGTATAACTTTCAAGTTAAAAGAGTTCCAGATAGTGAAGAGAAAGAGGGTGGTACTGAAAAAAGTGTTTGAAAAAAATCTCAAAACTTCTCAAACTCACTGACTGAAAGACACAAACCTAGAGATGCAAGAAGCTCAGTGAAACCTGAACTGAACAAATGCAAGTAAATGCATGCTAAGAGACTTCATGGCAAAACTGCTGAAAAGTAAATAAGCATCCAGAGAGAAACAACACATTACTTAGATGGGAACAACAAAGAGAATGACTGTTGCTCTCTCTCATCAGAAACCACATAGCCCCGAAAGAAGAGGCAGAAAAATTTTCAAGTGTTGAGAATAAATCCAGAATTTGATATCGAATGAAAATGTCCTTTGGGAAGGAAGGTGAAAATACATCCTGAGATGAAGTAAAATTTAAACTTTTGTTCTCTAAAAGAATTGCTGAAGTATATTCTTCAGTGAGAAGGGAAATGAGGTCAGAATAAAAATTGAACATCAAGAACAAAGGAAGATAATAAAAATGGTGAATATCTTTGAAAAAATATAAGATTTTTTTTTCTACTTGAGGTCCTTGATGGCTGAAAGCAACAACTATAACATTGTCTTAAGTAGATGTAATACATAAGACAACTACAACATAAGGAAGGTAGGGTAAATGTTGTACATTCCACTTGGAGAGGCAAAATATGGTTCTAAGTCAACTATAAAAATTTATATATGTATGCCATAATTCTAAAACAATCCACTAAAAAACTGTACTGGGGCATAGTAAAAAACAAAAGGTACAATGGAATAGCAAAAAATTGAAATAATGCAAAATAAGGAATAAAAAGGGAAAAAGAACAAAATCAACAGTAAAAAAAAACAAGAAGCAAATAATAAAATGGTATACAAAAATCTACATATATCATTAATGATATTAAATGTAAATTCTCTAAACACACCAATAAAACAAAAGGATTATCAAAGTAGATGTTTAAAAATGACCCAGCTCTATGGAGTCTATAAGAAACTCACTTCAAATATAATGAAGTTGAAAGTCAATGGATGGAAAAGATGTACCATGAAAACACTAATCAAAAGTAAGCTCAAGTGATTCTTTTAATATCAGACAAGGTAGACTGCAGAGAAAGATTATATTTCCAAAAATGTGAACCAATGTAAACTGATGTCAGCAAGATAGCAGAATAGGACTTTTCTACTGTTATCTTGACACAGAGCACTGATTTTGACAACCACTTACAGTTGATAGTAACTTTATGGGAGTCTGGGAGTCCACTGGGGAAGTTCCAACAAACTGTTGGAGCAAAAATTCCAAGAATAAACACATTGAAGAAAGTAAGAACACCTTAACTTTAACTGTGTCACCTCTCCCCCAAGGAGGCACATATCAGTGCCAAAAGTGACACCCTTGGCTCACAATTCCTGACACTGGGGAAAAGGAAATCATAGTAAGTGAACACTCAGCTTTCTCAGCTGTGTGACATGCTGCCAAAGAGGCCCATCATATTCTTGCTGCACCCGGAATACTAATGGGATCACAGCTGAGTGGATGGAAGAGGCCAAGAGCAGCCAAGAGAGACATGAACTCACAGCAACCAGACCTTGGATAAGCCTTTAGCTAGACTAACTAAGAAAAAAGAGAGAAAGAGAGAAGACTCAAATAAAACAAATGAGAGAAGAGACATTTTAACTGATACCACAAAAATACAAAAGGTCGTAAAAACTACTATGAACAATTATATACCAATAAATTGGATAACCTAGAAGAAAAGGATAAATTACTAGACATGTATACACTAACAAAAATTAATCATGAAAAATTAGAAAACCTGAAGAGATAAATAAGTAATAATGAAATTGAATCAGTAATAAAAATTCTCTCCCCAAAAAAGTCCAGTACTGGATGGCCTCATTGCTGAATACTACCAAACATTCAAAGAAGACCTAAAACCAATTATCCTCAAAGTCTTCCAAAAAATTGAAGACAAGGTAATTCTATCTAACTCACTTTACAAGGCCAACATTAGCCTGATACTAAAACCAGACCAAAAACACAACAAAAGAAACTACAGGCCAATATTTCTGATAAGCATAGACAAAAACCCCTCAACAAAATACTAGCACACAGAATCCAACAGCACATTAAAAAGATAATACACCATAATCAAGTGGGATTTTTCCCAGGGATGCAAGGATGGTTTAACATAGGCAAATCAATAAACTTGATACATCACATCAACAGAATGAAGGACAAAACCATATAATTATAATCATCTCAATAGATGCAGAAAAACTATTTGATGAAATTCAACATCCCTTCATAATGACAACCCTCTAGAAACTATGCATAGAAGGAACACACCTTCAATATAATAAAAGCCATATATGACAAACCCACAACTAACATCATACTAAATAGGGAAAAGCTGAAAGCCTTCCCTCTAAGAACTGGAACAAGACAAGATGCCTATATTCACCACTCCTATTTGACATAGTACTAGAATTCCTAGCCAGAGAAATCAGGCAAGAGAAAAAAAATTAAAGGCATCCAAATTGAAAAAGAGGAAGTCAAATTGTCCATCTTTGTAGACATGATCTTATATCTGGAAAACCCTGAAGACTCCACCAAAAAACTCTTACATATGATGGACAAATTCAGTAAACTTGCAGGATACAAAATCAATATACGATAATCAGTAGTGCTTGTGTACTCCAATAATGAACTAACTGAGAAAGAAATCAAAGAGAAATCCAATTTACAATAGCTATAAAAAATAAAATACCTAAATTTAACTAAGGAGGTGAAAGATCTCTACAAGGAAAACCACAAAGTACTGATGAAAGAAACTGAAGAAGACACAGACAAATGGAAAGACACCCCATACTCATGAATCAAAAGAATTAATATAATTAAAATGACTATATTGTCCAAAGCAATCTACAGATTCAATGCAATCCCTAAAAAAATACCAATGACATTTTCCACAGAAATAGAAAAAACAATCCTGAAATACATATGCAACAACAACAACAACAAAAAAGCCCGAATAGGCAAGCAGACCTGAACAAAAAGAACAAAGCTGGAAATATCACACTACCTAACTTCAAAATATACTACAAGGCTGTGGTAACCAAAACAGAATTAAACTGGTATAAAAAGAGCCACATAGACCAATGGAACAGAATAGAGAACCCAGAAATAAATCCACGTATTTACAGCTAACTAATTTTTGACAAAGTCTCTAAGAACATATGTTGGGGAATGAATACCCTCTTCAATAAATGGTACTGGGAAAACTGGATATCCATATACAAAAGAATGAGACTAGACCCCTATATTTCACCATATTAAAAAATCAACTCAAAATGGATTAAAGACCTAAACATAAGACCTGGAAATATAAAACTATCAGAAGAAAATATAGGGGAAACACTACGGGACATTGGCCCAGGCAAAGATTTTATGACTAAGACCTTGATAGCACAGGCACCAAAAACAAAAAAAGACAAGTGAGAATATATTTAACTAAAAGGTTTTTGCATAACAAAGGAAGGAATTAACAGAATAAAGAGACTAGTTGAATGGGAGAAAATACTTGTAAACTATTTATCTGACAAATGACTAATATCCAGAATATACAAGGAACTCAAGCAACTCCAGAGTAAAAAAACTAATAATCCTATTAAAAAGTGGGCAAAAGATATGAATAGACATTTCTCAAAAAAAGACATACCGATGGCCAATAGGTATATGAAAAATGATCAACATTACTAAGCATCAGGGAAATGCAACTCAAAACCACAATAAGATATCATCTTATCCCAGTTCACTATTATTAAAAAGACAAAAAAAAAAAAAAAAAAAAAAAAAAACAACCAGATGCTGGTGAGGATGCAGAGAAAAGGGAACTCTTATACACTGTAGGTGGAAATGTAAATGTATAGCCACTATGGAAAACAGTATGGAGATTTCTAAAAAAAACTAAAAATAGAACTATCATATGATCCAGCAATCCCACTACTATTTACAAAAAATAAAAGAAATCAGTATATCAAAAAGATATCTGCACCCCCATGTTTGTTACAGCACTATTCATAATAGCAAAGATATGGAATCAACCCAAATGTCCATCAACTCACAAATGGATACCGAAAATGTGGCATGAATATACACAATGGAACCCTATTTGCCCATAAAAAGGAATGAAATCATGTCATTTGCAGCAACATGGATGGAATTGGGGGTCATTTCGTTAAGTGAAGTAAACCAGGCACAGCAAGACAAATGTCATATGTTGTCATTCATATGTGAAAAGTAAAAAAGTTGATCTCATGGAGGTAGAGAGTAGAATGATAGATATCAGAGGCTGATCAGGGTGTGTGGATGGGGAGGCGATAAAGAGAGGTAGGTTAATGGGTACAAACATATGATTAGATAGAAAGAAAAAGTTCTAATGTTCAACAGCAGAGTAGGGTGACCACTTAACAATAATGTATTGTATATTTCAACATGGCTTGAAAGGAATACTTGAAATGTTCCAAACACATAGAAATGATAAATACTTGAGATTATGGATTCCCTAATAATAATTTTACAATGTGTACATATATCAAATCATCACATACATCTTAAATGTATACAAATTTTATTTCTTGATCATACTTCAATAAAACTGGGAAAAAGAGTCAATGGAAATGAAAACAGAAAAATCAATCCACTAGGAAGACATAATGATCCTAACTGTGTATGCACCTCCTGTAGACCTTCAAAAAGGATAAAGTAAAAATTTACAAGTCTGAGAGAAGAAATAGTCAAATGTAAATGTATAGTTGTAGTCTGTAATACTCTTCTCTCAGTAACTGATATAACTAGTGAATAGAAATCAGGAAGTATATGGATGACCTAAATAGTACTATCAACCAACAAGACTTAATTGACATTTTTAGAACACTTTAGTAAACAACAGAAGAATATTTATTTTTCTAATGTGTGCATGGAACATTCACCAAGAATGTCTGTATCTTGGTCATGAAACAAAACTTAAATTTAAAATTATTGAAAACACAAAAACTATGTTCTCTGACAACAGAATTAAACAAGACATTAAAAACAGAAACAGAGCAGGGACATCTCCAAACAGCTGGAAATTAACTGAAACATATCTAAATAGTCTATGGGTCAAAGAAAAACTCTTAAGGGAAATTATAAAATAATTTGAAAAAAATTAAAATGTAATATATTAAAATTTGTGGAATGCAGCTAAAGAAGTGCTTATAGGGAAATTTCTACATTTAAATGCATTTATTAGAAAAGAATAAAGGTCTCAAGTTAATAATCTAACTTTCTACTTTAAGAAAACCGAAGAGCAAAATAAATCCAAAGCAAGTAAAAGAAAGGAAATAATAACTGTAAAAACAGAAATCAATATGGTTGAAAAAAAAACAGAGAAAATCTGTTTGAAGATTGAAGATGTGTTAGAGAAAAATCAATGAATATAAAAGCTGGGTCTTTGAAAATATCAATAAAAGTAATAAATTTCTAGCAAGTCTAACAGCAAAAAGAGAGAACACAAATTAACAATATCAGGAATGAAAGAGGAGATATGACTACATATCTTACAGATATTTATGGATAATAATGAAAGATATACTTGATAAACTTAGATGAAATAGACCAATTCCTCAAAAATGACAAACTGTAAAAGCTCATGAAAGATGAAAGAGATAGCTTAAATATTCATATAATTACTTAAATAATTGAATTTGTAGTAAAATTCTTTTGTAAAAGAATATAGTAGTCCTCCCTTATCCATGATTTTCCTTTCTATGGTTTTAGTTACCTGTGGTCAACCACAGTTTGAAAATATTATACACAATAAGATGTTTGAAAAAGAAAGAGAGAGATCACATTCACATAACTTTTATTACAGTATATTATTAAAATTGTTTTGTTTTATTATTGTTGTTAATCTCTTCCTGTGCTTAATTTTTAAGTTAAACTTTATCAAAATTGTGTATGTATAGGAAAAAACACAGCATATATAAAGTTTCGTACTGTATAAGGTTTCAGGCAGTTGCTGTGGGTCTTGAACATATCCCCTGTTGATAAAGGGAAACTAATGTACACCAGGAGCAGATGGTCTCATTAACAAACTCTACCAAAATATTTAAATAACAAATAAAGATTCCAGAAAACTCTTTCCAGAAAATAGAAGAGGAGGGACTACTTTCCAACTCATATTTTGAGGCCAGCATTACCATGACATTAAAACCGAGAAATTAGAATGCCCAAACAATTTTGAAAAAGCAGAACAAAGTTGAAGGAATCACAATAATGATTTTAAGCTATAGTAATCAACTAATATAGCACAGTATCAGCAAGGAGACAGGAACATAGATCGATGAAAGAGAATATAAAGTCCAGAAATAAACCCACACATATATGGACAATTGATTTTTGACAAAGGTGCAAAAGCAATTCAATGCAGAAAAGATATTCTTTTCAACAAGTGGTATTGGGCAATTGAACACCCATAGACAAAAAACATTGAAATGACCTAAAATGCATACGACATAAAAATATTAACTGGCAAGTACATCATAGATCTAAATATAAAACTACAAAAATTTATGAGGAAAACTAGAAGAAAATAATCTAGACTTTGTGTTAGGCAAAAAAATTCTAGACACAACATCCAAAGCATGATCCACTAAAGAAAAAAATGATAATTGGGTATTATCAAAATTAAAAACTATTTCTTTGCAAAAGACTGTTAAAAGAATAAAAAGATAAAATGCATCTATAAGAAAATAACTTAAAAATCACATATCTGATAAAGAATTTGTATCCAGAATATGTAAAGAAATTTCACAACTCAACAATCAGAAACAACAAAAAAATTTTAATAAGGGAAAGACTGGAAACAAAGAGGATATGCACCAAAAAAAATGATCAACATTATTAGTCACTACAGAAATGGAAATTAGAATACAATGAGATACCATAACACACCTATTAGAATGACTAAAATATACCAGCAATACTAACTGCTAGTGAATACACAATGAAACTGGAACTCTCATACGTTGCTAGTGAAAATGAAAATGGTACAGCTACACTGAAAAACAATTTAGCAATTTTTTTTTAATTGAGATAAAAATCACATAACAGAAAATTCACCATTGTAAGGCATACAATTGAATAGATTTCATATAGATATAGATTTATTTCTGGGCTCTCTATTCTGTTTCATCAGTCTATTTGTTTATTCTTTTACCAATACCACACTGTCTTGGTTACTGCAGCTTTATAATACGTTTTGAAGTTGGATAGTGTCAGTCATCCAACTTTGTTTTTTTCCTTCAATATTGTGTTGGTTATACTGGGTCTTTTGCCTCTCCATATAAACTTTATAATCAGTTTGTTAATATCCACAAAGTAACTTGGTGGGATTTAGACTGGGATTGCATTAAATCTATAGATCAAGTTGGGAAGAATTGACATCTTGACAGTATTGAGTCTTCCTATCCATGAGCATGGAATATGTCTCCATTTATTAGTTCTTTGATTTCTTTCATTAGAGTTTTATAGCTTTCCATATATATATATATATATATATATTATATATATATATATATGTATGTATGTATGTATTTCATACGTTTTGTTAGCTTTATACATAAGTATTTCATTTTGGTAGGTGCTAATATAAATAACATTGTGTTTTTTAATTTCAAATTCCACTTATTCATTGTGGCACATAGGAAAGCTCTTGGTTCCATTTTAAGATTTAATAATAAGAGCAGTAACAAACAAAAAATACATTAATACTAACTTTTATGTTTACCTATGTGGTTACCTTTACCAGTTTTCCTTTTTTCTTCAGACTTCCAAGTACCTAGTTACATGCTACCACACCCAGACAATTTTTTAAAACATTTTTGTAGAGATGGAGTCTCACTATGTTGCCCAGGCTGGTCTTGAACTCCTGGCCTCAAGCAATCTTTTTGGCTTAGCCTGCCAAAGTTCTGGGATTATAGGTGTGAGCCCCAACAGTTTTTTATCACCTTAGGCAGCAGCGACTAAAACATCTTCCTGTAAAGGTTTTCAATGAACATCCCCTGAGTAGCTGCTTTAGCACCGAGAAAGTTTCAAGAGACAAAGGTAAGTCTTTTGAGCTGGGCCACTAGACTGGAGAAAACATATTTAAAATTCTTTATAATTAAGATCCTTTCTGCTTTTTCCTGTACTGGGAATGTGAGCTGTTATTTTCAAGGCTATTGCCGAGATGGGGAGTTGAGGATGGGACCAGGGTATGTTAAAACACCTGAAATCTTGCTCTTCTTACTAAGATTCAGTTGTTTTTTCCTTTATTAAGCATTCTTCTGGTGGAGACAAAATGTTACTTATTTTCCAGCATTCAAAAGCAGTTGATTCTGACAGATATTGCCAGTCTTTTCATTGTTTTTTTGGAGGAGTAAACTTTTAAAGTTCTTTAATCCACCATTTTTACTCAGTTTAGCAGTTTCTTAAATAGTTAATTACATACTTATGATATGACTCAAAAATCCTACTGCTAGGTATTTAACCTCAAGAAATAAAAATTATGTTCATACATAAACCTATCCACAAATGTTTAGAGCAGCTCTATTCATAATTGCCAAGACATGGAAACAATTCAATGTCCTTCTGTGTGTGAATGCATAAACAGTAGTACATACATACAATAAAATACTATTCAACATGGATGGAACTGGAGGTGATTATCTTAAGTGAAATAACTCAGAAACAGAAAGTCAAATACTGCATGTTCTCCCTTATAAGTGGGAACTAAATAATGAATACATATGGGCCTAGAGAGTGGAATAATAGACATTAGAGGCTCAGAAGGGCAGAAAGGAGGCAAGGAAGTGTGGGATGAGAAATTACCTAATAGGTACTATGAACACTAATTGTGTAAGTGTTACACAAAAAGCCCAAACTTTACCACTAAGCAATATAGTCATGTAACAAATATGTACATGTAATTTCTCAATCTATATAAATAAAAAATAAAGTACTATTCAACAGTAGAAAGAAATGAACTACTAATACCACAAGAACTTGTATGAATCTCAATATCATGGTGAATTACAGAAGCCAGTCTCAAAGTTTACTTATTGTGTGATTTCATTTATATAAAATTCTCAGAAAGACAGAAATATAGTGATGGAGATTAGATCACGGGTTGCTAGGAGTTAGCAGTGAGGGGAAAGAGTGACTGTAAAGGAATAGCAAGAAGGTGTTTAGGAGGTGATGGGAATGTTCTGTAATCTGATTGTAGTGGTGGTTACATAGACCAAAATGTTGTTAAAATTTATATAATTAAAAATAAAATAAATAAGTCAATTTTACTGTATATTAGTTCAAAAATATTTTTTAAGTTAATAAGGATATAGAATACTCAAAAATCAGTATAAGCCAACTTGATCTAATTGATATTCATAGACAACTCTACCACCAAAGGAGAATACACACTCTTTTGAAGAACTTACGGAACATTTATCATGATATACCATAGTTGGGGCAATAAAATAAGTCTTAATATATTTAAAGATATCCAAGTCATACAAAGTGTACTCTCTTACCACAGGAGTCAATAGTTTTAAAAAATTAGAAAAACTCCCAAATGTATTGAAAATAAATAATGCACTTCTAAATAATCCATGGTCAAAATAAGAAATCACAAGGAAAATTAGCAAGTATTTTGAAGTGAATAAAAATCAAGACACAACATATCAAAATTTGTGGAATGCCACAAAAGCAGTACTTAGGAAAAAATTTATTATAGTAAATTTAGAGAAATTTATAGTAGTGAATGCCTATATTACTAATGAAGAAAGATCTCAAATAAATGCTCTCAGCTTCCAACTTAAACTAGAATAAAATAAGAATAAATTAATCAGAAGAAAGGAAACAATGAAGATCAGAGTGGAAATCAATGAAACAGAAAACATAAAAATAATAGAGAAAAATCAACAAAATCAAAGCCTGGTTCTTTGAGAAGATACATATAATTGATAAACCTCTACCCAGAATGATCAGGATATAGGTAGAGAAGACACAAATTACCAATATCAAGAATGAAATAGATAACATCACTAAAGATTCTACAAATATTAAAAGGAAAATAAGTGACTATTATGAACAACTTTATGTCAATTAATTGGACAATTTAGATGATATGGACACATTCCTTGAAAGACAGAAGCTTACTCTAGAATAAATATAAATATCCTATTTCATAGATATAGATCTATAGAATATCTTCTATATGATTTTATATTGATCTTCTGTATCTATAGATGATATATATTTCTATATTATTAAAAACTATGTATCTATTAAGGAAAATAAACTTGCAATTAATTACCTTCCCACATAAAAATGTCAAGGAAACATGGCTTCCCTGGAGAATTCTATCAAACATAACTCTACCAAAATTAATACCAATTCTACACAAATTTTTCTAGAAAATTGAGGAGGAGGAAATATTTCATTAGCACTTTAAATAAAAGAAACCCACAGAAAAAATATCCCTTAAGAAAATATGTATACTAGAAAAAAGGGATAAATTCCTAACATGTACAACGTACAAAGATTGGACTGTGAATAAATTCAAAATCTGAATAGTCCAATAACAAGTAACAATATAGAAGAGTAATAAAAAGTCTCCCATCAAAGAAAAACCCAAAATCTGATGCCTGCACTGCTGAATTCCACCAAACATTTAAAGAAGAACTTATACCAATGCTACTCAAACTATTTTAAAAAATTGAGGAGGAGGGAACATTTCCAAACTTATTCTATGAGGCTAGTATTACCTTGATATCAAAACCAGACAAATACACAACAAAAAAAGAAAACTACAGGCCAATATCTCTGATGAACTTAGATTTTAAAAATCCTCAACAAAATACTAGCAAACCAAATTCAACAACACATTAAAAAGATTATTCATCATGATCAAGTGGGATTCATCCCAGGGTTGCAAGGATGGCTCAAAATACACAAATCAATAAGTTTGGTACCTCCTATCAACAGAATGAAGGGATTATTTCAATTGATGACAAAAAATAATTTGATAAAATTCAAAATCTCTTTATGAAAAAGCTTCTCAAAAAACCAGGAATAGAAGGAATATACTTCAACACAGTAAATGCCATATACAACAAACCCATAGCTAGTATCATACTGAATGGGGAAAAACTGAAAGTCTTTTCTCTAAGAACTGGAACAAGAAAAGGATGCCACTTTCACCACTGTTATTTAACATAATACTGGAAGTCATAGCTAGAGCAATCAGACAAGAGAAAGAAATAAAGGGCATCCAAATTGGAAAGGAAGTAATCAAATTTTCCTTGTTTGCAAATGATATAATATTATATTTAGGAAAACCTAAAGATTATGCCAAAAAACTATTACAACTGATAAGTGAATTCAGTAAAGCTACAGGATACAAAATCAACATACAAAAATTAGTAGCATTTCTATATGCCAACAGTGAACAATCTGAAAAAGAAACCAAGAAAGTAATCCCATATACAATAGGTACAAATAAAATACCTAGAAATAAACTTAGCCAAAGAAATGAAGGATGTCTACAAGAAAAACAATAAACATTGATGAAAGAAATTGAAGAGGAAGCCAAAAGACGCAAAGACATTCCATGGCCATGGATCACAAAAATTAATGTCCTTAAAATGACTATACTTCCCAAAGCAATCTACAGATTCAATGCAATCCATATCGAAATACCAATGCATTCTTCACAAGAATAGAAAATGTAATCCTAAAATTTATATGGAATCACAAAAGACCTAAAATAGCAAATGTGATCCTGGGCAAAAAACAAAAGGAATAGTAGAGGAAAATTTCCATGGCTTAGCCAGAAATCTCGATATCCAAGTACAAGAAGCACACAGGACTCCTGGGAGACTCAACGTGAAAAGGCATTCACCACACCACATAATTATTAGACTGACCAAAGTAAACACAAAAGAGGCACTCCTCAGAGCTGTAAGATGAAAACAGCAGATAACCTATAAAGGGAAACCGATCAGATTAACTGCAGATTTCTCAGCTGAAATCTTACAAGCCAGAAGGGAATGGGGAGACATCATCAGTCTCCTAAAACAAAACAAAGTCCAACCCAGAATTCTGTATCCTGCCAAACTAAGCTTCTTATATAAGGGAGAAATAAAGACTTTTCCAGATAAGCAATCACTGATAGAATTTGCGAAATCCAGACCGGCCTTGCAAGAAGTGCTTAGACCTGCATTATACACTAACCTGCGCAACAGACACCCACCAATGTAAAACTACTCAAAAGCTAAAACCCCAGAAACCAGATTCCACAATGATGCAAGAGGTAAAACAAAAGACACCACCCAATAGAATAATCAGAAATTTAACCTAAATATCAATTCTATCAATACATGTAAATGGTTTGAATTGCCCATTGAAGAGACATAGGCTGTCTGAATGGATTAAAAAATACAAGCAAGTATCTGTTGTCTTCAGGAAACACACCTTACACACAAAGACACATTCAGACTCAAGGTGAAAGGATGGAATACAATTTTCCAGGCCAATGGAAACCAAAAGAAATCCGGAGTAGCCATCCTTATTTCAGATAATATAAACTTTAAAGCAACAAAAGTAAAGAAAGACAAAAATGGACACTATATAGTGGTGAAGGGAAAAATTTCACAAGAGGATTTAACAATCCTATACATTTATGCACCCAACACAGGAGCGTCCAGGTACATAAAGCAAATACTGCTAGACCTAGACAACATAATAAACAGCAATGCCATAATAGCAGGGGACTTCAACACCCCACTGACGGAACTGGACAGATCCTCCAAACAAAAATTAAATAATGAAACAAAAGACATAAACAGGACTCTAGAACATTTGGGCCTAACAGATATCTACAGAACACTCCACCCAAATAACACTGAATATACATTCTTCTCATCAGCTCATGGAACTTTCTCTAAAATTGACCACATCCTAGGCCTCAAAAAAGATCTAAACAAATTCAAAAGAAAAGAAATCATAACATGCATCTTTTCAGACCACAGCAGAATAAAATTAGAAATCAATTTCAACAGAAACTCACATCTTCATCCAAAAACATGGAAACTAAACAATCTGTTGCTGAAGGACTATTGGGTCAAGGAGGAGATTCAAATTGAAATCAAAAGATTCTTCGAACTAAATGATAATGGGGACACAAGTTATCAAAATCTGTGGGTTACAGCAAAAGCAGTCCTGAGAGGAAAACTTATCGCCTTAAATGCCCACATCCAAAAGACAGAAAGGTCACAAATCAGTAAACTAATGAATCATCTTAAGGAAATGGAAAAGGAAGAGCAAAGCAATCCTAAAGCCAGCAGAAGAAAAGAAATAACTAAGATCAGAGCAGAATTAAATGAAATCGAGAACAAAAGAACAATACAGAAGATTAATAAAATGAAAAGTTGGTTCTTTGAAAAGATAAACAAAACAGACAGGCCACTTGCCAGGTTGACCAGAAGCAGAAAGGAAAGGACTCTAATAAGCTCAATTAAAAATGAGAAAGGAGAAGTCACAACTGATACCATGGAAATACAAAACATCATCTTCGAATAATACAAAAACCTCTATGCCCACAAACACGAAAATGTGGAGGAAATAGACAAATTCTTAGAAACACACTACCTCCCTAGGCTAAACCAGCAAGAAACAGAATTTATAAACAAACAAATATCAAGCACCGAAATCGAAGCAGTAATAAAAAATATTCCCACAAAAAAAAGTCCAGGACAAGATGGGTTCACACCTGAATTCTACCAAGCCTACAAAGAGGAACTGGTGCCTATACTGCAGAAATTATTTGAAAATATCCAGAAGGATGGAGTCCTCCCAAACTCATTCTACAAAGCCATTATCACCTTGATACCAAAACCAGGAAAGGACACAACAAAAAAAGAAAACTACAGACCAATATCCCTTATGAATATAGATGCAAAAATTCTCAATAAAATCCTTGCAAACCGAATCCAAATGTACATCAAAAAAATAATTCATCACGATCAGGTGGGCTTCATTCCCGAGATGCAGGGATGGTTCAACATACGCAAATCTATAAATGTAATTCACCATATAAATAAAAGCAAGAACAAAGATTATATGATCCTTTCAATAGATGCAGAAAAGCCTTTTGACAAAATCCAGCATCCTTCTATGATAAGAACTCTCAAAAATATAGGCATAGATGGCTCATACCTCGAAACTATTAAAGCCATATATGATAAACCCACAGCCAATATCATGCCGAATGGGGAAAAATTGAAAGCATTCTCCCTTAAAACTGGCACCAGACAAGGGTGCCCTCTATCTCCACTTCTTTTCAAAATAGTGTTGGAAGTCCTGGCCACAGCAATTAGACAAGACAGAGGAATCAGGGGCATCCAGACAGGGGCAGAAGAGATCAAACTTTCACTATTCGCAGACGATATGATATTATACATAGAAAACCCCAAAGATTCAACCAAGAGATTACTGGAATTGATAAATGAATTCAGCAAAGTCTCAGGATACAAAATTAATACACACAAATCCATAGCCTTCATATATGCTAATAACAATCAAGCTGAGAAACAAATTAAAGATGCAATACCTTTCACAATAGCATCAAAGAAAATTAAATATTTAGGAACATATCTAACTAAGGAGGTCAAAGACCTATACAGAGAGAATTATGAAACACTGAGAAAAGAAATTGCAGAGGATGTAAGTAGATGGAAAGCCCTACCATGCTCTTGGATAAGCAGATTCAACATAGTAAAAATGGCTTTGCTACCTAAATTGATTTACAGAATCAATGCAGTCCCTATCAAAATACCAACATCATTTTTTGCCGATCTAGAAAAAATAATTCTACGCTTCGTGCGGAACCAGAGAAGACCCTGTCTAGCCAAAGCAATCTTAAGCAAAAAGAACAAATTGGGAGGCATCTACCTACCAGACTTCAAACTATACTACAAGGCTATAGTAACCGAAACTGCATGGTATTGGCACAAGAACAGAGATGTAGACCAATGGAACAGGACTGAGAACCCAAATATAAAACCAACCTCATACAGTCACCTGATCTTTGACAAATTCCAATAAAACATACACTGGGGAAAAGATTCCCTATTCAACAAATGGTGCTGGGAAAACTGGATAGCCATATGTAGAAGACTGAAACTGGACCCACACCTCTCACCTTTCACAAAAATCAACTCACAATGGATAACAGATCTAAACCTAAGACATGAAACCATAAGAATTCTCAAAGAAAACATTGGAAAAACTCTTATGGACATTGGCCTAGGCAAAGAATTTATGAAGAAGACCCCCAAAGCCATCACTGCAGCAACCAAAATAAATAAATGGGACCTGATCAAATTAAAAAGCTTCTGCACAGCCAAGGAAACTATCACTAGAGTGAACAGACAACCTACAGAGTGGGAGAAAATATTTGCATGCTACACATCTGATAAAGGGCTGATAAATAGAATCTATACAGAACTTAGGAAATTCAACAAGAAAAAATCACACAACCCTTTTAAAAAATGGGCAAAGCACATGAACAGAAACTTTTCCAAAGAAGACAGAAAAATGGCCAGCAAACATATAAAAAATTGCTCAACTTCTCTAATCATCAGGGAAATGCAAATCAAAACCACAATGAGATATCACTTAACTCCAGTGAGATTGGCTCATATCAAAAAATCCCAAACAACAAATGTTGGCGGGGATGTGGACAGATAGGAACACTCATACACTGCTGGTGGGACTGCAAATTAGTACAACCTCTATGGAAAGTAATATGGATATACCTCAAAGAATTAAATGTAGAATTACCATTTGACCCAGCAATCCCACTACTGGGTATTTACCCAAAGGAAAAAAAGACATTCTATAATAAAGGCATCTGCTCACGAATGTTTATAGCAGCACAATTCACAATTGCAAATATGTGGAAACAACCCAGGTGCCCATCAATACACGAGTGGATTAATAAAATGTGGTATATGTATACCATGGAGTATTACTCAGCAATAAGGAACAATAGTGAATTAACACATCTGGTATTATCCTGGTTGGAGCTAGAACCCATTCTTCAAAGCGAAATGTCACAGGAATGGAAAAACAAGCACCACTGGTACTCACCAACAAATTAGTGCTAACTGATCAACACCTACATCACACAGGGCAATAATATTCATCAGAGGGCGGGCAGGCGGGAGGGGCTTGGAGGGGATGGGAAAAACTCTCACTGAATGGATGCGGGGAGCACAGTTTGGGGGATGACCACGATTGTAGCTCTGACACGGGCAGTGCATGGTCAATACATATAGCCAAAGTGTTGTACCCCTATAATATTCTGAAATAAAAATAAATAAATAAATAAATAAATAAATACTGCATATATCTATAAAGAAAAAAAAAAGCAAAACAAAACAAAAACCTGGAGGATATAATAAAGACATCTGCACTCAACTGTTTGTAGCAGTACAATTCACAATTGCAAAGATGTGGAAACAACCCAAGTGCCCATCAATCCATGAGTGGATTAATACAATATGGTATATTATACCATGGAGTACTACTGAGTCAGAAAAAACAATGGTGAACTAACACTTCTTATATTATCCTGTATGGAAATGGAGCCCATCCTCCTAAGTGAAGTATCAGAAGAATGGAAAAACAAGCACCACATATACTTACCATCAAATTGGTACTAATTGATCAACACTTATGTGCACATATGAAAGTAACATTCATCGGGTGTCAGGCAGGTGGGGGGGAGGGGGGATGGGTATATTCACACCTAATGAGTTCTGTGTGCACTGTCAGGGGGAGGGCATGCTTGTAGCTCTGACTAAGGCAGTGCAAAAGCAATATATGTACCCTAAATATTTGTACCCCTGTAATATTTTGAAATTAAAAAATGAATTTAAAAAAAACTGGAGGATTTACATTACCTGACTTCAAATTATACTACAAAGCTCTAGTAACCAAAATAGCTTGGCACTGACATAAAAACAGCCACACAGACCAATTGAATAGAATAGAGAACCCAAAATAAACCCGCACAATTTACAGTGCACTCATTTTTAACAAAGGTGTCAAGAACATACATTGGCGAAAGAATAATCTCTTCAGCATATGGTACTAGGAAAACTGAATATCCACATGCAGAAGAATGAAACTAGACCACTATCTCTTGCCATATACAAAAACCAAATCAAAATGGATTAAAGACTTAACTCTAAGACCTGAAACTATGAAACTACTAGAATAAAACATTAGAGAAACACTCCAGGATATTGATTTGGGCAAAGATTTCTTGAGTAATACTTCAAAAGCACTGGCAACCAAAGAAAAATTGGACAAATGGAATCACATTAAGGCTAAAAATCTTCTGCACAGCAAAGGAAACAATTAACAAAGTAAAGAGACAAGTCACAGCATGGGAGAAAATATCTGATTACCCATCTGACAAGGGATTAACAACCAGAATACATAAGGAGCCCAAACAACCCAATAGGAGAAAAGCAAATAATTTGATTTTAAAATGGGCAAAAGATCTGAATAGATATTTTTCAAAAGAAGGCATACAAATAGCCAACAGATATATGAAAACATGATTAATATCAGTAATATACAGAGAAATAAAAATCAAAACTACAATGAGATATCATTTCACCCCAGTTATTATAAAATGGCTTTTATCCAAAATACAGGCAATAACAAATGCTGGTAAGGATGCGGAGAAAGGATAACCCTTCTACACTTTTGGTGGGAATATGAATTAGTACATTCACCATGGAGAACACCATGAAGGTTCCTCAAAAAACTAAAAATATGACTACAATATGATCCACCAATACCACTGCTAGGTTTATATGTGAAAGAAAAGAAATCCTACCAAATGTATTGAAGAGATGTCTGCACTCTTAGGTTTATTGCAGCACTATTTGTAATTGCCAAGATGTGGAATCAACCTAGTTGTTCATGAACACATGAATAAAGAAAATGTGGTACATATCCACAATGGAATATTATTCAGCAATAAAAAATAATGAAATCCTTGCCAAGATATTTAAAAAAAGATGAAATCCTGTCCTGCAAAAAAATAAAAATTAAAAATAAAAAAGAAATCCTGTTCTTTGCAATAACATGGATGGAACTGGAGGACATGTTAAGTGAAATAAGCCAGGCAGAGAAAGACAAATGTGCATGTTTTCACTCATAAGTGGGCACTAAAACTTTTAAAAAATTGAACTTGTGAAGATAGAGAGTAAAATTAGGGTTACCAGAGGCTGGGAAGAGTAGCAGAGAGAGGGGAATAAAGTGGTGATGGTTAATTGGTACAAAAATATATTAGATAAAATGAATAAGATCTAGTATTTGGCAGCACAATGGGGTGACTATAATTAACAATAATTTATTGTATATTTTAAATCAAATATAAAAGTGGAATCAGAATGTTTCTAACACAAAAAAATTATCAATACTTCAAGTGATGGATGCCCCAATTACTCTGATTTGATCATTGTACATTGTATGCTTAAATTAAAATATCACATGTACCTCATAAATATATACAACTATTATATGCTCATAATAATGAAAAAGAAAATAGGTATAAAAATTATAAAATTGTAGCAAATGAAATTTAACAATATAATAAGATGGACCACCATGACCAATTTGGGGTTATCTTAGGAATTCAATAATGGTTTACCATTTGAAAATCAATGTAATTAATCATACTAACAGATTAAAAATCTAATGTTATATGATAATCTCAATGCATGGAGTGAAAACTTTTGAATATTTCCAAAATCTATTACTGACTGAAAACATTCCCATTAAAGTAAGAATAGAAAGGAACTTCCTTAAACAATTTAAGAGAACATATAAAAAATCTACAGCTAACAACATACTTAATGATAAAAGACTGATGACTTTCCCCCTAATATCAGAAACATGACAAAGATATCCGTTCTCACCACTTCTATTCAACAATGTACTGGAGGTGCTTGCTGGTGCAATGAGGCAAGAAAAATAAAAGATAGTCAGATTGAAAACGAAGAGATAAAACTGACTTTATTTGAAGATGTCATGATCATCTATTTAGAAATGTGTATGGAATCTACCAAAAACTACTAGAATAAAAAAGTGAGTTTAGCAAGGGAGCAGAATATAAGATCAATATGTAAAAATCAGTTGTATTTCTATATACTAGGAACAAACACTTCAAAATTAAATTTAAAAATACAGTTTACAGTAATGAAACAAATAATATGGCATATTTTGGGATAAATATGACAAAATATTTAAAAGACCTGTGCAGTAAAAAGTACAAAACATTGCTGAAAGAAGTGAAAGAAGATCTAGATAAATAGAGAGTTACCTCATGTACATGTATCAGGAAACTCAATATCATTAAGATATCAATTCTCTCCAAATTAATATATAAATTTAACTCATTTAGAATCAAAATCCCAGCAGAATTCCTGCATAATTTGACAGGCAGTTTCTGTAATTCATATGGAAATTTTAAAAAGCCTAGAATATTTAAAATAACATTGAGAAAAAATAACTAACTATGCAGATTTACACTACTTAACTGAAGGGCTTATGATAAAGCTGCTGTAATCAAGTCACCATGTTGGTGTCAACCTAGACAAAGATATCAGTGAAACAAAATAGAGATTCCAGACATATATCCACACACATATGGTCAATTGATTTTTGACAAAGGTACAAAGACTACTCATGGAAAATAAATATTTTTTTCAGCAAATGGTACTGAAACAATTGGATATCGATATTGATAAAAAATGATCTTTGACATGTGCCTGGTATAATAACCAAAAATTAACTAAAAGGAGATCATAGACTTAAAAGTAAAACTTAAAACAAAAATTTCTCAAAGCTAACATTATAGAAAATCTTTTTAACCCTGAATTAGGTAAGGATTTATTAGATGCAACATTAAAAGTACAATACATACAAAAATGATAATTTGGGTTTCAATAAAATTAAGAATATTTTTATTTTGAAAGACACTCTTAAGAAAATAAAAAGACAAGCCAGAGACTGAAAGAAAATATTTACAAATCACATTTCAGATAAGGGACTTGTATCTAGCATATATAAAGAACATAACTCAGTAATAAGACAGATAACTGAATTTAAAAATGGGCAAAGGATTTGAATAGACATTTTTCCAAAGGATATATACAAATGGCTAATAAATACATGAAAACATGCTCAATATTATTACTCATTATGGAAATGCAGATAAACACCACAATGAGATACCACTTCACACTTACTAATATGGCTATAACAAAACAAAATGGAAAACAGCAAGTGTTAGTGAGGATGTGGAGAAATCAGAATGCTTATACATTGCTGGTGGCAATGTAAAATGGTACAACCACTTTGGAATGCAGTTTGAAGGTTCCTAAAAACTTAAACGTACATATCTCATATAGATGCAGCCATTCTATGCCTAAGTATTTACTCAAAGAAAATGAAAGCATTTGTTCATACTAAAACTTATACATAAAATATTCATAGTAGTTTTACTTTTAATAACTCAAACTGGAAATAACCCAAATGACTATCAAGAGGGAAATAGATGATATTGTGATATATATCCAGAATCAGATACATGATTTGCAAGGTCCAATATAAAACGAAAATGCAGGGCCGTATTTGAAATTAAGAATTTAAATATAGCAACATTATAGCATTAAACCAAGTGTGGGGCCCTTCCAATGACAGAGTCTGGTGCAACTGGACAGGTTCCATGCCCATGAAGCCGGTGCTGGATACATCCATACAATGGAATGCTACTCAACAATCAAAATGAGTGAACTAATAATACATGCAAGCACATGAATAAATTTCACAATAGTTATGCTGAGTTAATGAAGCCAAGTAAAAGTGAGTACATAATGATTGGTTCTATTTATCAAAATTTCTACAATATCAAAACAAAGTTACAGGAACAAAAATCAGATAATTGGTTACATGCTGATAGGGATGAAAGGGAAGAAAAGGAGGGAGGAATATAAAGAGGTATGAGGAAACTTTTGGGAGTAATCAATATGTTCATTATCTTTTTTTATTTCAAAATATTAAGGAGGTACAAATATTTTAGGTTACATGGATCACTGTTGCAATGCTTGAGTCCCCGCTATAGGTGAGCCTGCCACTCAATTAGTTTTCATAGTACAAATTAGGTACAATTTTCCCTTCCCTTCCTCCCCCCCCCCTGGTTGATTTCCACTGAGTTTTACTTCCCTCTGTGCACATGTGGGCTCATCGGTTAGTTCCAATTTAATACTGAGTACATGTGGTGCTTGTTTTTCCATTCTTCAGATACTTCAGTTAGGAGAATGGCCTGCAATTCCATCCAGATTGTTGCAAAAGGTATTAATGCATCTTTGTTATGGCTGAGTGGTACCCCATGCTACCCATACACCACATTTTATTAATCCACTCATGAATTGATGGGCACTTGGGATGATTCCACATCTTTGCAACTGTGAATTGTGCTGCAATAAACATTTAAGTGCAGGTGTCTTTTGATAAAATGACTTCTTTTCCTTTGGGTAGATACTCAGTAGTGGGATTGCTGGATCAAATGGTAAGTCTACTTTTACTACTTTGAGGAATCTCCATACTGTTTTGCAATGTGGCAGTACTAATTTGCAGTCCCAAGAAGAGTGTATAAGTGCTCCTTTCTCTCTGCATGCATGCCAGCATCTATTGTTTTTGGACACTTTAATAAAAGCCATTCTGACTGGAGTAAGGTGATTCTCATTGTGGTTTTAATTTGCATTTCCCTGATGATTAGTGATATTGAGCATTTTCATATGTTTATTGGCCATTTTTCTTTCTTCTTTTGAGAAGCTTCTGTTCATGTTTTTTGTCCACTTTTTAATGGGGTTGTTTTTTTCTTGCTGATTGGTTTGAGTTCCTTGTAAATTCTGGTTATTAGCTCTTTAATGGATGTGTAGCTGTTTAATATTTTCTCCCATTCTGTAGGTTGTCGATTTGCTCTGTTGATTGTTTCCTTAGCTGTTCAGAAGCTTTTTCATTTAATCAAATCCCATTTATTAACTTTTGCTGTTGCCATGTTTGCCATTGGGGTCTTAGTCATAAATTCTTTGCCTAGGATGATGTCTAGAAGAGTTTTTCCTACATTTTCCTCTAGAATTCTTATGATTTCATGCCTTAGATCTAAGTCTTTAATCCATCTTGAATTAATTTTTGTGAGTGGTGAGAGGTAGGGGTCCTGTTTCATTCTTCTGCATGTGGCTATCCAATTTTTCCAGCACCATTTATTGACTAGGTCATCTTTTCCCCAGTGTATATTGTCTGCTTTGTCAAAGATGAGTTGGTTGTAAGTAGATGGTTTTATATTTGGGTTCTCTGTTCTGTCCCATTGGTCTATGTCTCTATTTTTGCACCAATAACATGTTGCTTTGGTTACTATAGCCTTGTAATATAGTTTGAATTCTGGTAATGTGATGCTTCCAGATTTGTTCTTTTTGCTTAAGATTACTTTGGATATTTGGGCTCTTTTCTGGTTCCAAACAAAGTGTATTTATTATTTTTTCTAGATCTGTGAACTATGACTTTGGTAATTTAATGGGGATTGCATTGAATTTGTAAATTACATTTGGTAATATGGACATTTTAACAATGTTGATTCTGATTATCCATGAGAATGATATCTTTTTCCATTTGCTTGTATCCTCTGTGATTTCATTCCTCAGAGTTTCATAGTTCTCCTTGTAGAGATCTTTCACCTCCTTGGTTAAGTATGGTCAAGTACATTCCTAGGTATTTTATTTTCTTTGGAGCTATTGTGAATGGTATTGAGTCTTTGATTTGACTCTCACATTGACAGTTATTGGTATATAGAAATGGTACTGATTTCTCTACATTGATTTTGTATCCTGAGACATTGCTGAATTTTTTTTTATCAATTCCAGGAGACTCTTGGTGGAATCTTTGGGGTTTTCTAGAAAAATGATCATATTGTCAGTGAAGAACGATAGCTTGACCCCTTCTTTCCCAATTTGGATAATCTTACTATGCTTCTCTTGCCAGATTTCTCTGGCTAGAACTTGTAACACTATGTTGAATAGAAGTGGTGACAGCCAGCATCCTTCTCTTGTTCCAGTTCTTAGCGGGAATGCTTTCAACTTTTCCCCATTCACTATGTTGTTGACTGTGAGTTTGCCATATATGGCTTTTTAAATTATGATATGTTCCTTCTATGCCTAGTTTGTTGAGGGTTTTTATCATGAAAGGGTGCTGGACTTTGTTGAGTGCTTTTTCTACATCTATTGAGAATATCATATGGTCTTTGTTTTTGCTTTTGTTTATGTGGTGAATCACATTTATTGATTTACATATGTTGAGCCATCCTTGGCTTCCTGTTATTAAATCCATTTGGTCCTGGTGGATTATTTTTTTTGATGTGTTGTTGAATTTGGATTGCTAGTATTTTATTGAGGATTTTTGCATCTATATTTATAAGGGATATAGGTCAGTAGCTTTGATTTTTTGTAGTGGCTTTTCCTGGCTTTGCTATCTAGGTGATATTGGCTTCATAGAATGAGTTGAGGAGTGTTCCCTCCTTCTCACTGTTGTGGAATAATTTCTGTATTATGGGAATCAGGTCTTCTTTGTGGGTCTGAGAGAATTTGGCTGCGAATCCATCTGCTCCAGAGCTTTTTATTCACTGGAAGGTATTTTATTGCCATTTCAATCTTACTGGTCATTATTGATCTGTTCAGGAGTTCTATTTCTTTCTGGTTGAGTCTTGGAAGGTTATGTTTTCCCAGGGACTTGCCCATTTCCTCTATATCCTCTAGTTTAGGTGCATAGATATTTACATAATATTCATGGATACTGTTTATATTCCTGTGGTATCAGTTGTAATGCTACATTTTTAAATTTCTGATTGAGCTTTTTTTGGGCCCTTTCTCTTCCGTTCTTGGTGAATCTAGCAAGAGGTCTGTGATTTTCTTTATCTTTCCAAAGAACCTACTTTTTGTTTCATTAATCCTTTGTATTTTTTTTTCCAATTCATCTAGTTCTGCTCTGACCTTCATTATTTCTTTTTTCTTCTGCTTGCTTTGGGTTTGGTTTGTTCTTCCTTTCCTAGTTCCATGAGGTGTGATATTAGCTTGTTAATTTTTGATCTTTCTGTCTTTTTGATGTAAGTATTTAAGGCTATGAAATTTCCTCTGAGGAATGCTTTTGCTGTGTCCCATAGATTTTGATATCTTGTGTCCCCTTTGTCATTCAAGTTAAAGAATTTTTTTCATTTCTATCTCAATTTCATTCTTGACCCAATAATTGTTCAGCAGTAGGTTGTTTAATTTCCATGATTTTTTGTAGGTTTGAGTGTTTCTCCTGCATTTGATTTATAGTTTTATTCCTCTGTGGTCTAAGAAGGTACATGGTATACTTTCCATTTTCTTAAAATTTGTTGAGACCTATTTTGTGGCCTAAGATATGATAAGTCTTGGAGAATGTCCCATGTACTCCTGAGAAGAATGTGTATTCTGGAGTTGTTCAGTACAATGTTCTGTAAATGTCTGTTATGTCCATTTGATTTAGAGGTTTGTTTAAGTCCATTGTTTCCTTATTTATTTGTCAAGTTTTGACAGTGGGGTGTTGAGGTCATTGGCAATTATGATGGCATTATTTATTTCTTTGTTTAGGTCTAGTAAAATTTGCTTTATGTATCTGGGGGTTCCTGGGTTGGGCTCATATATATTTAGAATTGTTGTGTCTTCTTGTTGAATTGCTCCCATAACCATTGTATAATGACCTTCTTTGTCTTTTTTTATCTTTGTTGGCTTAAAATCAGTTTTATCTCATATGAGAATGGCTACACCTGATCTCTTTTGGTTTCCATTTGCATGGAATGTCTTATTCCATCCATTCACGTTGAGCCTGTGTGTGTCCTTGTGGTTTAGATGTGTTTCCTAGAGACAGCAGATACTTGGGTTGTGTTTTCTTATCCATTCAGCCAGCCTTGTCTTTTAAGAGGCACAACTGATCCATTAACGTTAATTGATAATGTTGATATGTGGTATGTTGTTCTGTTCATTCTGTTGGATAGTCCCTTATTGCTTTGTTTTACCTCTTGTTCTATTGTTTTATAAGACTTGTGAGTTTAGGGGATTTTTAAGTGAATTTACACTGGTGGGTATCTGTTGTGCTGATTTGTATATAGAGCTGTTCTGATTATTTCATGCAGGGCAGGTGTGGTAACAGCAGATTCCTTCAGTGTTTACTTGTCTGGAGAAGACCTCATCTATTGTGAAACTTACTTTTACAGGATACAGAATTCTAGGCTAGCAGTTTTTCTGTTTAAGTCTATTGAAGATGTGGTCCCAATCCCTTCTGGCTTGTAAGGTTTCCACTGAGAAGTCTGCGGTTTGCCTGATGGGTTTTCCTCTGTAGATTATTTGATGCTTTTGGCTTGCTGCTTGCAGAATTTTCTCCTTCATTTGGACTTTGGACAGGTCGATTACTTAGTGTCTTGGAGATGGCCTATTTGCTATGAATCTTCCTGGTGTTTGATGTCCATCATCTTGTACGTGTATGTCTGAATTTCTGGTGATACCAAGGAAGTTTTCCTCAATAATTTCTTCAAATAGGTTTTCCATACTTCTATCTCTTTCTTTTTCTCCCTCAGGGATACCTTTAATTCAAATATTAGTTCACTTCACATAGTCCCATATCTCTCTCAGTGATGGCTCAGACTTTTTTACACTCCCTTCTGCCTCTGAATGACTGGGTTATCTCAAGAGCCTTGTCTTCAAACTCTGAGATTCTCTCTTCTCCTTTCTTTAGCCTGTTGTTAGAGCTTTCTGCTGTGTTTTGAAATTCCCTAAATGACTCTATTATTTCTATAAGTTCCATTATATCCTTTCTTACATTTTCTAGCTTCCTAGTGACATTTTCTTTTTTCTCATTGATTTCCTAAAATACTTTTTTGGTTTGTTTTTGTTGGTTTTCAAAGTGCTCTTCAATTCCATTCATCTTATTTGCCATCCATATTCTGAATTCTATCACTGTCATTTGGCAATTTCCTTGTGGGTGGAGTCCACTTCTGTAGCTCCATTGCATTTCCTTGCTAGTGTTGAACTATTTTGTGTTTACATGTTGCCGGGGTTCTTTTGCTGATTTCTTCTCATCTGGCTCCTCTTCTCTCAGCTCTGTGGTGCTAGGATTGCAGGACACCTGTTCTCCTTTGCTGGGAACTCTCTCAAAACAAGCCAGAAGTGACAGTTGCTCAGGGTTGGGGGTCCTGAGTGAATTTTTGGATGTCAAGGAGGTGATGCTGGCCCAGTGGTAGTGGTGGGGACTCGGTAGTGGGGTCTTGGGGTCCAGGCACAACTCTGGAGTCTCAGGGGAAGAGTTGCAGGGCCACAGGGGGCCCTGGAGCTACTGGGGCAGAGCCTCAGATTTGGGCACAGCAAGAGCTTCAGAGCTGGCTCTGGGGATTTGGGGGTCAGAGCCATTCCTATGGGGGCTATTCCACCAGTGTGGGGACTGCTGATGCCTAGTCACACAGGCAGGGGTTTGTCTTAGTGGCCCAGGGTCCATGTAGATGGGCCAGAACTGCTGGTCTGACAAGGTTTTCCACCCCCACCTAGGACCCACTGAGGTAATTTCCCCAGGCTTCCCAAGTGCTGCCTGTGGTGTTTGGGATTACTGCTCTGTTTGGCTACCATGCAGGGAGGAGGAGTACTTGGCACCCAGTCAAAGGGCACTACCCAGGGGAGTGTCTATTCTTTCCCCAGCTTGGAGGGGGTGATGCACAGTCTACTGCTGGAAGGCTGGGTCCTGAGAAGACCTGGCTCAATGAACCAGGGCCATCAGGATGGCATCAGTTGCAGAAACCCGAGATTGGCAGGCACCAATCTCTGCTGCACCTGATCTCTGGTGGAATGTCTCTGCACAGACTCTGAGGAGCTCCTCAATCAGTCCAGTGGTCTTTAGTGGATGAGGGAGACACCACACAGATAGAGTTTCCTGTAACTTTTGTTTCTCTCCTAAAAAACAGTGTTTCCTCAGGTTGCTTCTATCCTGCTGTCTTCACCTCTTCCTAGCAGTGTGAATTATATTGGGGCCCCCAAATTAATCTCTGAGATGGTGGGTGATGCTTGTGGGTAAGAATCACCCACGCCATGTTTGATTGTGTTGGTAGATGCTGTAATGAGCTACAGAGTTGTTCTCCCTGCCAGTGGTTGAGGCTTGGAGGAAAGAGCTAACTGCAGAGATGTTCTTTTGTACCTGTGATAAGCTCTAGGCCCTCAGGTGGAGCACTTGAATGCCCCAGGCTTTGGGAGGGGCCCTGTAGCCCCCAGGGTATTGCTTCATCTCCACCACAGCAGAGACGGGTGAAGGAGAGAGGAGGCTGGGTATGGTTAGGGTTTGTGAGCCTGGAAGGCTTTGAAAAGCCTTGGAAGGGCACAAAGTTCATTTTCCCAGCTGCTAGGAGGGCCTACTGGAAGAAGACCAAGGCAGGCTCTCCAGACTGGAGGGCTGCTTGTGAGGGAGGGGCCGCAATTCCCTGACTGGCTGTCAGGCATGAGCTCTGCCCCTCTTGCATTAACCCTTTCCTCCAGTGTCTGGTTGCAAATGGGCACTCCTGAATGCATCGCACTCAGTTGCTATAGTGCCCTGGGATGAGATTGTTCCCACAGGGGGACCCTCCCTAATTTGACAGTGTGGCTTTGAGTCTCAAAAGGGCTCCAAGGTCATTTTCCCAGCTGTTAGGGAAAGCCACTAGGAGGAGAGTTAAGGCAATCTCTCCATACAGGTAAGTCTATTCATGGGGAAGGTGCCAAAATCCCCTGTCTGGCTGTTGGGAGTGAGCCCCACCCTCTTGTGTTACCCTTGACCTCTGGTGTCTGGCTGCAAATGGGAGTGCCTGAACATGCCACACTTGGTTGCTATGGTGCCGTGTGCTGGGATCCTCCCTGCTGAAGGACCCACCCTAGTCCAACAGCATGGCTTTCCTGTGGGGGAGGTGGCCACTTCCCCAGAGTGCTGCATCTCGGACCCCCACTGTTCTTCCATCAGTTCCACCCATGTGGGCTCCATTGCATGCTGAGTCCAACTCCTAAACCTCCCCTCTGTGTCCCCAGCAACCTGCTTGAGTCCAGGGGGCACAGGATCTGGCCTGTGTGTCTGACATGCTAGCGTGAATCTCTGAGAAATGCCAGCAGGCAGGGAGCTCCCAGATTGGGCACCCTGGGTCCACTGCAGGTCCTCCATGAGAAAGGCATGGGCCCCACTCTCTGTGGAACTCTCAGACTGGAGGATGTGCCGGCTGGGAAGAGGCGGCCACTCGCCAAATTCTTGACTCATACTGCTCTCCCGGTTGCAGTGGGTGGGGGAGGGGTGGGGAAGGACAAGAGTTTGAGTGGAAGAAACCTGGCTCTCTGGCCTCTCAGGTCACTACTCTTGGAAGGGAACTCCACACAGAATGTCCAAGCTCTGGGATAAAGCATGTTCTTCCCAAAATTCTGTGGTCACCACAGTGCTTGGGCTCATGGGGGTAGAAAAGCTTCCAAGTAACTTGGTAGCTCTCTGATCACTGAAGGAATATTGGAAAGAGAAAGGGATCCATCCCCCCCCCCTTTCCCCTTCACTGGGCTCCGAGCCTCTCTGGGTTTGATTCTTGCCTTTATCTTATTTTCCTTTATCCTCTTCCACTTCTGCTTCACAATTTTCCTCTGTGAGGTCCCCTGCAGGCTCTGACACTTCTCTCTCTGACCTACACCTGAGTTGCCTCAACTCGCCCCTCTCCTTTATCTGCAACTCTTCCTTCCCTCTGGGCAGGTCCATCAAGCAATGTCTCTAGTCATCCATCTTGCCCCTCCTCAGGCATGCTCATTATCTTGATTGCAATAATTGATCATGTATTTTAAATATGTGTAATTTATGGTGTGTCAATTATCTCTCAATAAAGATGTTCAAAGAAAATACTGTTGAGCAATAAGTACTCCATTATCTCATCATCTAAGTTGACCTATAGTCCTTTGACATGAAGAGAAATTAAAGAAATTGGTGTCTTTTTTTCACTGAGTGAAGAATTAGGCCATCTTAGGTCAAGTCTTATGATTATAACAAACTATCAATTGCTAATCTTTAGTTTTCTTATCTATGTAATGAAATAAGCATTTCACTTGGTGACACTGCTGTTGAAAAGAACCCTAATTTATAATCACAGTATCTAGAAAAAGCCTTAAGGACTCTCTAATGCATACACTTTTAGAACATGACCAGCCAGGCTGGATTAAAGCACCTTCAGTGACAGGACACTCCATCTTCCAAATGTAATCCATTCCACCTATGTACAACTTGAAAATTAATTTAAATGCTTCGAAAGAGTCAATAAAGGCAAGCTAAAAACAAGTTGCTATCTAATTAGAACTGAGTGAGATTACTATAAAAGCTTTAGGGGAAAATAGTAAAAATCTAGAAGGATTTTATACTTAGATTGTTTTGCATGTGTCTTAAATTTCTCAATCCACTTAAAAGAATTAAAGCTGGAAATCCTAGGCAATGCATTATGGTATGTTTTTGAATAAAATATGTCATGAAAGTCCAGGAAGTGGATTCTCACACAAATAAAAGTTTTTGGCCCTATAACAAAAGATTGGCAAATGAAGGGACATTTATATATTTTCATTTAAATAACATATTTAAGGTATATATGTATGATTTTAGTTGTACTCTACTTTTACAAATTTTTTATTAAAAAACTAATCACTGGACCAATGGAACAGGACTGAGAACCCAAATATAAAACCAACTTCATACGGTCATCTGATCTTTGACAAATTCCAAAAAAACATACACTGGGCAAAAGATTCCCTATTCAATAAATGGTGCTGAGAAAACTGCATGGCCATATGTAGAAGACTGAAACTAGACCCACACCTCTCACCTCTCACAAAAATCGACTCACAATGGATAACAGATTTAAACCTAAGACGTGAAACCATAAGAATTCTCTAAGAAAACGTTGGAAAAACTCTTATGGACATTGGTCTAGGCAAAGAATTTATGAATAAGACACCCAAGGCAATCACAGCAACAACAAAAATAAATAAATGGGGTCTGATCAAATTAAAAAGCTTCTACACAGCCAAGGAAACTATCACTAGAGTGAATAGACAACCTAGAGAGTGGGAGAAAATATTTGCATGCTATACATCTGATAAACGGCTGATAACCAGAATCTATACAGAACTTAGGAAAATCAACAAGAAAAAATCAAACAACCCTATTAAAAAATGGGCAAAGGACATGAAAAGAAACTTTTCAAAAGAAGACAGAATAATGGCCAACAAGCACATAAAAAAATTGCTCAACTTCTCTAATCATTGGGGAAATGCAAATCAAAACCACAATGAGATATCACTTAACTCCAGTGAGATTGGCTCATATTAAAAGTCCCAAAACAACAAATGTTGGTGGGCATGTGGACAAATAGGAACTCTCATACATTGCTGGTGGGACTGCAAATTCGTATAACCTCTATGTAAAGTAATATGGAGATGATACCTCAAAGAATTAAAAGTAGAATTACCATTTGATCCAGCAATTCCACTACTGGGTATTTACCCAAAGGAAAAAAAGACATTCTATAATAAAGACATCTGCACATGAATGCTTATAGCAGCACAATTCACAATTGCAAAGATGTGGAAACAACCCAGGTGCCCATCAACACACGAGTGGATTAATAAAATGTGGTATATGTATACCATGGAGTATTATTCAGCAATAAAAAACAATGGTGAATTAACACATCTGGTATTATCCTGGTTGGAGCTAAAGCCCATTCTTTGAAGCACAGTGTCACAAGAATGGAAAAACAAGCACCACTGGTACTCACCATCAAATTGGTACTAACTGATCAATACTTACGTCACACATGGCAATAATATTCATCAGGGGGCGGGCAGGCAGGAGGGGGGTGGAGGGGATGGGAAAACTGTCACTGAATGGATGCAGGGAGCACAGTTTGGGGGATGACCACAATGGTAGCTCTGACACGGGCAATGCATGGGCAATATATATAGCCAAAGTGTTGTAGCCCCATAATATTCTGAAATTTAAAAAAGGTGTAGTATTTGCATATGAGTTATGCAAATCCTCCCAGTACACTTTAAATCATCTCTAGATTATTTATAATACCTGATACAATGTAAATGCTATATAAATAGTTTTTATGCTGTGTTGTTTAGGGAATAATGACAAGGAAAAAAGTCTGCACATGTTCAATACAGACGTATTTTTTTTCCCAAATATCTTCCATCCACAGTTGGTTGAATCCACAGATGTGGAACCCGTGGGTACAGAAGGCTGATTGTATTCCATGCTCAAAACATTTTTGTTGACAGGATATCTAAAACAAAACAAAACAAAACAAAACAAAACAAAAAAACCCAAAACTAATCACTAGATTCCAATTCTTTAAATAAGATGGTTTCTACTGTATTTTTTTACATTTCTACTGCTATATTGTGAGCTCTTTGAGGGCAAGGACTATGCCTGCCTACTCCTTATCAGGCCCTGAGCTAAATACTGAGCATAGAAAGACAAATCAGACATATTTCCCTTTCTCATGAAGTTTGTAACCTAGTGCAGGTACTAGATTGGTCAACAGCAAATTTTTTTTCTATAAAGGGTCAGATAGTAAATATTTTAGACTTTGTGGGCCACATATGGTCTCTGCTGCATAAATTGTTATTTATTTTTACAAGCATTGAATATTGTAATAACCTTTCTTGGTTTCTGGGCTGTACAAAAACAGTCCATGAACTAGATTTGGCTGACCTCTGATCTAGTGGGTAAGGCATACAAATAAATTAACTACTCTAAAGAGTATTATATGTTTTGAGACAGAAGTATGTCCAGGATTCTGGGTAACAAAGGAACAACCCCTGCCCAAACTAGGAAAAAGGAGAAGTGGAAAAAGTGAAAGGAAGCCCAAAATGAGGGTTAAAATATGAATAAGCGTTGTACCCTGAGATGAGGTAGGGATCATCTTCCAGATAAATGGAATAGCACCTGTTTGAAAATGTATAAAGCAGTATAATTTTGAGAACAAGAAAGTATATAAATGATAGCTTTGCTGACTACTAACTATGTAAATTGTGCAACACTGAATTGATGCCAGCATCAGTTTCCTCATGCACAAAATGGAGCTCTTAATACCAATCTGGGATTATGTGAAAAAGAATGTACATTATCTGGCACATATTAAACATGCAATAAATGGTCTAGAGTGTTACTATCACTCTCCTGTAGAATCCATTAAATAAGGCTAAAGATGTTGGGAGGGGCCAAATCGTGAAGGACTTGTATGTGCTAAATAAGGAATTTAGACATTGTGTTCTAAACAATATTCTAGGCACTAAGGATATATCAATGAACAAAAGACTCCTTCTGTCATGATGGAGAAATGCTAAGAAAAGCAATAAGATTTGAAGATTATTTTTATATGGAGTATAAAGTAGAGAGAGCCATCTAGGATGAGTATTAGATTTTTTCTGGGTAACTAGGAAGATGGCAGTGCCATTCACTTGAAAAAACTCACAAGGTTTGAGAAGAGGAGAAGAGGGGGAGTATTTATTTGATGAATGAAAAAATGTCATAATCTTTTAAGACAAAGTAAAGGATATTACAAAAACCAGCTCCATGAGAGGATCCTGGAAAGACTGCAATAGCATCATGTTTTCTTGTATCTCTCTAAATTCCACCATAACACACAGGCAATTAGCTAGCAAATCCAAAAACCCATGCACAGTATTTATCATTAAAGCAGGTGACAACATAACTTTAAGAAACCCAAAATACCAGTAGGAAAGAATAATTCACCAACAGCCACAAGACCTGAATGGTATCAGTGTTGGTATATCAGAAAGCAGAGGTAACTATCAGGGCATCTCACAGATGTGAAAAAGGAAAATACCAAAATAACTCACAGGTGTTTAGGGGAAAGCACAGTGGGTCAAACTGAGAACAGCAGCGGAAAGAAGGAACAATTTTCCCCAATCCAATAACAACTGAGGGGCCCACGGTGGGGTCTGAATGGGTGGAGTATTGAAGACCCCATGAATTTTTGAAACTAAACAACCAGGGGTACCTTCTGGTACAGCTCTCCACATCAAAAAGAAATTACTGGGAATGGGATCAAAATATGGCAGGGAAAAATAAAAAAGAAGGAAAGATAAGGTTCAGATAAAAGTGACATAGGGATACAGAGCCAGAAAATCTTAGAAAACAAGTCAACAAACTTTCGAACACTACACAAAAACAACAGAAAAAGAGTTCCATGAAGTTAGAAAAGCTACATGGAAACAAACCTCCTTTGAAGTGTTCAGAAAAACAAATTTTACATAAAAATTATTATAAAAAGTTTCATTAAAAGTCACTATAAGAAAAAGGAGAGAAAGGAGTTGAATAGCATCTCTGTAGATTATGAAACTCATGCTCATAGAACAAATCAAAACTGTAACCTTCTATTTCAAAAGGAAGAAAACAACATTGAGAACATGATACAAGGCATAGAAAACAATAAACCACTATAAATCAGGATTACAAAAATCTGAGAAATTAGGTGACAGAATTCAGGGAAGAATTAGAGATGAAAGAAAACAATCAATCATTTCAGAATAAGTGATTAAACTAGCAAGAACACAATATTGAATAAAGATAACAGATTACACTTTAAGAAAAATAGAAGGCAAAAATTAGGGAGATTTTAAAAGTAAAAACAAGTGAAAAGAGATAAAAAGAATTAAGAGATATTAATAAAAGTTAAAAGTACTTAAAGAAGAACCAGCATACAGATAATAGGAATCCCTTAAGAAACAAAGCAAAGAACAAAACCTGAAAACTATAATTCACAAAAACATTTCTGAAATGAAAAAAGTTCCAAACTATATAATATAATTAAATAACATCACATAACTGAAAATATAAACCCAGATTGATCAACATAAAGACATATTCTAGTAGAATTATTGGACTATTATAAAAATAAAAATATCTATGGGCATCTAGATCACAGTGGTTCTTAATCAGTGTCAATTTTGCCCCCAAGGTACGTTTGGCAATGCCTGGAGACATTTTTGGTTGTCACAGCCGGCATACTCTTGGCATCTAGTGGGCAGAGAACATAAATTATGCTAAAAATCTTACAATGCACAGGACTAGCCCCCATACAAAAATAAATCATCCAGCCCCAAATGTCAATAGTGCTGACATTTAAAAACCCTTATCCAGTAAATTACTTTAGGTAGCAAAGCCATTTTTACTATGTTGACTCTGCCTATCCAAGAGCATGGTAGGGTTTTCCATCTATTTACCTCCTCTGCTATTTCTTTTCTCAGTGTTTCGTAATTCTTTCTATATAGGTCTTTGACCTCCTTAGTTAGATATGTTCCTAAATATTTAATTTTCTTTGGTGCTATTGTGAAAGGTATTGCATCTTTAATTTGTTTCTCAGCTTGACTGTTATTAGCATATATAAAGGCTATGGATTTGTGTGTATTAATTTTGCATCCTGAGGCTTTGCTGAATTCATTTATCAATTCCAGTAATCTCTTGGTTGAATCTTTGGGGTTTTCTATGTATAATATCATATCATCTGTGAATAGTGAAAGTTTGACCTCTTCTGTCCCTATCTGGATGCCCCTGATTCCTCTGTCTTGTCTAATTGCTGTGGCCAGGACTTCCAGCACTATGTTGAAAAGAAGTGGAGACAGTGGGCACCCTTGTCTGGTGGCAGTTTTAAGCGGGAATGCTTTCAATTTTTCCCCATTCGGTATGATATTGGCTGTGGGTTTATCGTATATGGCTTTAATAGTTTCAAGGTATGAGCCATCTATGCCTATATTGTTAAGAGTTCTTATCACAAAAGGGTGCTGGATTTTGTCAAAAGCCTTTTCTGCATCTATTGAAAGGATCATATAATCTTTGTTCTTGCTTTTATTTATATGGTGAATTACGTTTATAGATTTGCATATGTTGAACCATCCCTGCATCTCGGGAATGAAGCCCACCTGATCATGATGAATTATTTTTTTGATGTACATTTGAATTCGGTTTGCAAGGATTTTATTGAGAATTTCTTCATCTATATTCATAAGGAATATTGGTCTGTAGTTTTCTTTTTTTGTTGTGTCCTTTCCTGGCTTTGGTATCAAGGTGATATTGGCTTTGTAGAATGAGTTTGGGAGGACTCCATCCTTCTGGATATTTTCAAATAATTTCTGCAGTGTAGGCACCAGTTCTTCTTTGTAGGCTTGGTAGAATTCAGGTGTGAACCCGTCTGGTCCAGGACTTTTTTTTGGGAAATTTTTTATTACTGCTTCGATTTCGGTGCTTGATATTGGTCTGTTTAGAAATTCTGTTTCTTCCTGGTTGAGCCTAGGGAGGTAGTATGTTTCTAAGAATTTGTCCATTTCCTCCATGTTTTCGTCTTTGTGGGCATAGAGGTTTTTGTAGTATTCGAAGATAACGTTTTGTATTTCCATGGTATCAGTTGTGACTTCTCCTTTCTCATTTCTAATTGAGCTTATTAGAGTCCTTTCCTTTCTGCTTCTGGTCAACCTGGCGAGTGGCCTGTCTATTTTGTTTATCTTTTCAAAGAACCAACTTTTCATTTTATTAATCTTCTGTATTGTTCTTTTGTTCTCGATTTCATTTAATTCTGCTCTGATCTACATCATTTTTTGCCGATCTAGAAAAAATAATTCTACACTTCGTGTAGAACCAGAGACAACCCCGTCTAGCCAAAGCAATCTTAAGCAAAAAGAACAAATTGGGAGGCATCTATCTAACAGACTTCAAACTATACTACAAGGCTATAGTAACCAAAACTGCATGGTATTGGCACAGGAACAGAGACGTAGACCAATGGAACAGGACCGAGAACCAAATATAAAACCAACCTCATACAGTCACCTGATTTTTGACAAATTCCAAAAAAATGTACACTGGGGAAAAGATTCCCTATTCAACAAATGGTGCTGGGAAAACTGGATGGCCATATGTAGAAGACTGAAACTGGACCCACACCTCTCACCTCTCACAAAAATAAACTCACAATGGATAACAGATCTAAACCTAAGACATGAAACCATAAGAATTCTCAAAGAAAATTTTGGAAAAACTCTTATGGACATTGGCCTAGGCAAAGAATTTATGAAGAAAACCCCCAAAGCAATCACAGCAGCAACCAAAATAAATAAATGGGACCTGATCAAATTAAAAAGCTTCTGCACAGCCAAGGAAACTATCACTAGAGTAAACAGACAACCTACAGAATGGGAGAAAATATTTGCATGCTACACTTCTGATAAAGGGCTGATAACCAGAATCTATACAGAACTTAGGAAAATCAACAAGAAAAAATCAAACAACCCTATTAAAAAATGGGCAAAGGACATGAAAAGAAACTTTTCCAAAGAAGACAGAATAATGGCCAGCAAACATATAAAAAATTGCTCAACTTCTCTAATCATGAGGGAAATGCAAATCAAAACCACAATGAGACATCACTTAACTCCAGTGATATTAGCTTATATCAAAAAATCCCCAAACAACAAATGTTGGCGGGGATGTGGACAGATAGGAACACTCATACACTGCTGGTGGGACTGCAAATTGGTACAACCTCTATGGAAAGTCATATGGAGATACCTCAAAGAATTAAAAGTAGAATTACCATTTGACCCAGCAATCCCACTACTGGGTATTTACCCAAAGGAAAAAAAGACATTTTATAATAAAGACATCTGCTCGCGAATGTTTATAGCAGCACAATTCACAACCGCAAAGTTATGGAAACAACCCAGGTTGTTTCCCGTCAATACACGAGTGGATTAATAAAATGTGGTATATGTATACCATGGAGTATTACTCAACAATAAGGAACAATAGTGAATTAACACATCTGGTATTATCCTGGTTGGAACTAGAACCCATTCTTCGAAGCGAAGTGTCACAGGAATGGAACAACAAGCACCACTGGTACTCACCATCAAATTGGTACTAACTTGTCAACACCTACATCACACAGGGCAATAATCAGGGGGTGAATACATCAGGGGGTGGGCAGTAGGGAGGGGGGTGGAGGGGCTGGGAAAAACTCTCACTGAATGGATGTGGGGAGCACAGTTTGGGAGATGACCACGATTGTAGCTCTGACACGGGCAGTGCATGGGCAATATATATAACCAAAGTGTTGTACCCCCATAATATTCTCAAATAAAAAAAAATTAAAAATAAATTTAATAAAAAAGCCCTGATCCAGGCAAAAACAGTAAGTGACTTATAAAGAAAAAAATAAATAGATAATCATCTGACTTTCCAACAACACTACTTTTGAGCCAGAAGAAAATAAAAAAATATATATTTAATATATGTAAAAAAATGTGAGCCCAGTATTTTACATCCAGAAAAGTTAACTTGTAGGTATAAAGGACATAAACACTTATCAACATGCAAAAACTCAGCATATTTTTCCTATGATATCTTCTGGAGGGATCTACTAGAGAAAAATCTTCAGACAAGCAAAATATCTAGAAAGACAGTGATGTCAATACTGATGGTGAGCATTAAACATACAGAACAAGGGCCAGGCACAGTGGCTTATGCCTGTAATACCATCACTTTGAGAGACTAAGAGAGGAGGATTGCTTGAGACCAGGAGTTTGAGGTTACAATAAGCTATGATCGTGCCACTGCACTCTAGCCTGGGCGACAGAGTGAGACCCTATCTCTTAAAAAGAAAGAAAGAAACAAACAAAAAACATATAGAACAATATAATTACTTGTAGAACTAATATCAAATGAAGGTTAAAATGAGGAGAATATAGAATTCAATGGCTATCTGCTCAAGCAGTGTTGGTATAGTACAGCTATTTTTAAGAGAGGAAGAATGGATTCTTAGTGTAGATAAAAGAAGATTCATAAGCTCATGATGACATTTAAAAACTAATTTTTCACCTTCAGAGAATGATAGGGAATCAATTATCTTGAAACTAGTAAATAAAAGGAAAGAATCCAACATTTCTCCTGTATTTCCTATATGAACTATACCACTGTGTAACTAAATAGTAGATTAGAGAAAGCATTTACATAAAAGTATTCAATGCAATAAGTGAAGAAATTATAGAATTAGGATACACCACTTTGTAGTCCCAATGACTTAATGAATCTCGGGATTGAGCCTCAATAGCTGCTAACATCACAAAAAGAGAGACAACTATATATGCATTGTAGCAAAAGAATGCAACACCACCTACAGTCTTACCAAAAGGATCTAGCTGGATTCAGCTACCATTTGTAGGAAATATAGAGAAGGGAATGTAGAACTGCATCAGACTGGAAAATTCTACATGTCAAATAGTCCAAATTCTTCAACAGATAAGTTGTAAGGACAAGAAAGGGCTTAAGTGGAAACATATAGATTGGAAGAGATTTTAAAAATATAGTATTTTTAATAGGCAAGAATAAACTAGAGTTCAAATTACATATTTATAAATGCTAGCCAGTATACTACCAGCATTCCCTTCATTGAGAACAAACTACTGTTAAATCTCACTAATGATAAATTTCCATTCAGTCAATATTATATATGATTCTCTAATCCCATATTTGACATAATTTCCTCTTTAAAAAATTTTAAGGATCTTAATTGCAAGACAGGGAAACAGTTTAAAACAGCAAAGTTTTTCAATAGAAAGGCCTGCTGAATCCACCAGCCCATATCTCTGTGTAAAGGAGTTTTATACTTAATGGGTAGTATTGCATGATATAGGACTAGTAAAATTTGTAATGTATTAACATATTGCATTTTATTCATTAGTATCTATTTTTATTTTACAATAAGATATAAATGGGTGGAAATAGTACAGGAGTTTTTAACATTTGTATGGTACTTTCTATTTTTACAAGATCATCTAAATATTCAAAATGCCCTTCTTATTAAGATCAGAAATGTCATTTACAAGAACAAAATGCAGAAGGGCATGGTATGTGAATTCCTTAGGATCTCATTCAAAGGTGGTAACATTGCTTTGATTGACTGAGTTATCTGTCGTTCATGTTTCTTAAATATTTCCCAATCTGTGAAGAAATATATGGTTATACTCTTCTAATGAATGTTAGTCTCCCTATGGGAGAAAAGATAATGCTGAAGCCTAAGGGATATACTTAACTGTCCTCATTGGGTGAATGTCATTAGTATAAGCTACAAAAGGAAGAGCTCTAGGATAAACTCAAAATCATGGGTTAGTTGTAGCTTCTTCATTCTTCTTAGAATATATGCTTCCTGGAATTTTGATAGTGTACCTTAAATGTTCATGAATAAAACCTACCAATTACCTTAGACATAATATGCAAGTGATCAGTGTTACTTTATTCTCATTTTCTTTCTTTATCCCCTACTTCATCTAATATTATCTTATGTCACTGATAAGCAAGATCCAAAGGTGCAACTAGCTTTTGCAAGACTTATGCATACAATGTTTCTCTTCTTTTCAGAAAGGGGAAAAGAAGAATGCATCTGCCGAAAGTCTACATTTGGTAAATAAACCTAAGAATACTACCTTAAGATAATCAGGGCTGGTCACGGTGGCTCAGACCTGTATACCTAGCACTCAGGGAGGCCGAGGCAGGTGGATTGCTTGAGCTCAGGAGTTCGAGACCAACCTGAGCAAGAGTGAGACCCCATCTCTATTAAAGATAGAAAATTTAGGTAGGTGTGGTGGCGCGTGCCTGTAGTCACAGCTACTCAGGAGGCTGAGGTCTATGACAAACTAGATGATGGCAAATTAGGTGGTTAGAAAATCAGTACAGATGGATCATTTTAAATGTTTTTTACATTAACTATCCTTTTGAAATACACAAATACAAAACATTTATGATGTGCTACTTTGGAATGAAAGAGTAATGATATTCTTTCTGCAAAGAAAAAAAGGTCTAGGTATGTATGGACACTTGTACATAGGGTAAAAAATGAAAATAAAGTATTAAAATCCATGAATATCACATAACAAGTCATTAGAGTGAAGGTAGAGGAAGTGTGGATTTGGAAGAAAGGGAACAATTTAAGAAGAAATGTTCAAAAAAGCCTCAAAGAAAAAATAAATCCAAAGAAAAAGTTATTAGATCCTGATAAGAATTGACAACTTGCTAAAATATGAAAATAAGAAAAGTTGAAAAAATAAAAAATAAAAATCATATCTTGATTTTGGTGGTGGTTACACAAAGCTACCAACCTGGCAAAATTGCATAGAGCTATACACACGTACATGCAAGTGTATGTATAAACAATGAAATTAGAGCGCCAATGACAATTTCTTCCTTTGATGCTGTACATAGTTCTGTTGGATGTTGATATGAGTAGGAGTGGAGGTGCATGAAACTTCTCTATACATTTCTTTGCAACCTTCTGTGAATCTATAATTTCAAAATAAAAAGTTTTCAAAAAAGGAATGCAATGAGGATTTCAGAATTCACTGACTAGTTCCTTACTACCAAAACCTTCATTTCAAAAACATAAGGAGTTCTAAGAGTTGGTGGGGGGAATTTTTGTACAGGAGTGTTGAATACTACTGTAATAATTAACTGAATGTGTTTTGCCTCAGTGGTCAAAAAGACTGATGGTGAACAGATGCCTAAGCAGAAAAATATTTTTCCAATGAGGAGGAAAAAAATGCATTTAACAACAAAAAAGAGATCATACTATGAAGAAGAAATGACTATAATGAAACCTCAAAAAAACACACCACCAAATAAAGTCGAACAGGATCCAAACTGGAATTGGAAGAAGGAGAAATAAAAGAGATGGCTTTTTGTGGTGATTTTCTCCGTGTAAGTAGGCAAGACACACAGCAGCTTAATAATGAAGTCTAGGCTATAAAAAAACAAGAGTAGTGCCATTGGAAAAGAGATGAATATAACAAATTATTGCCTTAAATAGCTTTGTGCCAAAGTAAGTAAATTTGTTGCTGGTGATCTGATGTGTAAAGTATCTGGTCCAACTGAGGGGCTGAAGGAACCAAAGCTAATTCTGAGTCCATTGTGTTTTTATAATGATTAGCTTGCCTTCTGGCCAAGATGCAGTAAAAAGGACCAGATATACCCTCCACTGTAAATAACAACAACAACTATCTATCTATCTATCTATCTATCTATCTATCTATCTATCTATCTATCTATAAAACAAAAGCGTTTTTCTTTTTAAAATCTTTTTGTTATTTTTATTTATTTATTTATTTATTTATTTATTTATTTATTCATTTACTTATATTTTCTTAGAGACAGGGTCTCACTGTGTTGGCCTAGGCTGACCTCAAAGTTCTGGGCTCAGGAAACCCTTTCATCTCAGCCTCCTAAATAGTGGGCACTACAGGCATGTGCCAATGTGCTTGACAAAACAAAAACTTTTGATTCAGAGAGCATCAGGCAAGGAAGTACAGCAATATCTAAGAGATGGTCAGAAAAACTGTGAGCCCAACCACTGCCTCAGTTTACTGCATTGAGAAAGTTTCAAGGCCATAGCACAAGGATAGGTGCTCTCTGACTTGAAGAAACAAAGCTGAGAGTGTGGGAGTCCAAAATAGCTAAAGTTCACAGAACAGAGTATTGGAGAGGAGAGAGCTTCACAGAGAGAGAACTTAGGAGATCTTCTGGGTTCCTTTTGAGTATTCAGGAGAATACTAATCAGTTAATGAATGCAAGGAAACAAACTGTGTCCAGGGAAAGAACTACCTGAAATGATTAGAGGAAACAATAACCAGCACACACACCTAGTAAATAGCACCTGATCCCACCACCTGGACTGGAAAAACTTCATTATTCTTGAGATGTGAGGTAGAGAATTTGGAAAGGTCTTGTCTCTGTAGTGGAAAATAATTATCACTAGATTAATGTTGGCTCTGGTCCCACCTAACAAATATTAAAAAGCAAGATGCAAAAGAATTGAAAATTTTCCAAGAAATTTAACTGTATCCCTCAACGAAGCTCAGAAACACATATAACAATGCAAAAATGTTGAACATAAGACAAGATAAAATTTACATTTGGCATCCAATAAAAAATTACCAGGCATGTGAAGAAGAAATATATGACTCATAATGAAGAGAAAAATGAATCTAATGAAATGGGCCCAGAATTGACACAGATGTTAGAAATAATGGACAAGGACATTAAAACAGTTATTATAACTGTGTTCCAAATGTTCGAGAACTTAAGTAGAAATATGGAAGACATGAAAACATTCCAAATCAAGTTTCTAGAGATAATAACTAAAATATTTTAAATGAAAAATTCACCAGATATGATTAACAGCAGATTAGATGTTGCAGAAGGAAATATTAGTGACCTGGAAGACATAGCAATAGAAACCATCCAAAATGAAACACAGAAAGCAAAAAGACTAAAAATACCCCAGAGTATCACAGTTCACTCTGGAACAGAGTATAAGTATCCCTCTAGAAAATAGTTTGGCAGTTTTTAATAAAACTATATATGCACTTACCATATCACCCAGTAATCACAATTCTGAGAATTTATCCCAGAGAAATAAAACATACGGTCACACTAAAACTTATACAAAATGTTCATAGTAGTTTTATTTATAATAACCAAACACCAGAAACAATCCAAATGTCTTTCAATATGTGAGTGATTAAACACACTGTGGTACATCCATACTATGGAATATTACTCAGAAATAAAAAGTAATGCACTATTGATACACAAAACTACTTGAATGGATCTCAAGGGTACCACGCTGAGTGAAAAAAGCCAATCCCAAAATGTTATATGTTGTGTAATTCCATTTATCATATGGTAGGGAGTGAGGGATTGGGTGTGACTATAAAGGCTTAGCACAAAGAAGACTCCTGTGGTGATGGAATAGGTCTGTATCTTGATTACAGTGGTTGTTCTACATATCTACACATGTGATAAAATGGCATAAAACTGTACACACATATTGCACGGTTTTAATTACATGGTTTGATATTATACTATAGTTATCTAAGATGTGCCCATTGGGGAAACTGGGTGAAGGGTACATGGGACCTCTCTGTACTATCTTTGCAACTTCCTATGAATCTATATTCCAAAATAAAAAGTTTTTGAAAAATGAATATAGTGTCAGTGAGCTTTGGGACTACCTCATTTGGCCTAATATACTTATAATTCAGGAAAACCTGAAAAGGAGGTAGAAAAATATTTGAAGAAATAATGGCTGAAAATTTCCCAAATTTGGTAGAAACTATAAATCACAGATCCAAAAATCCCAAACGTAAGAAAAATGAAGAAAACTACACCAATGCATATTATAATCAAATTGCTTAAAACCAGCAATGAAAAGTATTTCAAAGCAGTGTGACAAAAACATACTTTACATACAGAGGAACATAGTTAAGTATTACAGTAGATTTCTTGAAACAATGCAATCTAGAAGACAGTTTTCAGAGCAACATCTGAAAGGAAAACCATACTGAAAAGAAAACCATACTGAAGGAAAAAAATCCACCCGCTCACACTCTATACACAGTGAAAACAGTTTTCAAAAATGATGGCAATTTAATAATGAAGACAACTCTGTTTTAAAATGAGCCAAAGAATTGAATAGATATTTCTGAAAAAAGATACAAAAATGGCCAACAAACATATGAAAATATGTTCAACATTGTTATCTTTAGGGAAATGAAAATCCAAACAAGATGAAGATATCACTTCATACCCACTAGCATGGCTATAATAAGAAAAAAAGACAATAAAAAGTTTTGACAAAGATGTGGAAAAATTTGAACTCTCCTGTAAAATAGTATGCACACTTTGGAAAATAGTTTTGCATTTCCTCAAAATGTTAAACATAGAGTTACCGTATGATTTTGCAATTCTACTCTGAGGTGTATATCCAAGAGAAATAAAAACATATGTCCACATAAACACTTATACATGAATGTTCATAGCAGAGTTATTCATTTAGCCAAAATATTAACAACCTAAATAGCCATCAGCTAATGATTGGAATGAAATGTAGTATGTCTGAAACAATTCAGTGAGGGGGCAAGATGACCAACTGGAAACACCAGCTGCCAGAGCATCCCAGTAAGAAGGAGAAGTTTCAGATGAAAGTGAAAAAATGAACAAACGGACACAGATCAGACGTGGGTCTGAAGGAAGGGTACCAGAGCCTTCAGGAGACTCCATGGGAAGAAGTTGTGGTGCCGAACAAGAAGGACCAAGGTATTGGCAAAAGTCAAACCTTGAGAGGCTTGGAGTCCAGTGAGAAGGGTAGGTGGAGCAGTTTGTTTCTCCCTCCCTTGCACATCTGACAGTCAGTGAGCTCCCAAGCTACTGGAGAGACTTTCTGCCCACATGGGCAGAGGCTCATGTGAGGCTCAGTGAACTAGAAACTGCTTGTGGACAGGGCACCAGGCTCTCAGCCCCCCTGGGGCACTTCCCACCCCCACATATCCAAGCTGGGACAGCAGGTGATATACTGCTTCTTCACCCACTATGCACCTCCGTCCTCCCCAGGGGGCTTCAACTCCTTAGGTTTTGTCCTGCTCATTCCCACACAGACATTTCCCAAATCCAGCCCAGACTGAAGAAGCCACAGGGGTCCAGTGGGTCCTGGGTAATCTGCGTGACTCCAAAGCCTGGACATTCTGGGCAGCCTGCCTCCTGGAGAGAGGGTCAGAGATGACCACAGTACTAGTTCCCCTCCATACAGACTCTTTTTCTCCCCCTACCTTCCTCCACCCATGGCTGCCAAGGGAGACAATTGAGCCACCACACTGAGGCTTCCACAGAGAGTGGGGCTCAGACCTTTCCTCTTGGGGTCCTGCAGCAGACTGAGGGGTTCTCAGACTGTGAGATCCCTGCTTGCTGGCCCTCCCTGGTGCTGCTTGCCCAGCGATTCCATCAGAGCAGGGCATGCCCCAAGGTGGAGGGACATCGATCCTGCTCAGGCACCCCATGGGCGACCTGGGACCAGTGTGCTTCTCATGGTAAGGTCAGGAATTGACCTTCTTGATCCCTGGAGCTGAGGGAGCCTACATGGGCAGATTGGGGGAGAGCGCAGTGTGGGTCCCAGCTGTAGCGTGTTTGCAGGCTACCCCTTCCCCTTCAGGAGGGCTGTACTCTCACCTCAGGCTGGGATCCTGGATGAGGAACATCCTGGCCCATAGCACAGTCAGGGGGAGCTCAGCTGGCTTGGGCTCCTGCCTACTGGCAGATGTCAGGGAGAGACTGTGGAGCAGAGGAGGGGGGCAGAAGAGTGAGGCCCACTGCAGACTGCAAACTGCCAGTTTAGAAACCTAAGATGGACCTGCCTCCACAAGTAGACTCTCTGGTTGGGTGAGGACACTTCAGCCCCTCCCTGGTAGCTCTGCCTAGAAGCTGGGAGCAGATATTTGACCCCTGACAAAACAGCTACCTTGTCAGCTTCTATAGAGCCTGAGGGAAAGCTCACCCAACCCAGCTCCCCCCAGCCACATTCCACCACCCCCCTCTGCTGTGACAAAATAAGTTCCCCATCCATCATGTGGGGCATTCAAGTGAATTTTCTGAAGGACTAGAGTTGGTCACAAGATCCAAAAACAACATTATAGTTTGTTCATTCTGGTAAGTGCCACCTACTGACAGGAAGATCAATTTACATGCCCTTTACAGCATTTACTGACTCAATTTTACAGGGTGTGTGGGGGAATCTAAGGAGTGGCCATTTGGGGAAGCACCTACCCTTCCCCACAGAAAAACTGAACTACTGGATAAGGGTGGAAAGAACCCAACCCATTGCCATAGCATACAAACATTTAGACCCCTCGCCCGTGAATAGCTCTCCTGGTTTGGAGAGCTTGTCCTACCAGCGGCTCCCCCTAATGTCTGGAAAAGCAACTGCTAAGCCCCACTGAGGCTTTGCAAAGCCTTTCAGGCTCCCAAAACCTAGCCATGAACTGCCTTGCTCCTCTCCCTACCTCAGTGGTGGTTGAGATCACAAAAGCCCCTGGAAGCTACAGGGTCCCTCTTAAAGCTTTAGGCACTCAAGTACTACACCTGGGGGACCAGAACATAGCATGGACACAAAAGAACACCTCAGCAACTGGCTCTGTCACACAAATATCAACCAATAACAGGGAGAACAATGATATAGCCCATCATAGGGTCTTCCAACTCAAGCAAATAGGGTGCAGCTGACTCACACTCACAAGTACCACCCATCATCATGGACAGTAAGCTGGGGGAAGTAACTCACTACACACTGTTATGAAGAGGTGAAGACAGCAGGTCAGAGGTAACCCAAGAGGTAAGACAAACCTGCTAGAACATCCCATAAGCAGCTCAGGACCAGCACTCCTCTCCCTAGCACACTCAGGGATCTATCCTCAGTGGCCCAGAGACAAGCCCATAACCCAGACCTAGTGCCCCAAAGGTCTTGACCAAGAGGCCAGATGAGAAGGAACCAGCACAAGAACTCTGGAAACATGAAAAATCAGAGCAAAAGGACACCACCAAAATAAAACAATAACTTCTTACCAATGGATAGCAACCAAAATGAAAAGACTGAAATGAGAGATGAAGAATTTTGAATACGTATTGTAAGAAAGCTCAATGAAATACAGCAGAAAATAGAAACCCAACACAAAGAAACCACAAAAACAATGCAGGAAATGAAACAAAAATTTACTATGGAAATTGAATTATTAAAAAAAAATCAAAGAGAACTTCTGTGAATGAAAGATCCATTCAAGGAAATACAAAACAGAGTGGAAAGCCTTAAGAATAGGCTAGATCAGGCAGATGAAAGAATCTCAGAGCTTGAAGACAACACATTTGAGTTAAACAAGACAGACAAAGAGAAAGAACTGAGAAACAGGAGGAACAAACAAAATCTACAAGAAACATGGGACTATGTAAAGAAGCCTAACATAAGAATCATAGGCATCCCTGAGGGCAAAGAAGAAAATACACAAGGGTTGGAAAATCTATTGAGGGAATAATTGAAGAAAATTTCCCTGGCCTTGGTAGAAATCTAAATATCCAGGTTCAAGAAGCTCAAAGACCCCTGGGAGATTCATTGTGAAGAGGCAATTACCATGACACATAGTCATTAGATGGGCCAAATAAACACAAAAGAGGCACTTCTATGAGCCATAAGGCAAAAGCAATAGGTAACCCACAAAGGAAAACCCATCAGACTAACTGCAGATTTCTCAACTGAGACCACACAAGCCAGAAGGGATTGGGGTCCCATACTCAGTCTTTTCAAACAGAATAATGCCCAGCCTAGAATTTTGCACCCTGCAAGGATAAATTTCCTTCATGAGAGAGAAATAAAGATTTTCTCAGGCAAGCAAATACTGAGGGAATTTGTCAAGACCAGACCTGCCAGACAGGAAGTACTGAGAACTGCATTATACGTGGAATGGCAAAATAGACACCCACCAGTGAGAAAACACTGAAAAGCTAAAGGTCAGAGTGTGGATACCACAGTGGCTCAACAGGTAAAACAAAGCAATAAAGTTCTACTCAACAGGATGAACAGAAATCCACCCCACTTATCAATTCTTTCAATAAATGTGAATGGCTTGAACTCCTCAGTGAAGAGACATATGCTGGCTGAATGGATAAAACCATAAAAGCCAACTATCTGCTCTCTCCAGGAAACATTTTAACCCACAAAAAATCGTTCAGACTCCAGGTGAAGGGATGGAAAATAATATTCCATGAAAATAGGAACCAAAAGAAAGACGGGGTAGCCATTCTCATATCAGATAACATAAACTTCAAATAGGCAAAAGTAAAGAAAGACAAAGATGGTCATTATATAATGATGAAGGGAACAATTCAACAAGAATACCTAACAATCCTAAATATTTATGCACATAACACAGGTACACCAAGATTCATAAAGCAAACCCTACTTGATCTAAACAAAATGATTAATAGCATCACTATAATAGCTGGGGAATTCGACACCTCACTAACAGAATGGGACAGATCCTCCAAGCAGAAAATAGGCAAAGAAAGGATGGACTTAATTGGAACTCCAGAACAAATGGGCCTAACAGGAATTTACAGAACATTCTACCCCAAAACCACTGAATATGTGTTCTTCTCAACAGGTCATGGAACATTCTCTAAGATTGATCACATCCTAGGCCACAAAAGATGCCTCAAAATATTAAAAAAATAGAAATTATACCATGTATCTTCTCAGACCACAGTGAAACAAAATTAGAAATCAACTCCAAAAGAAACACTCAACTCTTCATAAAGTCTTGGAAATTAAACAAGCTACTGCTGAATAGTTATTGGGTTAAGGAGGAAATTAACATGCAAATCAAAAGATTCTTCTAACTAAATGACAAAGAGGATAAAAGTTATCAAAACCTGTGGGATTCTGCAAAAGCAGTCATAGGAGGAAAATTCATAGCCATAAATGCTTACATCCAAAAGACAGAAGGATCACAAATTAACAATCTAATAAATCATCTCAAGACTTTGGCTCCATCCATGATTGGATGAGTTAACCTTATTCTGATACTGAGGCACAAATGAGCTCTAAACCTAGGTCAGTTTTCTCTAAGATGCATTTGGTCTAGCTGTCATGGATATTAAGGGCAGGGGAGTAGGTTGAGTCAGTGGAGACAGAGTCAACGCCTCTGCAGAATTCATCCCTGCTGTTCTAGAAACAACTCAGGATAAAACAGAGATTAATGGGTCAGTAGCATGATATTTGTACACAAGTACAGTACATTACTATGTGAACTACACTCCCTCAACTATAAGCTGGAACACAAGCTTGTTCTTCTAACATTTACTTCATTTTTCCTGAATGGTGCCAAGAAAACATTTGTTTGTAACATTTTTCAGAGATGGAAAAGACCTTAACAATCCAAGCCAATAGGCACCTGCTCAGTTACAGTCTGTTTCTGATTATATGTTCGAAATAAAGAGAAGAAAATGTAACATAGAAGTGTGTTTGTCCTAGGAAAGAAACTTGCAGAAATTCACCAAATAGATATCAATCGAGACTTTGCTTACTTTGATGTCACTATGTGTAGGTTAAACTTAGAATATTCTTGAGCTAGTGTGTGGAAATTGACCACCATACTGAAGAAGAGTGAAAATTTTAAGTTCTTTGAGAAAAAATTACAAAACTCCATTGTCCTATAAGTGTGTCTAAAGTCAGTTTATTGATCTTATTTAATTTCCGTAATGACAATGACTTTTCCACTTACCCAATTCTTTATTTAGAATCTCTGCTGTGAGTGTTATCATTGTTTGTGAATCCCTGAACAGTTTTCCTCCCTTATTCCTAAATCCAGTAACAGAGTATTGGATCTAATGCTTTGTAGTGTAGCGTTATTGTGCCTCTGACCCTTTTAGTGGCTCTGTCCAAAGCTCTGTCAAGAGTACAGGGAATCTGGGCATTAAACCCCTTGTCCACTGCTTTGGGACTATCAAGCTGTGACAATCAATCAAGAAAGGTTGCTGGTTGGGAAAGGACACAGGCCTGCCTGTTAGTGCTTATAAACAAAACAACTCAATGTTCATATACCACTCACATTCCCAATATTGTCTGTATTAGTGTTCTATTTCTTCATTATAAAGTACCACAAATGTAGCAGCTTCAAACAACACACATTTAATATCTCACAGTTTCCATAGATCAGAAATCCAGGCACAGTTTAGCTAGGACTTTGCTCAAGGTCTCACAAGACTGCAATCAAGATATTGGCCAGGCTTCATTCTCATCAGAGGCTTAATGGTGGAAAGATCCACTTCCAAGCTTCTTCGGGTTGTTGGCAGAATCATTTTCTTGTGTCTGTAGAACACTCATGTTGGTTTTCTTCTTCAAGGCCAGCAGGAGAGAGAGTCTCCGATCTCAGGGAGGGCTCCTGTCTCTTTTAAGGGCTTTTACATGATTAAGTCAGGTGTACCAGGATACTCTCCCTTTGATTCACTCAAAGTCAACTGACTTGAGACATTATTTCCATCTGCAAAATCCCTTCACCTTTGCCATATTCTACTGATTGACACAAGTTACAGATTCAGCCGACATTCAAGGCAAGGTATTATAAAAGGTTGTGACACATTATAATGTATCTGCCTCACTGGCTGTGCCAGCAACTAGTGGGGTAACCATAGTCAAGTGGTTTAACCTCTCTAAGCCTCAGTTTCCTCATGTGTAAAATGAGGATAATAACAGGATTGATCTCATATGATTGTGCCTATGACTCTTTTAGTGATGATTAAATAAGACAGCACGTAAAAAGCACTTAGCAGAGTTTCTGGTTATTAATAATATTTTCCCTAAAGTAAAATTGGGGTGGGCTTGCTCTGTCCTCTGCCCCAACACTCTCTTATACTATACTATGCCCTTTTGTAATTTGTTTTCCCCATTTATGTTTGCCTTTGGTATATATTTTCATCCAATTTCACCTGGATACAAATGTGGGAAAGTTCATTATGATTTTCTCTAAATTCTACCTTCCTCTAGGGAATACTCCTGACTACACTAAGAAGGATACATTGGCTACACTGCAGGGTGGAGTATATGACTTCAAAGTTCTTATCCCAAGTATATCTTGGAAGCAAGCATTCTTTTAATTAAGCACATATTTTAGATAATTCTTGGGCTTTTCTAACTGCACAAATACGTGGTCAACATATTCATCAGACAGTCACTGAAATGGCATGTGAGTTTTAAACAACAGTAAAACTTGAAGCAAGGGAATTATCTTAGATGGGGAGAAAAAGATGTGAAGTGCAGCTGTTTATGAAACATTTAGATTACTCTTTCCCTTAGCATAAATTGTTCTTTTACTGCAACAACTTAAACCAATGTTTGGTGTTTGAATTATGACCATACTTTTTCTTTTAACAGCTTTATTGAAGAACAATTGACATACAATAAATTGTACATATTTAAGGCGAAAAATGTGATATGTCTTAATATATGTATAAACCCACAAAACCATCATTATAATCAAGATAATAACCATATCTCATAATCCCCAAAAGTTCCCTCTTGCCCCTTTATAATCCCTCTCTCCTCCCCTTCCTCATCTCCCACATCCCCAAGTAACCCCTGAGCTTTCTTTCACTATAGTTTAGTTCACATTTTTTAGAACTTTAAATAAATGGGATCACACAAGGTGTACTCTATTTTGTCAGGCTTCGTTTAGTCAGAATAATACTTTTCATATTCATTCATATTGCTTATATAAATATATTAATATATTTTTTAATTTCCCAGTAGTATTCTATGGTATGCCTATATCACAACAGTATGCCTGTTGAAAGACATGTGGGTTGTTTCCAGTTATTGGTTATTTCAAAAAAAGCTACTATGAATATTCAAGTATAAGTTTTTGTATGGACATGTTATTTCGTTTCCATTGGGTAAATAGCTAGAAATAGAATGACTGTGTCATATGGTAGGCATATGTTTAACTTTTTAATAAACTGCCAAATTCTTCCAAAGTGGTTATATCATTTTATGTTCCCACTAGCAGTGTATGAGAGTTCCAGTTACTCTAGTCCTTGTCAGCAGTTGATCTTGACAGCTTCTTTAATTTTAGCCATTCTAATTGGTGTGAAGTTGCATCTCACTATGGTTTCAAAATATACTGTTCTCTGATGATTAATGATGTTAAACATATTTTCAGGTGCTTGTTTGCATCCCTATGTCTTTTGGGTGAAGTGTCTTTTGAAATCTTTTGTCCATTCTTAATTGGGCTGTTTCATTTTATTGAGTTTGAAGAGTCCTTTACATATTCTGGCTACAAGTCCCTTATCAGATACATGATTTGCAAATACTATCTCCCAGTCTCTGGCTTTCCTTTTTATTCCCTAAAAGAAGTTCTACATTTTTTGAAGTCCAATATATCAATTTAAAAATTTGGATAATGCTTTTGGTGCTGTATCTAAGAAATCATTGCCTAACTAAAGCTATAAAGATTTTCTCCTATGTTTTTTCCTAGAAATTTCATAGTTTTGGATTTACAAGCATGATCTATTTTGATTAATTTCTGTATATGGTGTGAGTTACAGAGAGTTTTTTCTTTTTCTTTTTTTTTTTTTGCACATGAATATCTGATTGTTCTAGCACCATTTATTGAAAGCACTATCCTTTCTCCACTGAGTTGCCTTTGCATCTTTTTCAAAAATCAATTGACCATACAAGTGTTGATATATTTTTGGATTCTCTATTCTGTTTTATTGATTTATTTTTATGCCTATATCATATACTGTCTAGATTACCTTAACTTTATTAAGTTAGGTAGTTTATGTCCTCAAACTTTGTTCTTTTTGAAGATGTTTTGGCTTCCATTTAGGATCCCTTCAGATT